>CM017321.1:59413715-59459649 GCA_006937295.1 Carpinus fangiana
GTGGGTGTTTCTTAAGAGTTGTTCGGCTTTGAAATTTTGCAAGTTAAAAGTGTGTATTTTTAAATAAATTTGTATAAAATGTCTTGTTTGAAAGTTAATTTTTAAAAATTGATAGTTTAAAAACGTAATATATATATTTATTTTTTTTCAAATCGCATGAAAGAAGATGCGATTTGCATTTAAGAAAACACACGATTTCAAAGGTCAAACCATAATTTTATCAAACATTTAATTCTGTTTTAAGAAACAAAAAAAATTTCATCAAACTGCATGTTTTGAAATCATTATAATTTCGCTAGATTTTAATTCACACATTTTAAAACGGTAAACCTATGCTGTCATGCTTGTTTTCTACTTGTGCAATAAAAAACCCTCATTTGACCTATTAAACATTACCACAAGTGCGTCTTTGTCATGTCAACATATTCCTAATTTGTTTTAGAGATATGATAGCCTCATATAAGGTCCAACTTTTACTTACGTGGCACAAAACTACGTAAAAGTTGTGTCAGGTTTAAAATTGAAATTTTTAAAAAGAGACAAAAATCAAAACATATGTTCACAAAAGTTAGGTCTTAGATCATAAGACTCGATTGAGCCTTTATCATATCTCTGTTTTTATTAAGAAAGAAAAAAAATAAAGAAAGAGGTGACCGTAAGAAAACTCTCCCTCGGATGATGATTGGGTTTAGGTTGGTTCACACAACTTTTAGTTATCAAAATGATCATTTCGTTCATCTACCATTAAAAAAACTAAATTTTTTGCCTCGTAAGACCTAAAAAATGTTGTCACATACACATTTTTACAACACAACATATCACACTGCAAACTCAACATACCAAAAAAGCGAAAAAGCAAAGCATTCATTCACAACAAAGCAATACCATTGTAAGCTTAGCCACCTCTACGAAGGTGGGGCGAATCCTCGAAGAACGCTCGAAGAGGATTTTTGTAACGACTCTCACAATTAGAGCTCCCTATAATAGATAATAAAACTCAATCTCACCTTGTAAGCAATTAGTGTAAGACTAACACTCATAAGTAATTTTATAATTCATTCACTCTATGTGAATTATTCATCTTTTTAATATGCGGCTGTGATATTATACTGTTATATTCTCTCTTTTTCAATCCTTGTCGTTCTCATCGTGTAGGGCTTCAATATTGTAAGGTTTCAAGAAAAGTGATAGTCACATCTTCTTTATCATTAGAAAAGGGCTAGTCACAATTGAAGCTCCATGTAATTGCCTATGAAGCATATTCTCACTTTTAGCAAGAAACCAGTTTGGCACTTATCATGCGTCACTCAATATGAACTATTCATCTTCTTAATGTGGAATTAGCGTGTTATAATTTTTCCACGTTGCCATCCATTTCCTTATTTCTTTTCATTTCTCTTTCTTTTTTTTTAATTTTTTTCTTCTTTTTTTTTTTTGAATGATACGCCGATAAGGCAAGAATGTACACGTAACAACGTTTTAGGTGACTTCTTGTATACGTGGTAAAAATGATGTTAAGGATATTTTTGATAAAGGTAAAAACCACATTGACCAAATTTATTACTTTTAAAATTCATAGAGATTTTTGACAAAGTGGTAAGCCATGGGATCAAATTTTTATTTAATGATATTTGCTTCATACAGGGGAAACATCATAACACTAAACTAGATAGTGAGACAATTGGACAAGAAAGACAGCAACAAAATGTATACATAAGAGGGGGAAAAAAAGAAAAGAAAAACAAAACAACAACAGAGGAGCTTGATTTAATTCGATACTTCCATGCAATACGCTATTGTTTATGGTCTGAGGTTATGATATCCAACAAGATCGTCTTGAATTTGGGAACCTTTGAAACTTCAAGATCTGCCAAGCATAAAGACATGAAAAGTAGATTTAGTCTGATTCGTCTGAAGAAAAAAACAATTGCTATCATAATCAGCATGCAAAGTCGAAAACACCCAAAACTCAGAAAAAGCTATCATTTAATGCATGCAGCCAAAAGTTTCAGATGGGTTGGGAAAGAACTGGATCTCAGGATCTGAATGAAGACAATGGATAGGGAAAACGACAAGAGGTTGCTGAGGAAGGGAAAAGAGAGAATAAAATACATATTTTATAATATTTTTTTTTGGATGAGCAAGAAAAAAGAAATATTGAGTTGTGTCTGCAGAGTGCAGGAGAATCATCTCCGAAATCAGAAAGGAGAGGGTAATGGCAGGCAATTGTGTGAAGCAGTAGCATAGGACCATTGACATGTTATCCAGAAGTGGTAGGATTAGATCTCATGTGGGATTTCTTTGACTCAGGGACAGGATAAGAAGTTGCATGACTGGTCAGGCATTGGCTTTTTTTCATTAAATAAAAATGATAATAACAAGTTAGGTGAGAAGGATGCATGTTGGCGTAATGATCAGATGAACAAATTCATGGACTACGTAGAACCAGCACTTCAGAGTTCAATACCTTCACTTTCCAGGATTATACCCTGGCCCTACAGCAGGAGTTACTTCCAAAGGACAAGGCTATGATGGCGCAGAAAACGTTGACTATTTTATTTGAAACGGGAGATAAAAACTATAGAGTCAATCTTTAGTTGTAGGATCTCAAATCTTATCTTATCTTAAAAGCTTAATTTGATTAAAAAGCGTAAAGTTAATCATTTAATTAATACTTTAACAGTAACTAGCATCATTCAAATGTGTCAGCAATTAATAGCATTATCTTTTGACCTGTGTCTGTATGCAGTATACATGGATTAGTGTATTACCTTTAGCCTTTCTTTCCACTTTGCCTGTAATTGGGAAATGGGACTCTATCAGACTCAATGTCCCTGACATCCTCAATGAGGAGATCATAGTGCCTCTTCACCTCCTCTGCAGATTTTCCACCCACAGCTCTGGCAACCTTTTGCCAGCGATCAGGGGTGTCCTTATCATACACAGCCAGGGCCTTTTCGAACCGTTTGTTCTCCTGAGAGGTCCATGAGGAGCTAGAGCTACGTGAAGAAGTGAGGGAGTTGGATGCCATTAGATGAAATTTGAATACACTACTAGAACGAGTGAAGTGCTGAAAGTCAAGGAAGAATGAATCCCACAAAAGGGAAGGAAGAGAAAAGAATGGTTGTTTTCAGTCAAGGAGGAAGACTCAAAGTCAAGTGATGGCATGGGAAAGAGATGACCAAATGAGCTCCTTATAAGCAGGAGGGAAAGGGGTGGTGGCCCTGGTGGGGTTAAGTTAGCCCAGTTGGGGGAATATATCTTGGAAAAGGGCAGAAAATAAAGGAAAACCACAAGAGAGCAGGACAAGGAACAGCAAGTGTAAGAGAAGAATCAGTAATAAAGGGGAGGGATTACACAAGCAAGTTGGACTTCCTTTATTAGTTACAAGTCAGTGGAAAAAAGGATCAGATGTACCATGCTAATAGCTGGAGGCTGGAGGATGGAGCAGACGTGTAATCCCTTTGTCATCTAACCAAATTGAGATATGCCATGCTAATCACTGTTTGCTGCACTGCTAATTGCAGCAACCCATAACATAAAGGAAGACAAGGAATTTGTAGGACTCTAAGAACCTGTCCTTGTTAGCTTTCTCACCTAGCTATCATTTGGAAGGACTTTCCTTTGCCATATCTCCTTTACAATCATTTAGACATTCCATTCAATCTCTGAATCTGTGAAGAAGAAATTTCTAGGCCCTGGCCCCTTGCCCCTGTCTGCTTAGAATCATGGTTCTAGCTCTAGGCTGGCTCAGTGCAAGAGCTTTTCTGGTTGCACAATCAGCACAACAAACAAATGTTGCTCCTTTTGCAGGACACGGCATGATATGTGGTTGTGCAGAGGCATTCCCAATATCACCCGGGTCTGTTTATTAAACGATTTTGGTAAAGGCCAAAAAAAATCCAATTATTCCATTTTTTCAACATTAATCACTACAAAACAAAATTTTTCATTTTTCTATACCAAACATTCTTATTTTTTTACTTTTTAAAAAAAAAAAAAACATTCTTACTTTTTTTCACATCAATCAATTTTTGCTACAGTATCAAACCGAAACCGAAACGAAATCGTTTACCAAACCAACCCAACATGCCAATCAGGTCCTCATATTTCAAATATGTTCCTTTATCATTTTACCTTCAATGTTAATGATTTTTCGTCAACCACACGTGTCACATTTGACACGTCATTCTTACAATGTCAGTGCCATGTCAACAAACTTGTCACGTCAATCAAGTGCCTCGTCATCCACCCTGATAAAGAAAAAAAATATATGTAATTGGTCAATGTTTTATGTTGTATCATTTTCTATATTTTTATGTTCTTGTTGGGGTTTTGGAACACTTTGGGGAATCAATACGATACATTGGAACTAGTTTAATCCAAAAGTTTTAAGTCTATGGACTCTACTCAAGTTAGTACTGCTCATCCAATTGGACTTCCAGTTCTTCGAATGTTCTGGATCTTATTGCGACTCTTCTTTTCTAATTTAAATTTCTTTGGTGCACATATTGTGCCTCTTGATTCTTCCACTTGCTATATTCCAACCAAGATATGGACAAATTTCTTGTCTATAAGGCATATAGCTGCTAGAATATGAGGTATATTTCTTTACTAGATAATATATTGGAAGATACCCAAAACATCATTTATCTACCAAGCAATTAGTTGGTTGGGAAAAGGGAATTCCCACTCTCTTTAAGCCCTATTATTATATGTTATGTGGGTCTAGGCTTGAAACAATCTTAAGTAATCTGTTTTTGTGACTCATCTTTTGACGCCATCAAATTCTCGTTCATTTTTTATTGCGTGATTCAATCTCTTCTCTCTTCCCCCTTCCTCTATTATCGTTCTTCCTTGCATCACATTTACTCAAATATCACGTTAAATCAAAACTTATTACGGGCGCTTAAGCAAACAAAAAATGGTCTTTTGAGGTGGTTTAGAAAAGTATAGTTGATTAGCTGTTTAGTTAGCTTGGTTGAATAAGATTGAACGGTTGGGGTTGGGGTTGGGGTCGGGGAGGCTCATATTATTGGCTGAGATTGACTTTTTGGAAAGAGCTGAGAATCTGAGGTGCTAGTGGACCTCCTTGAAGGACATAATCTTGCTGATATTTGGAATCCTTATCATCTCATATGAACCGTCAACTTCTTTTAAATAAATGCCAATCGATTCCATTTCTTTTCCTCTTGTAGGGACTGTTTTAATTCCATCTTTTTTATTTCCTTCATACAATTTGACGGGTCGGGAAAAAAGTTTTTTTTTTTTTAAACTGGGTTGAAAAAATTTCTTTTCGTTTTACAAGATTGAAAAAAAATAATAATAATTATTCTATTCAGTCCAGAAGAAAACTTTATTCTTAGATCAGACACAAAAATTCATACTTGAAATGTTTTTCTTATAAATCCCTCTTGTTTAGGGATTAGAAGACCAGTGAATTTAAGCAAAGCATATTCAGGATTTGCAAGAAGCACAACTTTAAAATTTGTCCATATCTGCCGGCATAAGCATTGGAATCACTTTCTGAGGGAATCTTCGAAAACAATAACAATTGAATTGACTACAAATTCACAAGAACTGAATATGCATCTCTTAGTGGTTGGTTTCTTGTGGGCGAGTAATACTGGGGACCATCGTTTACATTTGGTCACGCTGCTAAGTTCACTTGATCCGGCGCAACTTAACATTTAACAATCTTTTTTCTAATTTATGATTTAACGATGCTTAGCAAATGAAATATTGTGTTATTTTAAAGGTTTAACTACGATTTTACAAAATAATTAAAAGAGTTAAATACCTAATATATTCTGAGGTTTCATAACTTCTTTTTTTATTCTTTTTTTTTTTTTTTTTTTTTTTCCTCCCTAGGGTTTGATTTTGATCACAGGAGTCCATGTGGTTTTGATAAATGACTAGATTAGTTATTTCGCCAATTAAAAGTTGACATTTGGTACAAGTGGCCACGTCATCACTGTCACCTAGTTAATTATTTTTAAAAAACAAAATTTAAAATTTAAAAAATATATTCTTTTTAGAAAAAAAAAAAAAAAAAATCATTGGCCATTTGGGGTGGCCGAAACCACCCCTAATGTTGGTTTGGGGGTGGCTCATCCGGCCAGATTTGGCCACCCCCATAGCCAAAGGGGGCCTCAAATGGCCACAAATGGCCAATGATTTTTTTTTTCTTTTTATTTTTTATTTTTAAAATTAATTAGGTGGTAGTGATGATGTGGCCACTTGTGCCAAATGTCAACTTTTAATTGACGGAATGACTAATTTGATCATTTATCAAAATCACAGAGACCTCTTGTGATCAAAATCAAACCCTAAGAAAAAAAAATTATAAAACTCTAGAGAGTATTAAGTATTTAACCCTAATTAAAATTGCAAACCCAAATAGACATCAAAGTACTCATAATGAATAAATTCACCCAACATGTATGTATGGCAATTGCCGTATTTCGCCAAGTTATATAAAGTCCTCGGACTTTTTTCATTTCACTTGTCCCATCTAGTCAATTGCTGATAGCTTTTCTTTTTTTCTTTTTCAATTAATTTTTAAATAGAGATGCTATGATCGATTGGTTGAAACTTGAAAGGTTGGTTTCGTGGAACTTAGGGCTCATATGGGACTTTCTGCAGGTCCACTTTTTCACCTTTTTCACCAAAGAAAAGCAATATGCTTCTCACTATTTCCCGTCAAACCAGATGAGCCATGAGCGTCGCCTGCCTAAGAAGAAAGCAATCGAGCATAATGTTCTTCAGCCCCCCCCATAACCCCCCACTCCTTTTCTTCTCCACCATTTGATGCACTCAACTCTAAAGTCAAATCCCACATTTGAGATACTGAAATTATGCTTTCTGATTCTAACTACAATAACACCAATGCCAAAATAGCATAAGGTAATTGAGGTTGGCATGGCATGATGGGAAATGGGATTCCTATTCTTTGTCTAAATTGGCGGTAATTTAGACAAAAAATATGAAAAGAGAAGTGTTAATGTCGATAGAGTGGACTATCGTGAATATCGGTCGTAAAAGCGTAATCTTATGTATATAAAAGATTAAACACAAAAATCATAATGTAACCCTAAGCAAATAAGCTCTATCCGCACCCGCTCTACCGATGACGGCTGCCCAAATTGACTTAAATCGGGAATAAAAGTGGAAAGACCTACAAATTCTTAACTATATATTACTTTTCTTTAATAATAATAATAATAATAAAATAAAATAAAAATAAGGGTTAAATACTTAATTAATCTCTAGGATTTGAAAACTTTATTTTTTCCTCCCTAGGGTTTGGAAAGTGACCAAATTAGTNTATGTATATAAAAGATTAAACACAAAAATCGTAATGTAACCCTAAGCAAATAAGCTCTATTCGCACCCGCTCTACCGATAAGGGCTGCCCAAATTGACTTAAATCGGGAATAAAAGTGGAAAGACCTACAAATTCTTAACTATATATTACTTTTCTTTAATAATAATAATAATAATAAAATAAAAATAAATAAAAACCTGACTTACGTGAGCCCATATAATCAATCCATCGTAGCTCTTATATACACCGTATCTATAAAGTTGTTGGCGTACTGGGCCTTAATGGGCTTTAGATATTTCTGGCTTTAGCCTCGGCTTTTGAATAGACAGGCTGTCAAGTAGGCCCCCACATGTCACATCAGGTTCCTTTCCCTAGCCCCCTTTATTCGGGTTCTGTTTGCTAACCAACCAACCCGCGCTACCAAACCTCCATTAACAAACAAAAATATTAAACAAATACTAAAGTGGAACATAATTTCCCCCACCCTAATTTTTATTTTTATTATTATATTTTTATTTTTTAAGTAAAAGAGAAAGGAAGAGGAGATTATAGGATCCTTTCTAATATTTAATATAAAGAGATCAATATATACAAGATATCAAGAAGTGGGCAGGAGTAAATCATGGTATTGGACGTTTAATAATTTTAGCACATAAAAATAAAAAATGTAAGTGACTTCCATGCAAGTTATAAGGACGGCCACACCCCAACCATTAGGATTATTAGAACTATTGCTCTCTGTTTCAGTTTTTTTAAAATTTTTCAGAACAATTAAATTTCAGGTTAAACCACTCTTTGGGTCACGAAGGTGATTCATAAGGCGTACATATGATATATATGGTGATAATTATTGTATTTGACCGCTATGCACAATGTTGCCTTAGGTTGTAAATAGTTTTGAGTAGCAAGTGTGCAGTTACCAAACATCTTATTTACCTATTAGCGGTTCTTTATGCTCAAACTGTACCATGATAACCGTCCACCAAGTATAAGCCTTTTGGACATATTTTGGCCTCTTTTTAAGGCCAGTTTTATACAAATTTGTGATTATTTTGAGCTTCTTTTAGTATCTTGGTATGAAACTTATATATAACATTAAGGTTAAAGAGTGACGATTTTTGGTTGTCTTTGCCTATTTTACTATTGCTAACTGCACCACCGTACACAATTAGTTGGAAAAAACCAACTATTCACATATGCGACGACACACTTAGCTATTAATGAAAAATTATTATTAGCCATTTGTTGAGAATATATTGGATCACACCGAATAATATACAGAAATGGCATATATATAGGCTAATAGTATATACACCATATAGAATACAAACATTAGTAGGACAATACTACATAAATTCTAACAGTCCCCCCTAAAGCTTAAGGTGGAGTTATAAAGACCAACTTGAGTTTGGACATAAGATCACAAAAACACCCTAAAGGATGTGACTTTGTAAAGATGTCCGTAAGCTAATCATGGGACGTGACAGAATGAAGTTGTAGTAAGCCCTGAAGAAGATGATGACAGATCAAATGACAATCAATCTCAATATGTTTGGTCCGTTCATGAAAAACATCATTATGAGTAATCTAAATAGCACTCTTGTTGTCACAGTATACATGAGTAGCAGAAGAAAAAGAGACACACATATCTTATAACAGTCATCGCAACCAAAGAAGCTTAACGGTAGTGTCAGCTAGAGCATGATATTCTACCTTAGTGCTAGATCGAGCAACAACAGTTTGTTTTTTACATCGCCAATAGATAAGTGAGGTGCCAAGTAGGAAACAGTAACCAATGGTAGAGCGACGATCTGTCGGATCACCTGCCCAATCAGCATCGGTATAAGCACGCAACTGAAAATAGTGTCCCCTTCAGGTACCGAAGGATGCGAAGGATGGCTGATAAATGAGTGGAGCGAGGAGCAGCCATAAACTGACCCACATGATGGACAGCATACGAGATATCAGGTGAGTGACAGTAAGGTAGACAAGACTGCCGACTAAATGCCGATATAAGGTAAAATCGCAAAAAGGCTCACCATCATGAGGAGTAAGACAAGTATTAAGCTCAGTCGGTGTGTCGACAATCTTACTATCTATAAGATTGGCCCAGGAAAGCAAATTAGAGATATACTTGGCTTGTGTCAAATAATAACTATCAAAAGAAAAGGAAATCTCAAGATCAAGAAAATAGCTGAGAGGGCTAAGATCTTTCATCTCAAAGTGCTGACTCATAAACTGTTTAAGTTCATGAATATCAGTGATATCATCTCCAGTGATGATTATGTCATCAACATATAGTAGAAGAAGTATGGTACCACGATCTGTACGGCGAATAAACAATGCTGAATCATAAGAGCCGACGGAATAGGCAAGGTGAGAGATAATGGAGCTAAATTGAGCAAACCATGCTCAAGAAGCCTACTTAAGTTCATATAGAGCTTGACAAAGACGACAAACCTTGTTTATAGGATGAGATAATCCAGAAGGTAGATGCATATAAACTTCTTTACTTAAATCACCATTAAGGAAGACATTTTTGACATCCATTTAACAAAGTGACCAATGTCGATAGGCTGGAATAGCTAGTAGAGCATGCATAGAAGTGAGGCAAGCAACTGGAGCAAAAGTCTCCTTATAATCCACACCGTATTCCTGAGTAAAACCTCTGAAAGTCAAAGTCAATGGTCAATTGTCAACGATCAAAGGAAAGTGGTCAACGGCCAAGGTCGATGGTCAACAGGCAACGCAAGGCTAATGCAACATTGATGATGTGTCTTTGATGACATGGCAGTAGGGCTGACACGGCAGCTGGCGTGTTGGCGCATGTGGTGCACGCGTAAAAGGAGGGGCAGTGCTTGGCATGTGGATTTGATGTGTGGAACTTGGGGTGGCGCATGAGGGCACGTGCTATGGTGTATGGAGGATCTAGCGCCTGTCTTGGAATCACTGGAATGAGATCTATTGAATGAGGCGAAGATCAAACATAATGGACCATCATGGCGGTGGCGAAAGTGGCGAAGCAACCAAAACTTCGAGCAGCGCGTGAGGGAGCTTGAGAACTCAGATGGGGATGCGCGCGACGACACTGGAATAGTCATCTTTCGAGGTTTCTAGCGGTATATTGATCTGCTGAAAAATATAAGAGGAAGAGAAAGAATCGAAAAAGAATATTTGTTGGAAAACACCAGCAACACCGGAATAAAAAAAATTAATTAAGAGGTGGAAAAAAAAAGTTTAAGGTGATTCTTAGAACCTATGCGCTAATACCATATTGAGAATAAAGATATATATTGAATCACACTGAATAATGTATAGAAGGAGCCTATATATAGACTAATAATATAAACAATTTGTGTATTATATCGTGAATAAGTCCTAAATCATAATTAAACAACCGACACCATTAGAGTCCACTCCAAGGACATCGATCTCTTTCCTTATTATTTCCGAAAAGAAAAGAAATATGTTTTTACTTTTTGGGGAGCTGATGAAGTAGTACACAAATGGAGATTCCTGGGTATTATGGTCTTTCTCAAAATCTTGCTGTAATTTAGAGGAAGCAGCCAAACTGATAAACTTGCGGACGTCAAATTGGAACGCGCTGGCGACGTCAGACTTGTTTATCTCTCTAGCATTAAAATAATCTGACAAACTTATCGCGCTCTTCCTCTCTCTTTCTTTTCTTGCCGTGCAAAGTCTTTATTGTCCGCGAGAACCACAGTTGTTCGATCGTCACCTTTATTGGCACGTGCTTGCTTTATCCGAAATTTATTTACTACCTTCTTTCGCTAAATGTGAACAGTAAGGCAGTTGGATTTGATGGTCTTTCTGGAGAATCAACTCCTGGGCTCTCTTGCTTCTTGGTTTTGATTGTGTGATCCTTTTTTTTTCTTCTTCTTCTTTTTCTGTGCTCTTATCCATGAAGGAACATCTGTTGTAAGGATTCTGGCTTCTTCATGGGCAAGAAGATTATGTGCTCTTTGTACTCTTTCTCCTAATGAGTTTCCCTTTCTTATGTTTGGGAGAGCCGCGTGGAAGATGCTCTGAAAAGTTAATGAAGTGTGTTTGGAGTTAATATTTGAAGGGTCTTTGTAGTTTAAGAGCTGGGTTGTAAACTGTGTATTTGTGGGGAAATCTGTGGTTTAAGAATTTGGTTGCGATTGAACTACTCTGTATCTACTTGAAGAAAAGTCTCAGAGTGTAACTGCTTTTTCTCAAACAGGCAGAGAGCTTTCTGATCATTGTTCTGTTTTTCACTGCACGGGGTAAGGCTTTGTTTTGGTTGTTGTTATTTGAGTTGCAACTCAGATTATAACTTAGATGCTTACTTTATCTATTATTTTCTTATTTAATTTTTTTTTTTTTTTTCAACAAGCCTAATTTCCACTTTCGGAGATTGTAACTGAAGTGGAACCTTTGTTTGGTAATCGATACCCAGCATAATTGGTATTAGAAAATTTTGGTATAATTGGTGATTTAATGGTTTAGAAAGACTGTTGGCAGAACAGATTCGCACGTTTATGAAACACTTCCGTGTTTAATTTCAAGTTAGTGAAATTAAGAGTGAAATTTCCATAAGGTATTTCAAGTTAGTCAATCATAATGATGGTTTAAGAGTTGGTTCGTTCCAACACTAATAACTTAAGAGGGTGAAAAGTTAATGCTATTTTGCTAGTTTTCTGACATCATTTTGCCACTTGGTTGTTTCCAATGTATATTGCATTTGCGAAACTGAGGTTGTTATGTTTTAAGTGTGAAGCTCTGCCGTTTTTATTTTGGATGTCATTCTCTGACTCAATGGTCATGTATACAGTGCCTTGATTAATGAATTATGTTAGATACTATCGATAGATTTTTTGCGAGAAACATGAACAAGTAATACTTTTTATTGTTATTGGACATGCAGATCTAAGATAATCCTCATTTTAATGGGGTCTGATGTTGTTGAAGTAGTGAGAAAACTGCCAGATACTTTTTCTCATCAGGTATTGTCATGGTGGTCTTTTATTCCTCTTCAGTTGGAATTAATTATGCAGCCCTATTGTATTTACAGTGGGTTTGCAGCATAAATGCGTGTTATTGACTTCACCCTTGCATACAAGAGGTTTATATATTTATCATAAATAATGGGGTTAATCACTTCTCATTTTTTTTTTTTTTAGTTTGCTGGTAAAATTCGATACATTTATCACATTTGTAAGACTATATAGTACACCTAATTTCTATTTCTTTAGAAAAGAAGAATATTGTGTTTCCTTTGGTGTCACTGGAAGTGAAACTAGTAACTGGAAAACCAGCCTTCAGTATCTTTGATCAATTTGAGAATGGACATATTTTTTTTCTTTCTGGCGATGGAGAAGATTTTTTTTTTTTTTTTTTCTCAAGAAACGACAAGCACTGTGGTTTCCCTGCAGAATCTAATGGAATGAAGTTCAGATCCAAGTTCATTTTGCGACTTTGAATATTATGTTGCTTTTACTCTACTATTCTGTTATAGCAGATCTTGTCTCATCCTGTATATTTATTCATGATTGCAGGTGCCATTTTTAATGTGCAGAGAACTTCTGAAATCGGTTAATAAAATATCAAAAATATTACCTGAAATAGAAGCAGCTCGCCCTCAAGGCACATCGGGGAAAAAAGCACTATGCTTGTTAAATGAGGCAATTGAGAAAGCCAAGCAATTTCTCAAGTCCTGCACAGAGTCTAGTAAACTTTACCTGGTTTGTTGGGCTGCTTGCTCATCTATTATTACATCCAGTAGTTGTTTTTGCTCATTTGTTGTTTTTATGCTTAAATCTCTAGCTGATAAGGCTTGCAATTTACTTTCAGATAGTAACAGTGAAGGACAGAGTCTCAAGATGTCAAAAAGTGAAGAACTTTTTGGAGCAAAGTTTAGGCGAACTTCACACTATGGTTCAACCAGAGTTGGCACAAGAGGTTCGTGAAATTCAACTCTTTTGTGCTTTCTTTTTTCGTTTTTCATTTTTCAATCCCCCCACCCCTGTCCCCAAAACCCAACCAAGAAAGAAAACAACATAAGGTAGTTGATGCATATATATTAATATTTATACAAGAGGAAACTGATATTTGGTATATGTACAAACTTTTTTCCCTGATCTATCAAACTTGCCAGTAATATCGTGTATTAAGCCAGCCACTTTACTGTATTTTGAAAGTGCTAGTTCTATGGGTGTAACCAGTTCCATGAAGTGATGCTCTGGTTTCTGATGCTTGTATCCCAAATTGGAACTATTTAAAGAGGATTTAGTCACATTTCCCATTTTACCTGTCTTCAATCTAGTTATTAATTACTCTTCCTCCTCCTATTCACATATAAAAAACCTCAAAAACTTCTGGCAGACAAACTATAAAACCTGCTTTGCTCCATGGTGCGTTATGCAGCAAGATTCTTCTAAGGGGATTTTCATGATTCAGAAACTATGGGTATCAACCTGTCTCAGTGCCACCAGTACTTGTTCCATAGTTTCTTCCATTTTTCTTCACCAAAAAGAAAAAGAAAAATTATGAACCTCAGTTACTTGGTGCAGCTAAAGATGGATATGTTGTTGAGTGAATGACTTGATTTCCTCAAGTCATCACACGTGGGCCTAGCACTATCTCAAGTGGATCTGGCTTATATGTTGTTATTTTAATAACTGTATGTATATTGTATGCTGTAGTAAAAGCAACGGTTGAAATTGAATCTCAAAGTTGACTTACTTTTAAAAGCTTTTAATAGGAGAGAGAAAATTAAAAGAGATTTTGAGAGATTTAATCTTAACCGTTGCTTTTACTACAACATACATGCTGTTATTAAAATTACAACATGTAAGCCAGATCCATCTCAAGTTGGTTCTCTTTTTCTCGCCTATTTGGTTTTGGAGTTTTAGCGGGCATGACACTAAAAAGAAGCGCTGAATTTATCTCCTACAAAAGGTGCCTCTATTCAGTCTTTTGTGAAGTGTGGAAAGAGGGTGAGAAACTACCTCACCTTAGCTTTAGTTTTCTTATGTTTTGCAAAGCCGCAAGGCTTAGAGAAAAAGCTCTTCAAGTGGTTTGAGTATATTAATACTATACGTTTCAAGTGGTTTTCTTCCTGCTACTCTTTGTACTCTTATCTTTTGATAGTGAAATTTTTCATGGTCGTTTCTGTATGTGGATATAGGCTTGTTAAGACGAACCACATAAATCTTGGTGTTCTATGTGATAAGGTTATTTTTATTCTGTTCTCATCTGCTTCTTTGGGATCCCAAAATTATTTTGTCAAAACATATGTTATCTTCAGATCTCTTGCATCATGGATGATCTTAGGAGTGCCACGTTTACCCTGGACTCATCTGAAGAAGCAGCTGCTAAGGCTATGGAAGGATTGATCTTCCAGAGACCTGCATCAGGTTCAATGGACAAATCTGAAGTTTATAAAGCTCTTCAATTGGCAGCTTCAACACTTCATGTTACATCCCCAAAGGCTATCTGGATAGAGAAAGAATCTATCAAGAAGAAGCTTGATGAAGTTGGTGATAGTGATCCAAAAAAGAAGATTTTAAGGTATCTTTTGGATATATTGAAGAAGAATGAAAACTTGATCCTGCAAGAGGAATCACATAATGACCGTGTTCAAAATGAAGGAGAATTTGCATTTGAGAACGGCAGAAGTAGTTCTGCATATAGAGTCAACATCCTAAGTAGAGCTACACCCCCTGGGGACTTTAAGTGTCCTATATCGTCAAGACTGATGTATGATCCTGTTGTCATTGCATCTGGACAAACATATGAGAGGATGTTCATACAGAAGTGGTTTGAAGAGGGTAATGATACATGTCCAAAGACTAAAATGAAACTGGCTCATCTATCATTGACTCCAAACATGGACATGAAGGATTCAATATCAAACTGGTGCATGAAGTATGGAGTCACCATTACTGACCCAACTATGCTACCTGCAGAAGCCCTTCCCTCTTGGGAAACTTCTTTCACTTCCTTAGCTACTTCTGGCAGTTCTATGAATGGTTTATGTCTTCAGACGGATCTCAGTAACGGGTCCCTTGGATCTTTAGACACTAGTTACACTTCTAGTCCACCACAGACTAAGATAGCAGATGGCTTAAATTTGATTTCTATGCAGACAAAAGAGGGCCACAAATTGCAATCTTATGAAATCGCACGTGAGATGGATTCGGAATTTTTATCTAAACTCGCCGAACGTCAATGGGAATCCCAGTGCAAAGTTGTTGAAGATTTCAGAAAGCATCTAACTTGCAGCGAAAAAGCTTGTCATCATATGTCATCTGCCAATTTTGTTGAACCGCTTGTTAAATTTTTGAAGGATGCACATGGCCTGCGTGATGTGAAAGCTCAAAAATCTGGATCTCAGTTGTTGTTGGCATTTTTGAGCAAAAAAAGGTAATTTACTCTTTGTTGATGGGTGCTAGTTACAAAGGCTTGTCTCCAGATGCTAAGAGATATCTTTTAATTTAAGATTATTATTGTGTTAATATGTATCAAACTGGTGTGGCAAGTTCAGTTCATCATCTTCTTCCTTGTAAATTGAGAACTATGGGATTTTAATAAGTAGGGAAGAGTCACTATTAAATCTTAGCCAGTTGATGCAGTTTGATTAACCATAAGACCTTGAGTTGGCTTAGGTCCCTAACATGTTCTGCGCACTAGATTTTTATTTATTTTTTCCTAAATAGAATTGTATAAAATTTCACAATTCAAACAATAGTATTGTTGGTTCCTTTGTAAGTTTTTGACTTTTAACTTCGATAACATTTCTTTTGTGTCTGGCTCATGTATAATACTAATCATTACTCTGTGTTGCTTCATGCAGAATTGGGGTCACGTACTTAAGTGAAGAAGCATATAGTCTCTTGACCACATATATTGATTCGGAAGCAGCAGAAGAAGCTCTAGACATAGTGGAAGCGTTGTCTGTTCAGCGGTATTGTAAAGCTAAAATTGCAGCATCCGGTGCTTTGACTTCCATGCTAAAGATTCTCGACTCCAGTAACAAAATTTTCCAGAAACGGGCCATCAAAATTCTATGCAATTTGTCCTCAACAAATGAAGTTTGTTCCCACATTGTATCTTTGCAATGCATCCCAAAGTTGGTTCCTTTTTTAGCTGATAGCGCCCTTGCAGGAAATTGTGTATATTTATTGAAGAATTTATGCTGTGTTGAAGAGGCTAGGATTTCTGCTGCTGAAACTAATGGATGCATTGCCGCTGTTGCTGAACTACTTGCAACTGGCACTCATGTGGATCAGGAAAATGCAGTGGCTGTTCTCCTTTCGCTCTGCTCTCAACGTGCTCAATATTGTCAGCTGCTCATGGATGAGCGCTTCACTGCTGCTCTTGATATCATATCTGTCAATGGTAATGAGAAGGGGAAGGCGAGTGCTTTGGAATTGCTTCGACTCTTGAAAGATCATCAACAGTGCCCTTTTGATGCCACTAGAGGCTCCCCAGATCTCTCTAAAGAAAGGAAGTCATCAAAGGGGTCCAGATTTTTTGGATGGATGTCATCAAAACCCTCCTCTGCCACAGGAAAGAATAAATGAAACTCGTGTCTTCAGCCCATTTTACCTGGTGGGTAAATTGAGAGGAGTTGTTTCTGTAGGTGTGAAGGAAGATCTGTCTTTTGATTAGTTACCTTAGTTGATTGCAATGTTTGAAAATAGTTGTTGGCTTGACTTTTTGTATTTGGTTTGTAATTTGTTGTGATAGATTCTTGTTACTTTGCAATCTCAAATGTTTAATGGTAGGTGCATACAACAAATTGTAAAAAGCCTTGACAATTCAATATTTGTTTGGTTTTTTTTTCCTTTATTGTTGCTCAGATTTTCTAGACTAAGCTCTGTATAAACTAACTCTATAATATGAGGCATGATTCATAATNGCATGGAAAGCGGTGGCCCTGGGAGTCCAACTAGGACTCATCTACTTGGAGTTGGAAGGAGATGCAAAGGAGGTGGTCCAAGGAATCAACTGTGCCAGTGACTCTGCGGGACGGGACGGACCAGTGTTAAACGATGTGAAGACTCTTCTCCAGAATTTTAACACATGGAAGGCTACTCATATAAACAGGGGGGCTAATGGGGCTGCTCATACTTTAGCTAGGTTGGCCTTATCTGTAGGGGGGATGTCTTGTGGTTTGAGAATTTTTCTTTGTCAGTGCAGGAAATTGTAAGTGCTGAACAAGCCCGAGTTACGAATTAATAATAGTTTGATTTTTCTTCAAAAAAAATAAAAAAATAAAAAAAAACGAAGATAACGTTTATGTTTTTGTGTCTTTTATCATGTCCCGCATGTCTTTAAACATAACAAAAAAAAAAAAGAACACACACGTCCCAATCCCATAATTGAGGGATGGCATTAAATAGAAAGTCCCATTACTGAATTGAGGGACAGTATACTTAAAAATAACAAATAATAAGGGACAGTATTAAATAGAAAGTGAGATATTTATAGTCAATTACCAATAGCACATCTTCAACGAAGTCTCTCCGATTGATTGATTGATATGCGTTAACGTTAATAGCCTACATCTACATGACATACACTTTTGTAGGCCCGCGTTTTCTCTTTCCATCCACAATAAAAGTGGGCTCTCCACTAATTATTATTTTTTTAAATATAAACTTTTTCAAAACATCTTTATCTCACCTTTTATTTTAATTATTCACTTTATTATTATTATTTTCCGTTTTGATGCAAGTCACTTGCATATCTTATAAAAGTTAAAAGTTTTTTATTTTTCATTTTTGTTATGTTTGATAGGGCAATGCTACAACTACAAGTCCTTATTATGTCAATTTTATGTTTCTCTAAGAATGATGTGACTCTTAAAATTACCATTAACCTTATAATTGATCACTATTGAATTTTGATTAAATAATAATTTTAAAGTGACATAAGATAAGCTTCTAAAATTACGGAACAGAATCATCTCCACTGGAAAATATTCAGTTAGTTATATTTGAGAGGTATTTTTGTATTTTTATATTTTAAATAAAGAAAATACCCATATATTATAATTAACTAGATATTCTCTGATTCAAATTAGTGAATTTCATCTTTAAAAAAAAAAAAAAAAAAAAAACCCAAGTCAAAGAGTAATTCTATAAGTCATTATTGTGTCCATCTTAAGTCCATCTCTAAGAATAACGTGGCTATTAAAATTTAAAATTACTATTTGATTAAAATTCAATAATGATTAATTTAGCAGCCATATCTTTCTTAGATGAACTTAAAATAAACACAAAAGAGATACTTATAGTCCCCAAGAGGTAGCTCAATCGGCTGTGAACCATGCCTTATGAAGCGGAGGTCACAAGTTTGAATCCCTCCTCCCCCTACCCTTGTGTGGACATGTCAAAAAAAAGAAAAAAAGAAATACTTGTAACATTACTCCCGAATCAAATAATAAAACAACATTAATTTCACCTAAAATTTTATATGCGTCTGGGTCTGTTGAGCTTTTCAAGTCAAAAACAAACAACATTACAATAAGATCAGCCATGGGTGTACGCTTGCGAGAGCCAATGGGCCTAATTGCCTAAAGGAAGAAAAGAGTATATACTTCCTTTTCTTTTTCTACCTCAACAACTTACTAACTCCCACTCAAAATCAAACCATACATATTTGCAAGTAAATATTAATGGAATTAGTCTTCCATGGGTTTGACAATTATTTCTCACTTGGGCAGTTGGGCTTTTGAAACAGTCCATTAATTTCTCTGACCTATTCCTATTTATTTTTCCATCAACCTATTACCTATTCCCCCAACGTTTTCAATATTAAGTTTTCTTTGCTCAAACGTTTTGAAACAAATTGCTTGTTTTTTTTAAACCGTACGTCATCCACCATGGTTTATTACCAAACTCTCCCCGTCCGATTTTCTAAACCAAAATGCATTTTACATATATATATATATATATTTTGTTGTTATTTTAATATGTTTTCTCTACCTTTCTTTATTTCTTAGTTTATTAAATAAAAGAAAGAATATTTATAATAATAACAACTATTCACAATTATTTTACAATATTGATGTGGTAATCCTAACTAATTATTGGATTTTTTTATTAAAAAAAAATTAACAAAGGCTAATAATCTAATTAAAGATTTGTTGAGACTATTACATCAAAATTATAAAATGAATTTTTGATTTCTAACATTAATCTAATCAATAATTGGACATACAATTAATTTGACAAGTCATTACCTAAAAAATTAAAAAATTTATTTTAAAAAAAGTATAGAAAATTAATTATGAATAGTCTTATGGGTGCGATGTATACTTTAACCAGATGTTGTTGTGTTGGGATCCACATACATACCGTTAAAAAACTGAATGATGAGAATTTCATTAAAGTAATTAAATGGTTCAAATATGTTATAATAAATACTATTTTTTTTTTCATCTATCACTTTATCTATTTATTATGATAAATTCTCATTCTTCAAGAATCATTTAATTTTTTTTTTTAAACATGCAAGAACCATTTAATTATTTTAATAAAATATTTATTATTTAATTTATAAACAATATATATATTATAATTTTATCTACAACATATAAGCTTGTATAAGGGTGGGCCAAATAAGGCTTTAGATATTTATGGCTCGAACCGAGCAAAAGAAGGCCTTCACATAAGCGTCAAATCAGATTTTCCTTTATCCAGGTCAATGTTTGCCGCCTTTTTCTTTTATTGGCGAGAATGCAGTGAAGAAGAGAGAGAGAGAGAGAGAAAAAAAAATATATATATTAAAAATAAAAATAAAAACCATAAAGCGATGAATGATTCTTACTGTACCCTCTTGCAAACGTAATTGAATGTGTCCACCAACCCATTTTTCTTTCTTTTTAAGAAGACTACGCTTTTTAATTGCATTATTTTTGTCATTTTGGGAACAAAACAAAATTAATTTTCCAATTGACTTATCTATTTTTAGGATCAGAGCAATGTATCCACTCCTTCAACTCTCTCACGAGACTGTTTTAGCTTAACATAAATTAGGACAGGGTTTGAATACTCTTTCAACTTTTTTACGAAGACTGTTTTAGCTTAACAAAGATTAAGATAGGGGTTGTAATACTCGTTCAACTTCCTCACGGAAACTATTTTAACTTAACAGAGATTAGGACAGGGTTGGAATAGGATTTTTGTTATATTTGAGGGGCATATTTATATTTTCACATTTTGAGAAGACAATAATACCCCTTTCATTATAACTAACTCGATATTATCTAGTTTAAATAAATTGATCTTAATTTGATAGAGTTGTACTCACCCTCTTTTGATATGTTGCCTATACCGCTTTATGAGGCCCAATTTTTAGCTTTTATTCAAAGAATAGAAGACCGAAAAATTATTGACCCAGAAAGAATCAATAAACATACCTATTTCTTGTTTGATGATGTTTGGTTTTTTTATTTTTCATTTTATGCTGCTGTGTTCACTATAGGTTTGTTGTTGAGAAGTATCCCTCTAGAAACTTTTGTAGTTTTGTTTCTTGTAACTATTTAATGTGTGATGTATAGAAGTATTTACAAAAAAATTAATTAATTAATTAATTAATTGTCCAATTATATTTTATTATCTTAATTTTTCTCAACCTTCTCTGCCAAAACACGTTTTCCACGTCCTCTGTTCCCATCGTACAGGAACAGAGCATAAAGAGAGGCCGCCTCTCTTGCCCACATAACACTACTCTTACCTCCTCTTGCACACGCAGCCTACGCATATTTAGAGATTGGCCTTACGTGTGTCACGTGGCCTATCGCTTTTCCTACAGTTTTTTTCACTTTTTGTTTAGTGGCGTGTGGGCCGTGTGGCCGCCATACAATAGATAGGTTTTTTTTTTTTTTTTTTTTTTTTNACTGTCCTATCATGATTCATATATGCCAATAATATGTTCAACCAATTACGCTTTTTTTTTTTCTTTTCAAAATAAAAAAACTTAACTATTAATTTGTGTTGGTGTAAAATATTTTATGAAGTTTTTTTTTTTTTTTAATTTATTTTTAGTGTAACATAAAATATCGATATTAAACAAATTATAAGCAAAATGGCCATGCAAATTGTATTGGATCTCAATTCAACCCTTAAAAGTATTTTATTCTTACATGTTCTTCCTTCCTACCGCTCCTCTTCATTTTCTCTCTAGTCATCACTGCTTTTCAAATGAGATGAAAATATATAAACAAATATTTTATAATTTTCGGTAAGAGCCAAACGCTAATCCAAATAGAAAAATAATTTACATTAAATTACTTTCTTAGTTGTGAAGGTTGGACCTTCATGATTGCTATATATTGGATCTCAACAACGACCATGAAGATGGACCATAGTTGTAGTGATCGATCCAATGGCCACCTCCATTATATGTTTTTGTATTCCCTTTGAGCCTTTCTATGTTATACTTGATGGATCCGGCTTATACATGTGTTAAAAAATTGAATGATGAGAATTTTATTAAAGTAATTGAATGATTTAGATATGTTATAATAAATACTAATTTTTTATTTTATTTATTTATTAATATTTATTATTTAATTTTTTTTTAATTATTTAAATAAAATATTCATCATTCAATTTATAAAATATTCATACTTGATTATCATGACGATTGACAAACAATGGGTAATAATAAGTTCACTCCCATTTCAACAAGTGGAAGCAGCAGGAATCGGATTTCCATTTCCCTGTCCCCTTTTTTCCGCATTGAATAATAATAAAAATAATAAATGGGTTTTTCCGTTGACTTCACTATTACGGTACTACCCCTTCTGCTTTCGTTTTGAAAACTAGTGTTGACCTTTCGATCCCCCGTTGGATTCAATTGTGTCTGCGGCTGCGCATTCAGATAATGTGTCAGAGATTATTCCTGTCAAGCGTCAAAGGGAACCCTCCACGACAGGCGTCTCAGTCATCTTAATAATGGGCCTACGCGGCAACGAGCTTTGCGTAGATGGACGGTGTAGATACTAGATACCATCTCAGCTTTGAGTAGTGATAAAAGTAAGGCGGGCGTGAATAAAAGTATTTATGTTATTTTTATTTTAATAATAAAATATTATAAATTGTTATTTACTTTTTTTAATAATATTTTATTATTAAAATAAGACGGACGTAAGCATTGTTTACTTACGTTAGCTCTACGTTTATCGCTACTTGTCTTATCTAACACAGTGCTGTCACGGAGGTTCCGTTAACTGCTTGGTGGCAATTTCTAATTTTCTGGCTTTCTTGCTTGGTGGTAATTAATGTGCTCCTTCTCTCTGACCCTGTCCGTTTGTCCACTACACCTCGTTTTGTACCTGAAACTGTAGCGCGGTGAGGTTCACAGGAAAATCAGCTCGTTGACGGGTCTTATTCTTCTCTCTCTTTTTTTTAGTCTTAGACCAACCAGTTTTAGATAGGCTTTTCGGTCTTTTTATTTTCTCTCTCTCTCTCTCTATCTTTTGTTGCGCGCTTTTTGAGTTTTCTTGGAAATCCTTTAGTTGGGAGCGAAGGTGCCTGGATTGGTGATCTTTTCCTGATTCTTTTTTAAAATCGGTTCTTGGTTTTCTCCATGAAGGACTATCGGTAGTGAGGATTTGGGTTTTTCATGAGCAGGAAGATTATGCGCTCTTTGTACTGTTCTGCAGAGTTTTTCTTGCTTGTATATGGGAGAGCCGCGTGGAAGATACTCTGAAAGTTAGAGCCTGCTTGATGTATGAATGAATTTGAAGGAATTGTTGTGGTTTTAGAGCTGGGTTGTGGCTATTTTCCGTAGTTAAAGAGTCTTTTGTTGTTTGCAAGATACTGGGACATAGGGTTTATTTGTGGGGAATTCTGTGGTTTAAGAATTGGGTTTATCTCGTTCTGATTGTATGATGTCTTCGGTAGTTCAACCGCTATCTATTTAGTTGAAGAAAAGTCTCAAGAGTCTAATTGCTTCCGAGTAAAGAGGGGATAGAGCTTTCTGATCATCGTTCTGGTTTTCACTGCGCGGGGTAAGGCTTTGTTATTGTTGCTCTTATTTAAGCTTCAAACTTAACTAATAAGGTTTCTTTATTTATTTTCTTACTTAACAATTTCAAAGTTAATTTTTTTTTTTCCTACGGATACCCAAATTTTTACCTTCGGAGATTGTAACTGAAATGAATCCTTTGATATAGGGGTTCTGTCCTAACGACAGTAAAGTAACCTATGACCCATAAAAATTTTGAAATTGATACTCAGTGTAGTTGGCAACAGTAAAACTTTGAAAAAAGTTTAGGTTTAAAGAGAGAGAAAGGTGAGCAGAGCAGAATTGCAGGCATATAAAATTTTGCGTATGATAGTCCCTAATTCTGGCATATATATCTTTTGGGTGGAACATCTATACGATCACTAGAAGGGAAATTAGCTGTCTCATATTCAAGTTGGTCCATCAAAAGATGTTTTGAGATTTGGTCTGTCTCAACTCTAATAAAAATTAAGATGGTGGAGTCACTGCTGTTTTGCGAGTTTTCTGACATCATTTTGCCATTTGGTTGACAATATTTTTTCCCTCTCTCCAAGAAAAAGAGAGAAGCAATTCTAGTATATTACATATGTGAGTTCGACGAACAACTCTAGTAGAGCACGCATGTGTCGTGCTGCATGTGAAAGTGTGAAGCTCTGCTGTTGATTTGATGCATACAGTATCTTGATTTGATGCATTATGTTAGATACTTTGATAGACTTTTTTGTAAAAACGCATGTAAGTAATACTTTTCATTGTTGTTGAACATGCAGATCTAAGCCAATCCCCTTTTGAATGGGGACTGATGTTGCTGAAGCAGTTGGTAAACTGCCAGATTCTTCTTCCTTTAAGGTACCTTTATCCTGAGGGTCTTTTCATAATGCGGAGTCATATTGTATTTTCAGGATTAATGCGTTTTGAGGACTTCACCCATGCATAAAAGAGGTTTAACAATTTATCATAAATAATAGGGTTGATGACTTCCTTTTTTTTTTTTTCCTTGGTGCGTGTCTTGATAAGTTTGTTGGTAAAATTCACACATGTATCACAAGGGTAAGATAATAATATGTCCTGGGTGGATAATGCTAGAAGTCCCTCCAAGAATAACGTGACATTTAAAATTACTATTTGTCTTTTGATTGATCACTATTGAATTTTGATAAAATTGTGATTTAAAAGCCATCTCATTTTTTGAGGGACTTATAGAATTACAAGTCTTGGGTATGCCAAATTTCTAATTCTGTTTAAAGAAAAATATTGTGTTTCCTTTATGGTTTCACGGAGATTTAAATATCCAAGTTGTTGAAGTGAAATAGGAACTGGGAAACCAGCTTTTACCTTTTTTTGAATCAAGATGATAAACTCGCCACCAAAATGCTGTTTCTCAGAAGGCCTAGGTTGATCAAAGTTACAATAGAGTTTTTTCTTATTCTTATTGAGAGGATGTTGTTTCTCAAGAATGACAAGCACTGTGGTTGCCCTGTGGAATCTTATGGAATAATGTTTAAATATGAGATCGTTTTGTGTCTTTGAATATAATTTTTGCTATTACTCAACTATTATGTTTTTGTCTGGTCATCTCATTCTGCGTATCTGATCATGATTGCAGGTGCATTCTTTAGTGTGTACTGAACTTCTGAAATTGGTTGATCGGATATCAAGAATATTTCCAGCTATAGAAGCAGCTCGCCCTCGATGCTCATCAGGGATACAAGAACTATGCTCGTTAAACACTGCAATTGACAAAGCCAAGCTACATCTTCAGAAGTGCAGCGACTCTAGTAAACTTTACCTGGTTTGTAACTTATTCAATGATTTAAGGATAAAAAAGTAGGTTAATGTGAAAACTTTCTGGTGTATTTCACCAAAGTGATAATCATCATAAACAACTAAAAGGAAAATGATGGCAACAAACATTTCTTTTTGAATTACTTAATCATATCTTCCGGCGGCATCCCCTCTACGCAAATGGAACTTTACCTGCAGTAAAACATGATCTAGAGTGTTGCTGCTGATGAGCACTTCAATAAGCTTGCTCCGCCATGTTGGGTTTTTTATTTTTTTGGTCTAAAGTGCATGCGTATGTGTTAGACTGCTTTCTCGTCTGTTGTCACATGTAGTACCTGTCTCAAACTGATGGAATTAACAAGTCTTTTTTCTTTGTTGATAATCGGTATTGTTGTTTCAATATTGCTTTAATAGTTAAATCTCAAACCATAGCTGATAAGGCCTGCAATTTTCTTTCAGGCAGTAACAGGGGATGCAGTAGTCTCGCGGTCTCAAAAATTAAAGATCTTGTTGGAGCAACGTTTAGGCCAAATTAAAACTATGGTTCAACCTGAGTTGGCTGTCGAGGTTCGTCAAATTGCACACCCTTTAGAGCTTTATTTATTTTTTTTCTTTTTCTTTTTCAGTTCTCACCACACTCAACTGAGAAAAATAGAAAGAAAAAGAAAGATGAGGTAGTGGATGCTTATTTATTGATACAAGAAGAAATTGTTACATGATAATGTTATCAGAGCAGTTCCTCAGTTATATATATATATATATATATTTCAAAACTTGCCAATAGTATCGTTGTGTATTATCCCAGCCACTTCGCTTGATTTTGAAAGTGCTATTTATATGGGTGTATCTGGTCCCATAAGGTGATTCTTTGGTTTCTGATGCTTGTATGCCCAATTGGAACTATTTAAAGGGATGCAATTCCATTTCCCAACACCCCCCCCCCCCCCCCNCTGAAGAAGAGGCTGGTAAGGCTGTGCGAGGATTGCTCCAGCAGGCCGATTCTGAATCAGATTCAATGGAAAGTTCTCAAGTTAGAGTTCTTCAATTGGCAGCCTCATCACTTCATATTACATCCTCGAAGGCTCTCTTGATAGAGAAACGATCTATCAAGAAGCAGCTTGATAAAGCTAATAGTGATCCAAGAAAAACGAAGATTTTAAAGTATCTTTTGTATCTATTGAAGAAATATGGAAACTTAATCCTGCAAGAGCAATCAAGTTATGACCGTGTTCAGAATGAACGAGCATTTGCTTTTGAGAATGGCAGAAATGGCTCTGCATATAGCCAGTATGTTGATGTGGAATCACGTGTAGGAAATGGGCATCAAGAGGCTCAAGTCGACATCCTAAGTAGAGCTATACCTCCTGATGAATTTAAGTGCCATATATCTTCAAGATTGATGTATGATCCTGTTGTCATTGCATCTGGACAAACATTTGAGAGGATGTGTATACAGAAGTGGTTTGATGAGGGTAATAACACATGTCCGACGAAAAAAATGAAATTGGCCCATCGACAATTGACTCCAAACACAGCCATGAAGGATTTAATATCAAAGTGGTGCATGAGGCATGGAGTCACCATTCCTGAGCCAACTATGCCACTACAAGTACTTAACACTTGGGAAACTTCCTCCACTTCGATTGCTAGCTTTGGCAGTTCTATGAATGATCTACGTTTTCCGATGGATATCAGCAATATGTCACTTGGGTCTTTAGATGCTAGTTACACTTCGGATTCATCACGCACTAGGATAGCAGATGGCTTAAACTTGATTCCTATGCAGACAAAACATGAGCATAAATGTCAATCTTATGGAAATATTCGTGAGGAAGATTTGGAATTTCTATCTAAACTAGCTGGACTTCAGTGGGAATCCCAATGCGAAGTTGTTGACAATGTCAAAAAGCATCTGGATTACAGCGAAGAAGCTTGTCAATATACATCATATGAAAATTTTGTTGAACCACTTGTTAGATTTTTGAAGGATGCACGTGACCTGCATGATGTTAAAGCTCAAAAAGCTGGATCTCAGTTGTTGTTGGCATTTGTGACCAAAGACAGGTAATTTACTCTCTGTTGATTGGTACTACTAGTTGCAATGGCTTCTAGTTAGGTGCAACTGCTACCTTTTAGTTTAAGGCGGTTGTAATTGTGTTAATATGCATTAACTGGTATGGCAAGTTCAATGACCTGGTTCCTTGTAAATTTAGAATTATTGTGTTTTGACTAAGTAGGGAAGAGTCATTATTCAATATATTTAGCCATTTTATGTAATACTATTTTTTTTAAGACCTTGGAATTGGTTGGACAAGGATCCTCTCTATTTCAAATGAGATAGATAGTATCTATTTTATGGCTAGGATTTAAAGCTGCATTATTTAAATTTTTTAAAAGACGTGCCAGCATTCACATCATGTACACTATTAGATGTACCAACTTTAAATCCTAACCATGAAATTGATCTATTTTATTTGAAATAGAGAGGATCCTTGTCCGAGTTGTTTACATCCCTAGCTTTTTCCACATGGAATTGCATAACATTTGACAATTTGAACCATAAAACTGTTGTTTCTTCTATAATTGATTTCTCGTTGACTTCAATCTACGAACATGTTTCTTCATGCATGGGGCTCCTGTATAATACCATCATTACTGTCTTTCTTCATGCAGAAGTGGTATCTCATACTTAAGTGAAGAAGCTTTTAGTCTCTTGGCCACTTTTATGAATTCAGAAATAACAAAAGAAGCTCTAGAGATATTGGAAGTGTTGTCTGGCCATTCGTATTGTAGAGCTAAAATTGAAGCATCTGGTGCTTTGACGTCCATCCTAAAGATGCTCGACTCTAATAACAGAGATTTCCAGGAATTGGCCATTAAAATTCTGTGCAATTTGTCCTCAAATAGTGACATCTGTTCCCACATTGTATCTTTGGAATGCATCCCAAAATTGGTTCCTTTATTAGCTGATAGCACTCTTGCGGGCAATTGTGCTCATGTATTGAAAAACTTATGCAATATGGAAGAGGCTAGGGTTTCTGTTGCTGAAACTAATGGATGCATTAGTTCAGTTGCTGGACTACTTGCGACCGGCAGTCACGAGGATCAAGAAAATGCAGTGGCTGTTCTCCTTTCACTGTGCTCTCAACGTGTACAGTATTGTCAGTTGGTCATGGATGAGGGTGTCATTCCTGATCTTGTTGATATATCTATCAATGGTAATGATAAGGGCAGGGTAAGTGCGTTGGAATTGCTCCGGTGCTTAAGAGATGTCGAATATGATAATGATCGAGGGTGCCCTGGACCTGGACCTTATATTGATGCCTCTAGAGACTGTACAGATCCCTCTAAAGAAAGGAAATCAACTAAGGCTTCTGCATTTCGTGGAGTGATATCGGCGTTCACAAAAAAGAAGAAATGAAACTGTCTTCAGCTCATTTTTAACCTAGCGGTAGCTGAAGATATCTCTTATCATCATATTATGGCAAATGAAGTAGAATCTGCTTGGTAAGATTCTCTTTCTCTGCTAGCCTGTAGAGTTTTTTTTTCTGTTTTTAGGGAATGGAGCAATGATTTCATCATGTATAGTTAGTTGGTTGATGGGGTTTTAGGCTCTAGTAGTGATGATTCAACACGTAGTTTTTGTTAGCTTTAATTATTACTTCATGATGTATTTGCTGCCATTTTGTAGATAATAGCTTGTCAAGAATGTACAGATTTGTGTTGTTCGATTTGTCGTATACTTATCTTACACGCCTGATTTGATACACATTCATTAACAAATCAATTATATTAACATGAGAAGAGGTTACCATCAGTTAGGGAATTTTATTTTAATTATTTATTTATTTTTTTTGTCAGGCAAATTCATCACGCAACGAATACGAAAGACACAAAAAACAAGACAAAAGAGGAAACTAGATTGGTAGAGATGGCTCATTTAGGTAAATTTTGTGCAGGCTAATTTGCTCTAAGATAGACTTTATATAGACTACACAAGAATAAGCCTTAAGACTTCATTGACTTCAGAAATAGCTGGTTCCAACTGCCAATTTGGAGGGCAATCTTTCTTTCTTTCTTCTTCTTCTTCTTTTTCTTTTTGTTTTTTTTTCCTAAATTGATGCTGGCAGAATACACTGGCTAATTGACAGCTTGGGAATAGGATTCGAAATTATTTTAAGGTTCCGATTAGATTTTATAGGATCTAATGGTATCAAATTATTTAAAAAAATTTAAATGACGTGATAACATAAATAATACGTACATCGTTAAATGCTAATGCCATGAAATATAATCTAAACCATAAAATGAAGAGGATCCTGTTTCGAATTGCTGTCGGTGGGGAGGGTGGAGCCTCAATGGCCGAAGCCAACGGCAAATGTGGGACTCACCCACATGAAGTGGGTGGAGATCCTCCCAACACTCCCCAGCTCATGTTTCCCACCCATCTCTTATCATTCTGTTTCTTATCACGTATGCAATTTCTTTGACCACAGTATGGGCCCATGTGTCTTCAACCTACGTCCCCATCAAACCTAATGTGATCTTGTCCCTCCAAATGTAAGTATGGTTTGGTAGTATCACCAACTTCGTTCAAACAATCTCCTTTGACAAAAAAAAAAAAAAAGTTTCCTTTGACAAGCAAGAGGCTTACAAACAATCTCCTTTGACAAGCAAGAGGCTTTCATGATTCGCCGTCTGACATTTCTTATGTCGAAGATCGGAAGGAAGTTCTAGAATAAAGACTGATGTAAGGAAGGATTAGGGTTGTTATAATTTTTGATAAATCATAATCGAAAGAAAAGAATAGGAGATCCCTATATCTATCATGTAGACTACACAAATGTTTTTTTTTTTTTCAAAGTAATTATCAATATAAAACAAAGTTTTTAATGAAATAAGATAATGAACAACCTAATAAAAAGCGCTAGCCACTTGTGACAAAAGAGTTTTAAAAATAGGGTTAAATTCAAAATTAGTAATTGTGGTTTTATTTTTTATTTTTTTAAATACTTGTGGTTTTGATGTTTATCAAATCACTCATTGGGTTTTCGAAAGTAACAAAATTGGTCCAAATTGTCCTTGGCCTTTATGGCAGTATAAAATTACTCATTTTGTCTATTGCCATTTGTAAACCCTTCGCTACATGTACCCAAAAAAAAAAAAAAAAACGATTTGTCACTTCTACATCTTTGTCATATCAAGATATTCTTTAAAACAAAAAAATCCAAAAAAAAAGAAAAATGAAAAGGGCGGTGATGGAGAGGTGGTGGCAAGACTCACAATGGTGGAGAATCTGTTAAGAGTCTGGAGAACATTGATTTCAACCACGCTTGGCTGAAGGCTGGAATTGGCCGATGGGACCTGGTTGATGGTTTTGATAGCTTGTTCTCATGTGACCCTCCGAAAGCAGGAAATAGTAGGTTACAAAGAGGACCCCCTTTCCGCAACAACTTTATATTAAAGGGGTGGTTCTGCCACCTCAAGAGTTGCTAAACCGTCCCAAATATAAAATTAGCTTACTTGCTCCAAAGTCTTTTTTTAAGGGTGGCCAAACACCTCCCCCCATATGAGAAGTGGTTCCACCATCCCAACTCTCTCCTTTTTTAATCAATTTTTTTTTTTTCTTCTATTTTTTAAAATATGTTTTTTTTAGGACAAATGCGACATTCTACCCTCTAAAATCAGGGTATTTTAGATGCTTCAAATAAAAAAATTTGCACGTAAGTCATCGTGCAACATTTTTCATCCATTTTAGCGTTAAACACTAAAGGAAAGTGTCAACGACAAGAGAATTGTTTTTGGAAAGGGTGAAGTGTCACAAATGGTAATTTAGTTGGTAAGTGCAAATGAGATATTATTTGAGTAGGTAAGTATGTTTTTCCATAAATATTATTTTTCGAATGAAAGAAGAAGCTGATTTATAATGAGTAATACTACACATAATCCTCTCAAAAGATCTACTGAGTCCACGCATTTCAAAGGACCCTAACTTAAAAAAAGAAAAAGAAAAAGAGTAATGCGACATAGTGTACTAACATCCTATCTCCATCTCATTGAGATGATGTGTCAGTGTCCATTGCCATATCAACTCAATGGAACAAGAATGAGATGAAGGTGTAATACGTATCTTTACCACAAAAAATAGGGAAAGAAAGAAAGAAAGAAAGAAAAAGAAAAAGAAAAAAAAGAGGCTATGCTCAACTATGCAGAGTTATAAAAGAACATATAGAAGAAACAAATTATAGTATCTGCACTCTAAAGAAGCCATTGTTGTGTACACTAAAGAATTGATCATTTCTCCAAGAAGATAGCCACTCACATAAAAAGTTCCCAATCCAAGAATTTGCGCCTTCTTTAATTCAACATCTCATTCTGCCTTGTCTTGGTGATTTGCTTTAGTGTTGCTAACTAGAAGTTGCACTTATCCCACTTGCTCATCGTATGCAGTATCTAAACCAGGTAGAAACGAAAGAAAACAAGATGTACTAAATTACCATTTCCTGTTTTGTAACCTAAATCAAGATTATGAATTATAAAGAACTGTACCCGGATTAGAAGAGCATTGTCCAAAGCCTTCACAGCTTGACAAAGGTGTATCAGCCAATTTTGCCAATTGGCTGAACAAACTGTCTTTAGTAACTAAGTGGTGCACAAAAACCTGGACAAAGAAGAAAAAACGATCACACAAATTGATCACAAGAGCGCAGAGAGACTGAACAATAAATATACACCTGCAGTAGGAGTTTGCCACCAAAGCAAAAAAGACACCCCAACAGGATGTTTACACCATTTTGGAGCTCTCTTAGGAGCTGCATAGAAGAGATGGTCACAAAAAGAGCCATTAGGATACTGAATTTCACAAGCAATAGAATCAACTACAGAAAAATGACGGGTGGGTGGGAATAGGTATAAGTTCTTATTGCATGCACCAATTCCTAAATTACTTCCTAATTCTTCCCTCTATGAACTCATCGCTCATCAACTTTATAATCAATTAATGACTAATTTCTTTAGCAATTCCATTGAAATTCAAGACTTGAATTATGGAAATTGATTGGTAAATAGATATAAAAACAGAAAATTAAAAATAAATAAATAGAAAGTTGAAAAGATAGAATACCTGATCGTAAAGGTTGATATTATAACAGAAAAGTGGGAGTTTTTGCTCATTCAATCAATAATTGGTCATCAATCAATATGCGGGAGACATGAGCAATCTTTGGCCACTCTTTTCCTTTTTTCCTTTGCCATTCTTTTTTCAACAAAGGACAACCGGAGATCTTGAGAAGAGAAAGGGAGGCTGGCAGGCCGTCTTCTGGCATACACTTGAGCATAGGGCAATCCCTGATGGACAATGTTTCAAGAGAGGTGAGGTGTCGAATCCCCTCATTGTTCAAATATTTCAAATTTGCAGATCTAGAGATGTGAAGAGAGGGCAGATTAGTGGGAAGCAACCCTGCCTCTGGAAAAGACTCCATATCTTCAGATTGGCAACGAATTGACAACATTCTTACAGATAGGAGTTTTTGCAAACCCCAGCCCATCCGACTTGCAAAGAGTTTGTCACAATTGAAGATGGAAATTGATTCCAGCTTGGAAGGCAGGCCCCCTTCAGGAAATGACTCAACTTTTGGACAATTTTCTATACGCAAATCCTTCACAGATGAAAGGAGTATGTGCATCTTATCGGGCAATGACCTCAGACTCCCACATTTCATGATTGAAAACGATGCAAGGTTGGGGGCACGCAATCCTCCTTTTGGAAAAGATACAAAACTGGGGCAATCTTCGATTTCTAGTTGCAAGGTGACCAGATCATGTTCATGCTGGTTTGAAACTGTGAGAGATTTTAGATTCATACAATCCCATAAGCGGATATGATAAAGCTTTGGGAATGAATCTATCGGAAAGGACTTGAGAGAATCACAATCACACAACGACAATTTTTCAAGGGACGAATAGTCTAGGTGTGTTGGAAGCTCTAACTTCATACAACCTGAGATGTTAAGATTTTTTAATATGGAGGGTCGGCTGCCCATGGGAAGGGACTCAAGTGAGGAACAATGAAAGATTTCTAACTCTTGAAGACAGCTGTTGGAGTCCATCACTCCTTCCTGTAAAGACTTCAGCGCATCCAATCCATTAATTTTGAGCTTCTGCAATCCATTTGGCCATTCCTTTAACAGAACCTCATTACAACGTTTTAAAATCAATTCACATAGAGCAGGAGCCCTAGGGAGGGAAGCCAGCAGCTGCGGACAGTCAGTGATCTCAACTTTGACTAAAGAAGGGAGATGGATTGGCAGCCCTCCTGTAAGCTTGGGACAGTTATCAATATAAAGCTCTCCAAGATGAGGAAAAGCTCTATCTCCATTTTCAGCACTAAAAGAAGACCATTTCTTCCACTTCAGCATGCGCTTCAGCTTTAGAACTTTTAGAGCTCCAAATGGCTTAATTGATGAAGAATCTCTGCCATAAAACTCACGGTCCACTGTAACAACTTCGTCAAACCCAACAACAAAGAGTTCATGTAAAGAGGGTAGTTGCCCAAGTGGTGGCAAGCTGCAGCAATTTTTACACTCGTTTAGATGAAGAGATGTTATATTAGAGAATGAATGATGCCCTACCCATTCTGGAAAACTTTTACCACCATAAGAGTTGATAGTGAGACTTTTCAAGTTTCCATGGGGACGTAGACTGTCAAGTACAGTAACGTGACTTTCTAAATTATTAGTATTAGCATTCCATTCCAACACCAACTCCTCAAGGCAGCTCCTATCCTTCAAGTTTGCATCTAGAGCAGCCACATGAGATTCAACATTTTGGATATCAATTATAGAAAGCTTTCCCCGAAGATTTACAAGTTTTCCCAACTCTCCAATGCAAAATCCACTACCTTTCCTGATAATAAATTTAGTCAAGGTTTGAAGACATTTTAATCTACCCAGATGTATTGGCATCTTCTTTATCTTGGTTTCAGCAATATCAAGATGACGTAAATTGATGAGTTTGCACATATCTCTTGGCAAGGTAGTAAGAGAGTAACAATTTGATAACTTCAACGTTTGTAGATTGTACATGTCACATAAAGAATCAGGCAATCTTCTAACTCCAGTGAAAGAGAGGTTTAAATAACGTAGATGTTTGATTTTGTCAATTGAATTAGGTAACTCAGTCATGTTCTCATAGAAAGATAGAGAGAGTACTCGTAAGCATTCAAGCATTGACAATAGATCTTGTGGTACCTTAGCAGCTAAGTAGCATGTAGGATCCCATGACAAACTTAATTGCAAGAAAGTGCGCAACTTCTTAGCCTCATGAAGGGCCCCAAACTTCTTAAAGCCATCAACTGGTGTTCTGAAATAAGATAAATGACGAGTTTTATGCATAACTTCATGAGAATAGTTACCCTCCAACCTTAAAGTAAATTGCCCCGACACAAATTTTGCTAAGTCGTTGACAAGATCATGCATTAAAAATTGTGATTTATCACCACTTGACTGTTGTAATAACGATCTTGATACAAGATCCATGAAGTATTCATCACCAATTTCTTCCAATGTTTTGTATTTAGATTGCTGGACAAAACCTTCTGCCATCCATAATAAAACTAGATGATCTTTTTCAAAAACATAATTCTTTGGAAATATTGAAAAGTAAGCAAAGCACCTTTTTAGATATGAGGGAAGATATTTATAGCTTAATCTTAATGCAGGAAGAATGTCTGTCTCATTAACTGACAAATCCCATAATTCGCTTTTCAATATCTTATCCCAGATGCCAACATCTAGTTTAGACCACAAGAGAGCCCCAATTGTCTTCACAGCCAAAGGTAGACCTTCACACTTTTTCACAATTTGTCTACCTATTTCTTCTAGCTTGGGATGTGGATTAGAGTTGACATTGTGGAATGCATGTTTTGCAAATAGTGACCAACAATCTTCTTCTAGTAACTTCTTCGGACGATGAGTTACAATGGACCGCACAGTTGATGCAACACCATCATCGCGAGTTGTTACAATGATTTTACTTCCTTGTGCCCCAAATTTAAAGGGATAACTTAAGACCTCCCAATCAGCAAACTTCTTATTCCAAACATCATCTAAAACAAATAGGAATTTCTTTCCCATCAATTTCTCCTTTAGTGTAACTTGAAGCCGATTTAGATCTTTAATATCACAAGTTGATGAAGTTGCTGTCTCCATAAGTGTTTTAGTTATCTTGAACACGTCAAATTCTTCTGAAACACAAACCCATGCTTCAAGGTTAAAATGCTCTTTCACCCTATTGTCATTGTATAAAAGCTGAGCTAGGGTGGTCTTGCCAATTCCTCCCATCCCTACTATGGCAATAACACACATATTCTCATTGCCACTTGCATGATCATCTGAGAGCAACAAATTAATGACTTCCTCCTTATCATCATCCCTACCAAAAATACCAGATTCTTCAACCAAAGAAGTCGTGGGCAATCTTTCTGATGGTCTCCCTCCAACATCTTCTCTTAGACCTATAAGATCCTTTTGGTTTGCTAGAAATTCTAGCCTGTCAAGTACGTCGTTTATCTTTTCGTCTATCTTATTGGCGAAATGAGTAAAGGTGGAGTTTCGTACCTGGCTTATAGTGATTTGAAATTCAGCATCTAACTTGCGTCGCAAGCTTTTAGTAGCAATCTCATCCAAGATGTCCTCTGCATCATAGACAGCATCTTTCAGCTCATCAAGCCACTCTTTCACAATAGGATTCGTAAGTTGCTTGTCCTCCGCGTCTTCGAGTACTGCATTTACGGACATCAATGCTATCTTTAACTTCCTTAGGAGTCCATCGGTGAGTTTTTGTCCCCGAAAGAAGTCAACAATCTCCTGAGATGACAGTCTATCAAATAACGATTGAAGGAAGGCAGAGAGAAGTGCTTCTCCCACCAAGGCCACAGCCATGTTTTTTTCTGTGCAAAGGAAGAAATCAAATGAAACAAAGGAAGGCGATTGCAAGCTATCTTTTGCTTTTACACCAAATAATTGGGTGTGCAATGATGATATGCAAAACAGCCTGCTGGAGTAGTCACTGATCTACACGAGCAGCTGTGCGTAAAAGCTAATGAGATAAGGCTCTTTTCAAAAGAAAAAGAAAAGAAGGCTATGTTTGTCGTTAATCATTTGTCCTGTTCCTTTCCCATTATCTTCACTTTTGAATAAACACAACTTTGAATTCGGCTCGTAAAAATAGAAATTCACTTGTGAATGCAAAATTTGCTCAATTATTAAATAAAATATATTTGTATAAATTCGGCTCGTTAAGGTTTATAAACTTAACTCGCACGAATTTTGGCTTGACTCGGCTAACTCTCGTAAACATAGCAAATGTAAAAGTCGCCTCAACCCGTAGCCTCTACTTGTTAACTTGTTCACGTATCTTTGTATATATATATGTACAAATATATATTTGTCCATTAATATATACGTCTATATTAATCAAAATTGGTTATATAAATAGTGTCTGCTTGGTTTATGGATAGATTAAAAGGAACTATTGTGGTTAAAATAGCTGGGTTATGGCTATTTTCCGTAGTTAGAGCCTATTGTCGTTTGCGAGATACTAGGAGTGGTTTAAACTTTTGTTCTCTAAACAGGGGATATTTGAGTGGAATTCAGTGGTTTAAGAATTGGGTTGCGCTCTTTTTGATTGTATGATGTCTCTGGTAGTTCGACTGCAAGTCTCAGAGTCAGAGTCTAATTGCTTCCGACTAAAGAGGGGATAGAGCTTTCTGATCATCGTTCTGGTTTTCACGGCAGGAGGTAAGGCTTTGTTATTCTTCTTCTTATTTAAGCTTCAAACTTAACTCATAACTTGCATGGTTGTTTATTTATGATTTATTTCTTACTTAATAATTTCAGATTTGATTTATTTATTTTATTTTTGTTTCTAAGGATAGCCTAATTTCCTCTCTTGGAGATTGTAACTGATATGGATCCTTTATTACGTTTCATAGTCTCTAGTGTTCATCCCTCAAGCCTTTGGTCCAGGCTTCCTTCCTAAGGATAATAAAGCAACCTATGACCCATAAAATTTTGAAATTGATACCTAGTATAGTTGGCAATAGTAAACCCTCGAAGAAAGTGTAGGCTTAGAAAGGAAGGTGAGCAGACCAGAAATGCTTGCATATGAAATTTGTGCGTATATTAGTCACTAATTCTGGCGTGTAAATAAAGCTTTCGGGTGAAACTTCAACGTGATCACTAGAAGGGAAATTGCCAAATTGCCCATCGCATATTTGGTCAATTGTAATTGTAACATGGTTTGGGATTTGGTCAGTTTCGACTCTAATAAAAGTTTATAGAGGTACCGCTGTTTTGCGAGTTTTCGTGCTTCATTTTTGCCATTTGGTTGACAATGGTTATTGTTTACAAGAAAAAGAGAAGCATTTTTTTTTTTTTTTGAAATCAAGAGACAAGCAATTCTAGTATATTGCACATGTGAGTTTGATGAACCACTCTGGTAGACCATGCATATATCGCACTGCATCTGGAAATGCCGTATGTTGCATTTGTGAAACAAAGGTTGTTATCTTTCAAGTGTGAAGCTCTACTGTTTTTGTTTTGGATGTTATTCTTTTACTCGAATTCTCACTTTGCATGTGGAATGGTTATGTATTAAGTATCTTGATTTGATGCATTATGTTATTATATACTGTGGATGGACATTTTTGTAAGAAACACATATAAGTGACGCTTTTTATTGTTATTGAACATGCAGATCTAAGATATGCCATTTGAATGGAGTCCGATGCTGCTGAACTATTTGAAAAACTGCCAGATCCAAGTTCCTTTAAGGTACCATTGCCAAGAGGGGCGTCTATTATTATTCGGTTGGAATGTATTGGTATGAATGTGGAGTCATATTGTATTTGCAGCATTTGATGGCTTCACCCACGCATAAAATAGGTTTAGCTTTTTTTTTTCTTAATAAATAATGGGTTTAATCACTTTTTTTTTTTTTTTTCTTTTCTTTTTTTGGTGCATGTCTTAATAAGTTTGTAATTCGTACATTTATCACATGGGTACGATAATATGTCCAGGTTACACCTAATTTTTAATTCTTTTGAAAGGAAAATATTGTACCAAAATGCTGTTTCTCTAAAGGCCTAGGTTTGATCAAATTGAGAATTGATATTTTTCTATTTCTGATGGAGAGGACGTTATTTCTCAAGAATGACAAGCACGGTTCCCAGTCAAATCTTATGGAATGAAATTGTAATTTGAGCTCATTTTGTGTCTTTGAATGTTTTCCTTGCTTTTACTCAACTATTAGGTTATATCACATCATATCATTCTGTGCATCTGATCATGATTGCAGGTGCATTTTTTAATCTGCACAAGAGTTCTGAAATTGGTTAATAGAATATCAAGAATATTTCCAGCTATAGCAGCAGCTTGCCCTCAGCATTTATCAGGAATACAGGAACTGTCGTTGCTAAACCATGCAATTAAGCAAACCCAGCAACATCTTCAGAAGTGCAGCGAGTCTAGTATATTGTACCTGGTAAGGAACTTATTCAATGATTAAGGATAAAGAAAGTAGGTTAATGTGAAAACTTTCTGCTGTCTTTCAATAAAGTGGTTATCATCATAAACAACTAAAAGGAAAATGATGGAAACAAAATTTAGTCATTTGATCTTGAGGATAGCAATTTCTGATTGGTCCATATTGCCTGTTGGTGGACTCATAAGATAATGAAAATTGAAAAACAAAAAATGCTGCTGTTAAGGTTTATAGAGGAGCAGGATAAGAACATTAGGATAATCTGCTTATGCTAATTGATTGCGTCAGTAGCGGTTTGATTGAACCTCTACAAGCAACAATCCTTGGTAAAATTATTCTGCATTACTTAATCGCATGTCCCACACTTGGCAAATGGAACTATAGCTGCAGTAAAGCATGATTTTGAGTGTTGTTGATGCGCGCTTCAATAAGTTGCTCTAATAAGCTGGTAGATTCTATGATAAGTTGAAACAACACTCTTGCTTCAAAACATGGATTGAAACTTTCTGTGCTAAACAGTTATTGAGTTGAGCAAGGGGGAATCTCCCTTTCCCTCTCTCACTCACGAAGGAGCATGTGGTCACGTCTTGCCATTTCTTGTCTCACTGGTTGGTTTCCCAGCTTTGGTGTTAGGTTTTTTCTTCGTTTTTAGCATCTTTGATTTTTGGCTGGTCGAGATGGTTTCTTCAAGATGGTTCCTCGTCAAATCTAAGTCCTTTGAATTTGTATGTGAGGAGGGAGTCTCGGTTTACGGATGCATGAAAGAAGTAGAGGGCTTGTTCGATCAATATCACTGGGGAAGGTTAGTGTTTCGTGGTTGCTAGACACCATGAGGGTTCTGCTTCACACAGAGTCGTTTTGTGGCCTACATTAAAAACTTAAAAAATTATATAATTTTTTTTAAGACAAAAAAAAAGGGTGGCTGCCAGGGAGGTGGGTGGTTTGTGCCACCCCCGGCCACGGGCTACCTCCATAGTCACCCCCCTTCACCAAGGGGAATTGGCAACCGCCCCTTTTTATTTATTTTTTTTTTTTTTAATTATTATTTTTTTAAAGTTTTATATATTTATATATTTTTAATATATTAATATATTTTTTATTAAGAATTGTGTCATCATTTTATTGGTGATGATGTCACTCTAGACATTAGAGAACAACATCATATTCTTAACTCCCTAAATCTTTCTCATCGGTTTTTTTCAAAATTTTTCAAAATTTCTCAAACCTCACCTGAATCTCACAATATCTGGCGGTACCTCATCATCCTTTGTCTACCTTTTTCACGAAGGAGATCACAACTGTTCTTCACTGGTAACAATTAGGGGTTCCATTCTCTAGCGACGGCGCGTGTGGACGCGTCCCGCTAGAGATCGGCGTTTGGTGCGTGGGGGGCGCTGGGTAAGTGTAAGATGGAGCGTCGGTTTTCGATGGAAGCCAAAACTTTTTCCTTCTCGGCGCATACGGGCAGATCAGTATGCCGTTTGGAGGAAAAGAGAAAAGGTTACAATGGGTTCATCTCTTTGGGGATCAAGTGTTCGGAAGGGCTTGCAGGTGCGGTGGAGGAGGCGCTTGAGACTCAGAGGAAGGAGGATTTTGCTAGGTCCTTCCGTGATGAGGTGAGGGTGGTGAAGGTCCGTATGGGAAGCAACAAAGCTGGGTTTTTCTTAGAAGCGGCCATCTTCGTCGAGGGTGCCCGAAAAGGGGTCATTAGATTACTTGAGGGACGCGGAGGTTGGGGCTGGAAAAGATTTGTGGACGAGCTCTGTCTTCTAATTGCGCAACTAGTAGTGAAGGTCTCGCTAGAGGTTCTCGTTGTCAACGCCGGTGTGGTCGGCAGTCCGCCTTCCTTTAAAGATGTTCTCGCCGCACCACCGGGAGGTGTAATGTCGTCATGCGTGGAGGATTAGGTTCCTAAGGAGGCTAGCTCTGTGTTGGGGAGAGAGCTTTTTATGGGTGGCAGCTCCTGCTTGACGGAGGCTCTGAGGTCTTTGGCGATGGAGTTCCTGGCTAGGGTGAGGGCTGAGGTGGATCGGGTGATTTTCTTTAGGTTGGGGCTGAAGACTAACGGGTCGATGGATATCAGGAGAAAGCTGGGCCGGATGTTATCTCGGTTGGGCCTGAAGCTCAAAATTTTACACGGGTTCAATTTAAAGGGAAGGCGTAAGAGTCTATACACGAGACGGATGGGTTCAACCCCCGCAGCGGAGATCGCCTTGGTGTCGCCAAATACGAACAGGACGTCGCCAAATACGAACAGGACGTCGCCGGAGTTGGAGGTTGCCCTGAGTTAGCCGGCGATGTTCGACGCGGGCTCTGTTGAAATGGGTTCCACACAGACGTTGTCGGAGCTCGCCCAGATAATTCCGGTGGGGGTTGAAGAGATTCCTATCCTAATGGGCTCCACTCAGATCGTGCCGGAGACGATCTTGACATCGACGGAGGCTGCAGTGGAGATCGCCTTGGCGTCGGCGGAGACGATCAAAACGTTGCCGGTCGTTCATTCTACGAACCTGGTGGCGCTGGAGGTCGCCCAAAGTTCGCCGACGATGATCGCTGCGGGCTCTATCCTGATGGGTTCCTCTCAGACATTGCCGGAGCTTGCCCAGATAGTTCCGGTGGGGGTTGAAGAGATTCCTGTCTTGATGGTTTCCACTCAGATTGTGCCGGAGACGATCCTGACGCCGGAGGCTGCTATAATTAACCTGACGCAGCTGGAGCTCACCCTATTAGGTCCGGTGGGGGTTGAAGAGATCGTCGACGTTGCCGGAGCTCGCCCAGATAGGTCCGAATCAGTTTTTGCTGCTGTTTTGCCCACTCCCGAGGCTCAGCTTTTGGTCAAGGGTCTGACTGAAGCTAGGCTTGGTATCTTGGGTGGTTGAGGGATGGTACTCGGAGCCATGAGATGCTCGATGCTATTGATCGTTTTGAGGTGCAAACGCGGAGGAATAACGTGGTTGCTCCTCCTCCCGCAGTTGAAGGCAGCGCTTGAGGCACTGAACATCAACAGGGAGACTGTGGTTCGAAGATTGGCTCGGATATACGCATTTGTGCTGGGTCGTGGTTGGGCTTTTCTTTTGGGTTGCAGGCTCTTTTGTGGGGTTGTTTCTGTGGGGTTGGTTGGGGTTGTGTGGGTTTGCCTGTGGGTAGGATGATGCTTTGTTAGGGTGTTTCTGTTGGTTTTTATGGGTGCTCTTGGAGAGCTTGGGTCTTCTTTGGGTGCACTTAGGCGCTCTTAGTTATACTCATGTATGATTGAGTAGTGTCCCCTTTAAATTTGCGCTTTTTGTTATAAATTTCTTCTGATTTATCAAAAAAAAAAAAGAAAAAATGGTGTTCATGTGGCACACTAATGGAATTCATAAGTGTTATAAGTCTTATGACGAAATTTGACTCAAAGGACTAAATTATTATTTTGGCCTATCCCGAGGACTTCTGAATTATTTTTTATACCAAAGGGAGCAATTTGTAATTTAGGTCAATCACAGGGACTGATTTTGCATTTATCCCACAAAAATTAGCTGCTCCTCTATCCTTTTTTTTATTAGTGAATTCATATGCGTGTGTTAGACCGGTTGCTCCTTTATTGTCACATGTAGTTTTGTAGAAAATGATGGAATTAACAAGTATTTTTTGTTCATTGATTCTCTCTTCTTTTTTTTGTTTTTTTTTTTCAATATTGTTTGTATGGCTAAATCTCAATCCATAGCTGATAAGGCATGCAATTTACTTTCAGGCAGTAACAGGGGATGTATTAGTCTCACAATGTCAAAGATTAAAGAACTTGTTGGAGCAATGTTTGGGCCAAATTCAAACTATGGTTCAACCTGAGTTGGCTACAGAGGTTCGTCAAATTATATGCCCTTTTGATCTTTATTTTTAACCTTTTTCCCCTTCAATTACACCCAAACCCAACCAAGAAAGAAGGGGGTGGGGGAGGTAGTGGATTCATATACATTGATTCAAGAAAAAATTATGTGATAATGTTATCAGAGTGGTATCTTAGTTATATTTTGTTTTAAAATTTACAATTTTCATGTTCCCTGGTCTATGGAACATGCTAATAATATAATTGTATATTAAGCCAGCCACTTCACTGTATTTTGAAAGTGCTAGTTATATGGATGTCTCTGGTCCCATAGAGTGATTCTTTGGTTCCTGATGCTTGTATCCCAAATTGGAACTATTTAAAGAGGATGTAGTACCATTTCCCAATTTGCCTGCTTTCAATCGAGTTGGTAATTATCTCTCCTCTCCCCCATCTTCACGTATACAAAATACAAAAAAGCATCTCGCAGAGCAACTATAAAGCCTACTTCTCTCCTTGGTGTCTTTTGGAGCGGTATTCTTCTAATGAAGGTTTTCATGTTTCAAAAACGGTGGTATCAACCTGTCTCAATCCCATCCTACATTTGGTCCATAGTTTCTTTCTTTCTTCCAAATAAAAGTATTTTCTGAGCCTCAGTTACTTAGTGCTGCTAATGATGAATTGTCATTTACAGATCTCTCACATCATGGATTATCATGGGAGAGCAACGTTTACAGTGGACTCATCTGAAGAAGAGGCTGGTAAAGCCGTGCAAAGATTGCTCCAGCAGGCCAATTCTGCATCTGATTCAATTGAAAACTCTCAAGTTAGATCTTTTCAATTGGCAGCTTCAACACTTCATATAACATCCCTGAAGGCTGTCTCGATAGAGAGACAAACTATGAACAAGCAGCTTGATAAAGTTGGTGATAGTGATCCGAGAGAAACAGAGATTTTAAGACGTCTGTTGTATCTATTAAACAAGTATGGAAATTTAATCCTGCAAGAACAATTGAGTAATGACTGTGTACAGAATGAAGGAGCATTTACATTTGAGAATGGCAGAAATAATTCTGCATATAGCCAGTCTGTTGATGTGGAATCACGTACAGGATATGGGCATCATGAGGCTCAAGTCGACGACATCCCAAGAAGAGCTATACTCCCTGAGGAACAATTGAGTAATGACTGTGTTCAGAACGAAGGAGAATTTGCATTTGAGAATGGCAGAAATAATTCTGCATGTAGCCAGTCTGTTGATTTGGAATCGTGTACAGGATGTGGCCATCATGAGGCTCAAGTTGACGACATCCTAACAAGAGCTATAGTCCCCAAGGAACAATTGAGTAATGACTGTGTTCAGAACGAAGAAGAATTCGCATTTGAGAAGAGCAGAAATAATTCTGCATATAGCCAGTCTGTTGATATGGAATCGCAAACAAGATGTGGGCATCATCAGGCTCAAGTCAACGACATCCTAAAAAGTGCTATTCTCCCTAAGGAACAATTGAATCAGGACTGTGTTAAGAATGAAGTAGCATTTGCATTTGAAAAACTGCCAGATCCTTCTTCCTTTAAGGTACCTTTATCCTAAGGGTCTTTTTATAATGCGGAGTCATATTGTATTTGCAGGATATATGCGTTTTGATGACTTCACCCATGCATAAAAGAGGATTAAAAATCTATCATAATTAATAGGATTAATCACTTTTTTGGTCTTCTTGGTGCCTGTCTCTATAAGTTTGTTTGTAAAATTCATACGTCTATAACAAGGGTAAGATAATATGTCCTGGGTACGCCTAATTTCTAATTCTGTTGAAAGAAAAGTACTTTGAAAAATATTGTGTTTCCTTTATGGTTTCACAGAGATTTAAATATCCAAGTTGCTGAAGTGAAATAGGAAGTGAAAAACCTCTTTTATTATTATTTGAATCAAGATGGTAAACTCGCCACCAAAATGCTGTTTCTCAGAAGGCCTAGGTTGATCAAATTTACAATAGAGTTTCTTCTAATTCTTATGGAGAGGATATTGTTTCTCAAGAACGACAAGCACTGTGGTTGCCCTGTGGAATCTTATGGAATAATGTTTAAATATGAGATCATTTTGTGTCTTTGAATATTATTTTTGCTTTTACTCAACTACTATGTTTTTGTCACGTCATCTCATTCTGTGTATCTGATCATGATTGCAGGTGCATTCTTTAGTGTTTACGGAACTTCTGAAATTTGTTGATCGGATATCAAGACTATTTCCAGCTATAGAAGCAGCTCGCCCTAAATGCTCATCAGGGATACAAGAACTATGCTCGTTAAACACTGCAATTGACAAAGCCAAGCTACATCTTCAGAAGTGCAGCGACTCTAGTAAACTTTACCTGGTTTGTAACTTATTCAATGATTAAGGATAAAAAAAGTAGGTTAATGTGAAAACTTTCTGGTGTATTTCACCAAAGTGATAATCATCATAAACAACTAAAGGGAAAATGATGGAAACAAAATCTACTCATTTGATCTTAAGGATAGCAATTTCTGATTGGTCCATCTGCCTATACTGTGGAAACGAGAAGAGAAGGAAAATTGATAAAATTGCTGCTGTTAAAGAACAAAACCTGTTTAAGGTTTACTGGAGTAGGATAATCTGCTTATGCAAAGTGATTGTGTCAGTAGTGGTTTTACTCTAGCCCTGCCAACAATCCTTGGTAAACTTTTTTTTCCATTACTTAATCATATCTTCCGGCGGCTTCCCCTGTTAGCACATGAACTTTACCTGCAGTAGAACATGATCTAGATTGTTGCTGTTGATGTTGATGAGCAATTCAATAAGCTTGCTCCGCCATATGTGTTAAACTGCTTGCTCGTCTGTTGTCACATGTAGTACCTGTCTCAAACTGATGGAATTAACAAGCCTTTTTTCTTCATTGATAATCGGTATTGTTGTTTCAATTTTGCTTTAATAGTTAAATCTCAAACCATAGCTGATAAGGCCTGCAATTTGCTTTCAGGCAGTAACAGGGGATGCAGTAGTCTCGCGGTCTCAAAGATTAAAGATCTTGTTGGGGCAACGTTTAGGCCAAATTAAAACTATGGTTCAACCTGAGTTGGCTGTCGAGGTTCGTCAAATTGCACACCCTTCAGAGCTTTATTTATTTATTTCTTTTTTCTTTTTCAGTTCTCACCACACTCAACCGAGAAAAATAGAAAGAAAAAGAAAGATGAGGTAGTGGATGCTTATATATTGATACAAGAAGAAATTGTTACATGATAATGTTATCAGAGCAGTTCCTCAGTTATATATATATTTCAAAACTTGCCAATAGTATCGTTGTGTATTATCCCAGCCACTTCGCTTGATTTTGAAAGTGCTAGTTATATGGGTGTATCTGGTCCCATAAGGCGATTCTTTGGTTTCTGATGCTTGTATGCCCAATTGGAACTATTTAAAGGGATGCAATTCCATTTCCCAACAC
>CM017321.1:59466753-59494340 GCA_006937295.1 Carpinus fangiana
TTAAAAAATAAAATATATTTTTCATTCAATCATATTAAAATTTAAATTACGATAATGTCCCACCTGAGTCCCGGCATTGACATGGTTGGGTCTTGCGAGTCCCGACTGAGTCCAAGTGGGGTCTTGACTAGGCTCTGCGAGGTTTCAATCGGGTCCCGACGAAGCTCCAATGGTGGCTTGGCTGGATCCCAAAGAATCCCATTCTTGTTCCCACTGGGGTCTTGATCGGATTTTGGAGATGTCCAAACCAGGTATCGGCGAAGTCCGGATGGCAGCTCGACTAAATCCCAACAAGTTCTCGGCAGGGTCCTGATGGTGTCCCAGTGTGATCCCAATCAGGTATCAGATGTGTCCTAGTTAGGTCTCGGTAGGTCCCAATCAAGTTCTGAAGAGTTTTGATGACGTCCTAGCGGGGTCCTTGCAACATTCCTGTTAGGTCTATCTATTTGAGAATAAAATGCTCAAAATCGAAAAATAATTTACGATTTTAAAAAAGGGTTTTAAAACTTTATTTTTTCCTCCTTAGGATTTGAAAAGTGACTAAATTAGTCCTTGTGGTTTTAAAAAGTGGCCAAATTAGTAATTCTGTTAGTTTACCGTTAGTTGACTTAACGGACTGACACGTGGGTTAATTAGAAGTTGACACGTGACTACCTAATGAAATTTTTTATTTTTTTTAAAAAAACTCATTTTTTTAAAAAAAAAAAAAGAGAAAAAAAAAAAGCTCCAGATCGGCACTCGAGAGCGCTGAAGACCCAAACCCTCTGCACCAACGAACCTCCAAGCCGGAGCTACCTCACGACCAGATCACTGGAGCAGCATGCGACCGGATTGCCTGAGCTCTAGACCTGCAGCACCGCCCTTCGCCCACCCCAATTTTTTTTTTTGAAAAAAAATATTTTTTTAAATTTAAAAAAAAAAAATTAATTAGGTGACCACGTGTCAACTTTTAATTGGTCCATGTGTCAATCTGTTAAGTCAACTAACGGTCAACTGATAAAAGGACAAATTTGGTCAATTTTTAAAACTACAAGGACTAATTTGGTCACTTTCTAAACCCTAAGGAGGAAAAAAAATAAAGTTTTGAAACCCTAAGGACTAATGGGGTATTTAACCCTTTAAAAAATGAAAATCATTTACAGAAATTACAGAATCTTTTAAAATTTGTTGTTAACTATTATTTTTGGTCTCACCAAACACCCAAAAATATATAAAATATTTTTCAAAAATCATTTTTCACCCAAACATACTAAGAGTCTTAAGAAGTTCATTCCTCTCATTTACAAAGCTTTCTCAACTTAATTAAGGCAATTAATTAAACCAGAGTGTTGTGGATATTGATGCATGAATGATTTGGAAGAAAACATAATCAAATGAGAATATAAAATAATAGCAGAATAAAATAAAATAAACATAAAGATTTTACATAATTCCATCTATAACTAGGGGCGGAACTGTTATGGGTTGGGGGGACAAATGTCCCCCCAAAATTTCTTAAAATTTTAAAAATTATCCTTAAAATTTATGATTTTTTAAGAAATGTCCCTCCAAAATTAAAATTTTACCCCAAAATTTCTTAAAATTTTAAAATTTACCCCTAAAAGTTAGGATTTTTTAAGAAATGTCCCCCAAAAATTAAAATTTTACCCCAAAATTTCTTAAAATTTTAAAATTTACCCCTAAAATTTAGGATTTTTTAATAAATGTCTCCCCAAAATTAAAATTTTAACCCTAAATTTTTACTTTTAAAAATTTTGTCACCCTACCCTTAAAAGTCTGGTTCCGCCCCTATCTATAACATATTAAAATTTTAAAAGCTACATTATACTCTTATTTAATTGATAATTTTATAATATTACAAAATGCTCCTATTTATAAGAGAATTGAGATAGCTAGTTAACAAACCTAATTTCAGTTAATACTATAAAATGTAAGTAATGTGCAATATCACTTCAATATATATTCTCCCACAGGATTTTCTAGAAATTAAATCGGTCATGTTTATTGGAACATGCAGCGACTTCTCAACGACCATCTTTGTTTATTTGCTTGGTGATTAGTGTGTGTTTGAGGAACCCAAGATCAAAGGTTTAAAGCTTGGTGGTTGAAAGGTTGGTCTCCAACCAGTTATTACTGCCCTCCTTAAATTCCCACCTCCCTAACACACTAGTATTGACATATATCAGATTATAATTGTAATGGGAATTTCAAGATCTTTCTTGGCTTACTTTCTTCTTATGTTTCTTCGGCTATTTGTGGCTGATATGCAATGTTCTTATTTGGGGACTCTGGCTCTGATGTCGGTAACAACAACGACCTGTTTACTTGATAAAGTCAAACTTCTCTCCTTATGGAAGAAACTTTGACTTGGGGAGTTTGAGAAAGATGAACCAGCAAAGTCAAAGGCAAGCCTTCCATTGCAGAACCTCCCGGTTGGTTGTTTAGTCGTAAAGTCTCTTCCATATGGAGGAAAATTTGATTTTATAAGTGTGAATAGGTCATTATTATTACCGACATCGAAGACACAGTCCCCGAATAAGAACATTGCATATTGTCCATCAGCCACAAATAGCGGAAGAAACACAAGAAGAATGGAAGCCAAGAAAGATCTTGAGATCCCCATTATTATTATAATATATACAATCTTATATCTGTAGATGACCGAACCACGTCAAAATCATTTTGTCTATTTTATTTTATTTCCACATTTACTCGCATTTATTTATGAATTTCTTCATGTTATCAAAGTCTTGTGCTAACGCCAGATTTCGATTTTGGGGAATTTCACTTTTACTTTATTTTCTCTTCTCATTGCTTTGTGTCTTTTGATTTGATTTGATTTTTTTTTTTTTCATAGTTTTTGTGTCTTTTCCTCAAATATATCAAAGAATAAATCGTTTTATTACTATCGATATTTTCTGTTTTAATTCTAGTTTCTTTTATCCTACTCCCAAGTCTTTTATTCCTTTTTTTTTTTTTTATTGTATTTCTCCTAAAAAAAAAAAAGGCCCAAAATAGGCTTTGTTCTCTCTGAATGGCTCTCTTCATGCATGATTGTTGGTGGGCTCCACTGTAGCCCAATCACTGATGTCTTCTCCTCCGGCAACATCTCTGTTGACGACTTCTCCTCTGCTAGCGCCAGCCCACCGTCTTGAACGCTCTAGCCGCCGTTGAGCCATCCAACACCATCCCATCTCGCACGGTGCCTTTACCAAAGTCGCTAGAGTTGTTATCAACTTTATCTCATGCCAGATCGTGTTTCCATTCTTTTGTGGTTCATTGAAGATGAAGTATGTTTGGTAACGGGTTTGATTTACCCTTATTTGAGTATGGAAATATTCCTATTCTATTTTAGGAATATAATATCCTATTTTAGTTGCTATAAGAGTTCTGTTTGTTTACGGAATTAAGGCAATCCTTATCCTAGTTTATGTAATCTGCGAACAGGATATTCTTGAAAAACAAAATATAGAAAAAAAAATGAAAAGAATTTTGGTTGAAAAGAAAGGAAAATTCAAAAAAAAAAAAAAAATCGAAAAGATGCCAAGTTGCCCATCCATTGGCCCATAGTTGGCCTATTTTTCTCGACCTTTGTGGTATTATTTAGCCCATCGTTGGCTTTTATGTAAGGCCTATAATTGGCCCATTCCGGCCAAATGTTGCCGATGTTTTAAATTTCGGTGACATTTTCCTCCGTCACCGATCAAGAAACAAATTCAAGATGAAACAACTTTCCACCTGGAGTTTTGAGGGGGAATGTTAGAATATATTTTGATATTATGAAAATATATTAGCATTGATTGTAATTGATAAAATCAAATCAGAATTAAATAGAGCTGGTTTGATTTTATCAATCATATCATTTTGTGTTATCTCCCTATCCCTATAAATATGGTCCATTTGTATTGTAAAATCTTTCATTCAATAAAATCTAAATGTAGTCTATAGGGTTTAGTGTGGATGTAGGCATATTGCCGAACCACCTTAATCTTGTGTCTCTTGTCTATTTCTCTTTTGTTTATATTTATGTTTTATTATTCTGCATTCTAAATTCTATCATTATCTTGATCAGTACATATCTTTGTAATTCCTTGACCATGTCTCCCCCACACTTTTAGATCCAATGTCAATAAAAGTCACTACAAAAAACATTATTTTTACTAACGCCCATTTACTAACGTTTTAAGCCATTAAACACGTTAGTAATGGGCCTAACTTGCTATTTGTAACGTTTTTGACACGTTAGGAAAGTGACCGTTAGAAATGGTCATTTACTAATGTGTTAGACATGTACCACGTTAGCATTTGCTAATGTATTACTATTCACACGTTAGTAAATAGGAAATTTAAAAAAATAAAAATAAAAAACACAAGCTAACGTGTCGGACCATCACACATTACCCCTTGGGTAACGTGGCATAATTACCATGTTACCCCCGGGGTAACGTGTGAGGTTTTAACACGTTAGCTTTTGTTTTTTTTTTTTAAAAAAAAAAATTTCATTTACTAACGTGGTAGCATATGAACACGTTAGCTTATGTATTTCCATTTACTCACGTGTAGCATATAAACACGTTAGGGTTTTTTTTTTTTTTTTTTTTTTTTTTTTTTCTACTTACTAACGTAGCAGCTATACACACGTTAACTTTGATTTTTCCATTTACTAACGTGGCAGCTGTGCACACGTTAGTAATGGAAAACCATTTACTAACGTGGTATCTGTGCACATGTTAGGTTTGGATTTTATTTATTTTTTATTTTATTTTACATTTACTAACGTGGTAGGTGATACACACGTTAGTAAATGTTTTTTTTTTTGGTTTTGTTTGTGTTTTGTTTTTTTATTTTTTATTTTTAAGCACCTAATTGAACATCCATAATCAATAATCAATAATCATCCAACCTAGTAAATCAATAATCATCCAACCTGGTAAATCAATAATCATATTCTCTATAATCAAAAGCACATTCATAATATATATAGTTACATTTATATAAAAAACTACTCCATCCGTTACATTTATATTACAAAAATATCATCTTATACACACATTACTGTTATCCAACTATACACACATAACAATTAACCACATTCATCCTATATAAACAATTAACAAACAACTTAAATAAAAATGTCTCTATACATCAACACTTTGATCCAATATATATAATAATAATAATAATAACCTATAAAAACAAAAAAATACAATGTGAAAGTCACGTGACAACACACGCATGTATGTAAAAACACCACCTAGCGTCCTCCGTGAAATTGAAGCGATTAAACAACGTAGCGACCGCCCCGCCTTCTCTGCATGCACTAACTGAAACTAATAAAAGAAACAAAAAATAAATGAGGAGCATGATAAAATATCAAACTACTATAGTATTACATGCACTAAATGCATTGATTTACCTCAAAAGCACATAAATGAGAGTTATATAATATATATATGCATGCATATATTATATTCCAATCTAAGAGTATGAAAAACACAAAACACAAAAAAACACATAATATATTCGCATGTATACTATATTCCAATCTCATAAAAAACACAAAAAATCGGAGGATACTTTAGAGCGAGCTGAATCCATTTTTAACCGGCTTCAGCAATGCAAAGAGTGGATTGATATTTATGAAGATCCATTCCTTATAAAAGGAGAGAATGAGATTATTGGCATTAGATTTGGAAGCATCTCTTTTACAAGAGGAAATTAGTTGAAGACAGAAATCGAGGGTGTGGTGGTTAAAGGAGGGAGACAAGTGCACTAAGTTCTTTCATCAGGTAGCTAGTGCAAATAGGAGGAATAATTCTATCAAGTCCTTGATTGTGAATGGTTCTCCTACTTCGGACCCAACTTGTATTGGTGAGCATGTTGTCAACTACTATGAATCCTTATTCTCGGAGCCTCTTAGTTGGAGACCGAGATTGGATAACCTTGAGTTTGATAGGCTCAATGGTGAAGAGGCGTCTAGTTTGGAGGTTCCTTTTGAGGAAAGGGAGGTTCTCAAAGGTATGGATAGGGATAAGGCTCCAGGCTCGGATAGCTTCTCTATGGCTTTTTTTAAGGATTGTTGGGAGGTGGTCAAAGGAGACTTCATGGCGGTGTTTGAGGAATTTCATACACGAGGTAAATTCGTGAAGAGTATTAATTCTACGTTCATTTCTCTTATCCCGAAGATTCAAGGGTCTAAGGAGGTCAAAGATTTTCGGCCTATTAGTCTTGTGGGTGGAGTTTACAAGATCATCTCCAAGGTTTTGGCCAACAGAATGAGGAAAGTTATGGACAAGATCATTTCCAAGCCCCAAAATGCTTTTGTTAAAGGGAGACAGATTTAGACTCGGTCCTCATTGCGAATGAGTGTTTGGATAGCATGATAAAATCTGAGGTGCCAGGTGTTTTATGTAAACTGGATATGGAAAAGGTGTATGATCACGTTGATTGGAGTTTCCTTCTTTACTTATTGAGGAGATGCGGGTTTGGGGAGAAATGGTGTTCTTGGATCCAGCATTGTATCTCGTCAGTTCACTTCTCAATGTTGATTAATGGTGTGCCCTCCGGTTTTTTTGGGTGTTCCCGTGGGGTCCGTCAAGGTGATCCGCTTTCTCCTTTCCTCTTTGTTTTGGTGATGGAGGCATTTAGTAGGATGCTTGGAGCTTTTACCGAGAAGGGGCTGATTTTGGGCTTTTCGATGGGCTCAAGAGGGCAGGATCGGGTTAATGTCTCTCATCTTCTCTTTGCTGATGATACTTTGGTGTTTTGCGGGGCTAATGCTAGTCAAATTCGTCACTTAGGGGATCTTCTTGTTTGCTTCGAAGCAGCTGCCGGTTTGAAGGTAAACTTATCCAAATCGGTTTTGATTCTGGTTGGTCATGTGGAGAATGTGGGCCAGCTTGCTGGTTTGTTGGGTTGTGGGTATGGTGAAATTCCTTTGAAGTTTGGGGTTACCGTTGGGGGCTTCTTTCAAGCTTAAAACTATGTGGGCGGGTTTAGAGGATATGATGTCACGAAGACTGGCTTCGTGGAAAAGATTGTATCTCTCAAAAGGAGGTAGGGTCACTTTGATTAAAAGTACCTTATCCAATTTGCCTACTTATATGTTATCTCTGTATCCTATCCTTGTTGATGTGGCAAAGCGTCTTGAGAAGATTCAAAGAGACTTTCTTTGGGGAGGGATGAATGATGATTTTAAGTATCATCTAGTAGAGTGGGATAAGGTTTGTACTCCTATTGATGAGGGTGGCTTAGGGATACAGAATATTCGAAGGTTTAATCAAGCTCTTTTGGGAAAGTGGTTGTGGCGGTTTGCTCATGAGGAAGGAGCTTGGTGGAGATCGGTGTTGGTGGCCAAGTATGGGTCGGATTGGGGAGGTTAGCACTCGGGAGTCATTTCAGGCTTGCACGGGGTGGGCTTGTGGAAATTTATTTGTATGGGATGGCAGAATTTTAGGAGGTTTTTTAAGTATGATGTTGGTGAGGGCTCGAAAATTCGCTTTTGGGATGATGTTTGGTGTGGTGAGAGGGCCCTTAAGGAGGAGTATCCCGGCCTATTCAGCATTGCTAGACTCAAGGAAGCATCTATAGCGGATAATATGAAGCGTTCTAGCAATTCCATTCAGTGGAATATCCAGTTCACCCGGCTGATTCATGATTGGGAGGTGGGGGAGTTGGCCTTATTTTATAAAAGCTTATATGATTGTAAGCTACGAGGTGAGGGGAAAGACAAGTTATGGTGGGTGCCTTCTCGTAAGGGTCTTTTTGAGGTTAAGTCGTTCTATCAAGCGCTATCGCCTCACGGGCCTGTCTCTTTTTCTTGGAAGAGTGTTTGGAAGTTCAAAGCTCCTCCTAGAGTGGCTTTCTTTGTTTGGACGGCGGTTCATAGCAAGATTCTTACTCTAGACAATCTTGGGAGGAGGGGTTTGGTGGTGGTGAACAGATGCTGGTTATGTGAAATGGAAGGGGAGTCGGTTGATCATCTTCTTCTTCATTGTGCGGCATGTGTGAGCTCAAACTCTCATTTAATAAGTGAGAATCGAAAACAAGCTTCGAATTCATAATATCATATTAAATCACCACTTATTGTAAATATTTAAGCTTGTAAGAATTAATTAATTTAATCATTTAGTTTAAGTTGATTATATACTATATAACCATTTAAGAAAAAAACCAACAATTAGTAAAGAAAAGCACGAGTCTCAGGAAAAGTAACATTACTGGAGGAAGTAATATTATATATTTACCTATAGATATATAGGTAGATATATACACCAAATTCTTGGTCCATCGTAAGACATTTAATTAGGAATATTATTATGTTATATCTAACTTAAAAAAGATACCTACAAATTGCAATCTAGTTCTCACCTATTTCAGGACAAAGGAAATAATAAACTTTTGATTGACCAATACATTGATACCACACAATTCCATGAGATAAATTTATTTTGATCCATGCAAGACAGCTAGCTAGCTTTGGCAACTATCTAGCTAGCTTTAAACTTTTGCTTTTCAATTAAAGATAAAATTCTTAAGAAAAGAATAAATTTCAAGAAAACTTATATAGCATATATGACTTAATTTTCAGATAATTCAAAATATAAATTGATATACGATTTATTTTCCTATCATGGTTATGAGTATCCAGTCCTATCATGGATAAAAAAAAAAATATATTATGATATGGTCTTGGCACATTCAATTGCAATTTCATTAGTTTGTTTGTAATGATATCGCAGATGTGACTAAACATTTCCCAAAGTTACCTTAATATCACATGCATTACTATAATTTTCCAATTAAGTTCTAATTGATTATATGGCTTTGTTGGGGTTAGAATATAGCCTAAATAGATTTATTTCTTTTCTTTCTAGAGTGAGATCTGCCATCATACTTTTGTCCTAGTTGTACAATCTTAATTATCTAATTCAATGAATTAATAATGCCAACAATATTTTTGAAAAAAAATGCATGGATTTCACCAGGGAAGCTAACCAAAGATGGATATATACAACTAGTTGCAAGTGAAAAAAGTTAACTTCTTAATCAAAAGAAGGGGCCAGAGGTGAAAATAGTTTATATATGTCCATGTAATCAAAGGAAAGGCATAAGCTAGAAGCTGTTTCTAGGCAGATCCCCTATTGCTTCATTAACATAATTAAGTTATCATCTTTAATTATATATATATAATAAATTCAGCATGCGTGTATGCCACTGGTTTTGTCACTGGAGATTGAGGTTTTTTATTAATGCAATAAAACATTTGAAAAGCGTCGTCGTCTAGCTAGTTTTCCCAACCCAAACATATATAAACATGCAATCGACACTGACAATCAACAAAAATTTTCAAGTAAATACAATTTTCCAAAATAGCATATATACGTACCGCACTAGACGTAACGTGGTTGTCATTTTGTCGCCTTCGAAAGATGTGACTTTTTTGTCATAGCAGTCACATTTCGAGTCTCATTCTGGTCTTTATCTACGCATATTATAATTGTACTATGTTATATATGTTAATCTGGGCTATGAAATAGATGCACAACATATTATTCTTGTATGGAATTTAAAATTATATATCACATTTTTTTATGCATGCTATATGATCTTATTAATTGATACTAAAAGGCAATATATTGTTACCTTGTGTTGTATCTGCTGATGATCGGGTGATGATACATGCAGGTGACCCTACGTCCTGCAATGCCCTCTCAGTGGTCACCGAAGGCTCAGGGATCCCTACTCGATGCCCCTCAAGCGAGCGAAACCGCTCCTCATACCGCGCCGCCTGATGAGCCAGCTGCGCATCCATCTGCTGAGTAAACTGCTCGGTAAGAGCAGCAGTCAATGCATCCGTCTACTGCTTGTGCTGCTGGTTTATCTCCTTCTTCAGCTCCTCAATTTCTTGCTTATGCTGCTGCTCCTTCAATTGAATTGCAGACTGAATCATTTCTGAAACTACAGCGGGGGGATAGTATTCGGGGACGGTGTGTAATAGGAGTAGATGTGTCCCCGCAACGGTAGAATATTCTTGCTCACGCCGTGGACACGACCCGCATACTCCGGCTTATTGCTATGAGCCTATGCATATGCATCGTTTGGTGCCCACCGAATCGTCCCCTCGGGCCTCTCTACCAGTGCGGCAGGGTCAAAATCTGCAAGCCTCGTCATTTCAGCCTGCACGTTACATACACACGGTCATCTTTTAGTCCAATTATTAATAATAAATATAAAAATTTACACATATGTGTTTCAAGCATACCACTCTCTGCTCAACCAGTGGATTTGGATAGCCATCGCCTTTCTTCGTGTGGGTCTTGATGTAATTCTCTGCTTGCGTTGGGGCTTCGCCCGTTTTCATGACCTGCAAAATTCAACGAATATAAACATATTTCCACGTTATAATATTGAAATATTTAATTCAATAATTTGTATGTATTGTGTTTGACAAACATACTGTCTCATGCGAGTGTTGTGCGAAGCTCTTTGAGCCGGCGCAATGTGGTGTCGTATACAATGCTTGAATTTGTGTCCTATGCGCGGCATATTCCTGTGCACACAAATTACTTCATTAATTTATATGTCAAAAGATAAATAATTATAATTAGTAATACTACACAACTACAAGCAAAATATTGACCTACCTGATTCTTCTTCTCACACCACTTTCCCAACAATATATCCATATCCACCTGCTCATACTTCTGGATGATTGTCGCCGCTCTTGCCTTTACTGAGTCAGGTGTGTCATCGGCTCGAATGGCGAGTGGCTTTTTCAGTTCGTGACGCCAATACTTTAGCTTCTCGCCCATGTCCCGCCATAGGTCCTTTTTAATTTCAACAATGTTCGAGCCGGGTAATATGTGAAACTGCTTCTGCATTAGTAAACAATTGAAAAATTTATAAACCAAATCATGATATATTATACATTCATAAATATACACATAAAAAACATTAAATTCATAACAATTGAATTACACTTTCCATCAAAGCATCAAAAAATAGCTCATTCTTCTCTAACGGAAAATGCTTCCAATCGTTTGATATACGGACGAAGGAACCGCGCCTGACCATCTTGCCCGCTATCCACTGCCATTTGCCCCTGCTTTTCCCTACGGGTTGTCACATGCCATTGAACTCCACTATGACCCGTTTCCCATCTGGTATTGAATATAACTTGTGAGAGTCACTGATGTTAAGCACTTCAATATTATCATTTGTATATGCATTTGGTAAGTAGAACATAAATTTACAATCAATATTTAATGAAAATAAATATCTAATCATATTTAATAACATACATACATACATATATATATATATATACATATACATAGTTATAGGCAGGGACGGAGCCAGAAAATTTTATGGGAGGGGACCAAGAAAAAAAAATTCCAGTTCTTTAGAATTTTTTTATTAAAAAAAATTATTTTTATTGTTTTTTAAACTAAAGACTACCTAAGGGCTAAAAAAGTGAGCATTTAATAGTATGAGCCAAAAATAAAAATAAAAACTTAATGGGTATAACCCAAAAAATCAAGAATAAGGCAAAAAAAATTTATTGGATATGGCCATAAAATCTAAAAATAGGGCTCGAATTTTTTTGGGAGGGGGCTAAATGACTAAAATTAGAACTAAACTTTACTTTTTTTTAAAAATTTTTTACTTATATTTTTTTTTCCTTATTTTTTGGGGGGACCATGGCCCACCCCGGTCCCCCCTCCCTCCGTCATTGGTTATAGGTCTAAACATACCTATCGTCTAGACCTCGTGCTCCTTCAACATTGGCAAAGCAGGGGCCTCAGGCTGTGCTACATCCTCTGAGTCAGCCTGTGTAATATCCTCTGACTCGAGCTATGGGATATCATGTGGATCATCACCATGGTCCACATCGTCTCCCCCGGCTGGGGATACCTGCCTCTCCACATAGGCATCATCATCCGCAGTAGTACGCTGCAAGTACTCCATAGGTGGACCATATGGATTGCCCATTGGGCTCTCTGGTCGTGTCGTGTCCCTTAGGAAAGTTTCCCCCCTAACGATAGCAGAAGACACCGGGGTGTCGAACTCTGAATAACCCGGCTCATGCAGGAGTACTGGTCGATACCCTGACTGCAGGTCAAATGGGGTAGGCAGGTCCNATTAGAACTAAACTTTACTTTTTTTAAAAAATTTTTTACTTATATTTTTTTTTCCTTATTTTTGGGGGGGACCATGGCCCACCCCGGTCCCCCCTCCCTCCGTCATTGGTTATAGGTCTAAACATACCTATTGTCCAGACCTCGTGCTCCTTCAACATTGGCAAAGCAGGGGCCTCAGGCTGTGCTACATCCTCTGAGTCAGCCTGTGTAATATCCTCTGACTCGAGCTATGGGATATCATGTGGATCATCACCATGGTCCACATCATCTCCCCCGGCTGGGGATACCTGCCTCTCCACATAGGTATCATCATCCGCAGTAGTACGTTGCAAGTACTCCATAGGTGGACCATATGGATTGCCCACTGGGCTCTCTGGTCGTGTCGTGTCCCTTAGGAAAGTTTCCCCCCTAACGATAGCAGAAGACACTGGGGTGTCGAACTCTGAATAACCCGGCTCATGCAGGAGTACTGGTCGATACCCTGACTGCAGGTCAAATGGGGTAGGCAGGTCCTGAGATTGGCTGTCATCACCACTCGTCTCCCTGATCAACACGCGATGTGGGCGCCTTAGGCTCCTCGTCTTTCCACCTTGAGCACTCATGTTTCACTGCAACATTAATGACATTCAAAATTAATTAATATGACTGAGGAAAAATTAAAATCCAACGCAATAAGGAAAATGGAATGTAATAAACATTTTAAATCAAACAAAGATAAAATTAAACGAACTGAACAATCACATGAATTAAAAAACGAACCGAATAAACATATTAATACCAACTTAATTTATATGAAATCACATACGCCTCAATAGGTGGTACGTCGGTCTCACGTAATCTATGTCAATCGGATGTGGATCATAGTGATGATTATGATCCAACTGGAGAGGCTCGGTCTCGTGGTAGCTTGGTTGGTCGTCATCAGCCACTGGACCCAGACCAACGTCGTACACATTCCTAGGTTTGGTTCTCACAACGCAAGCTCAATCGGGGTCCCTATTGTCGTTGACATAATAAACTTTTGAGACTTGGGAAGTTAGCACATAGGGCTCATCAGTAATTTTATCCCCCCTATGTACAAGGTTTTTGAAGTTTACTACCATTAAGTCATACTTGTCCAACTTGTANGTCAAATGGACAAACGGTTTGATTATTTCAATAGGCACGATAGGACTTGCATAGGGCTTAAGCATGCTTGAACTAGAGTGACACTAGAACATGCATCGCTTTTAATCGATAGACGGATGTTTAATTAACTATGTATTTAAATATGGTGAGGTGGAATTTAGACTTTAGTTATTTTTATTTCTTTACTTTAATGCATTTTTAGTTTAATTTACTTTATGCACGTTAACTGTTTGCTTTTGGGACTAGGTTAAGGTAGAATTAGTCTAGGCATTTTAAAGTTGATTTTTAGCAAAACCGATTCTCTGTGGGTTCGACACTCGCACTTGCACATCCACTCTATTACGATTGACTCGTGCAATTGGTGAGTACAATTAAATTTGTACATCAGTCACCACATACATTCCAAATTGAGTAACCCTTGCTACCATAGTAGGATATTTTTTTCGTTTCCACCCATATCCTTCTTGATAGGACTGTGTTTTGGGTCTGATCCAAGTAATCTCTCGTCCATCCTACTAATCCTGCCAAAACAAATGTCATACGAAAATATGTAGTTAGATTCTGCTTTTATAGATGAATTAAATTTAACTACATTTTCAAGAGCATGATGTGATGCTCTTATAAATAATAATAATAATAATAATAAAAACACAAAGAATATTGTAACATATACTAATTAAGGAAATCCATCACACTCTCACATAAAAGAAAAAAAAAATAAAGAAAAAGGAATGAAAAGTTCCCACTGTCCTTCAATAGACTAGTAGCTACTTGAAAATTGAATAAGCTAAAAACTAAACTCGTCTAAGAGCTCGTTTGAGGTTACATTTGAAAAATAGAATTTTAAAGTCAAAAAGTGTTTTTTGACAAAAACTTTATTCTTAAGCTTTTGTCAAATTTTTTTTTTTTTTTTTTTGCCATTTTTAGACTTTTTAGATTCTTAAAAGCGTTTTTAATTGTTTTTAGCAAACAAGTATTTTTTTTTCAAATGGACTTTTTGAGTGTTAAAAATACTTTTAAGCCCCTCAAACGTGATCTCAAACAAATTGATTTGTACATTAACAATATCCTCAAATCTTTACTTATTTGAATACCAAACAAAAAAAAAAAAAAATACAAAAATACAAAAATCAAAGGACCATCACTCAAAGAAAAGAACATAAACAATAAAAAGTAAAGAAATGAATAATAAAGTTCCATCTACCGTTTGAGGTGGTTGAAAATTGAATAAGCTAATAAACAAGTACTGACTTTCCCTCTCTTTTTTGGTTGTTGGGACTTTGGTCACGTGTAAGCATCCAAACCTAATACATTACACAACTTACTCAATCGCATCATCTATCCTTATTTTTAGATTTATATGAAAACAAGGTTTTGGGTGTTGACTCCCATAAATTAATGACAAAAATTGTTTTTTTTTTTTATTTATTTATAATAAATCACATGCAACTTATTATTTTGGACACATTAAAGTACACTTATTAAGACTCTAAACCTTAACAGTTCTTCACTTCGTGTTAATTTTTTTTTTTTTTTTTATTTTGTTTTCACTTTAAGAGATTAATTTATATCTTGCGAAACTTTTCATTATTATTGTAACTTTTATTACTTTTGTATAGCCTTCTAACTATTCTTATCCTCAAAGAATTATGTTCTAATACTTATCAAATGACCAATCCTTTTTCTCTTCTAAATGTCTAAGCTAGACCTCAATCTATAATAAAACGAGATACAATAATGTTATATACTACATTTTTATTTTTTTGGACTCGTATGACATTGTCCATTAAGTTTTTGACTCTCTCTCTCTCTCTCTCTCTTTTTTTTTTTTTCTTTTTCTTCTTAACTAACAGGGTGATTCAAGGGCGGATAGACCCTACCATTAAGTCTACCCAATGAAATGAAGGGGAAATGAGAGTATAATATATTACATTTTTGGACGAGATAATAAGCTAAAACATATATGCTGGTACGTAGGCCTTGATTTTGGGAATAGATGAAGAAATGAGTATAATATATTACATTTTTCGACGGGATGATAAGCTAAAACATATATGCTGGTAGGCCTTGATTTTGGGAATAGATGAAGCTGGTATGCATATGATGGCTTCTCGATCTATAGATTTCTTCAATCATAATGTTCACTCAAATCGTGTTAAAGAAAAGTTTAGGACTAGAATTGTGGTCTAAGGTATAATCTTCCTTTTTTTGTTTGTTAGTGGTATATTGCATGATAGCTTAGTTTTCATAATATTTCTTGAACGATAATTATTAATATTTTCTGTTTATTTAAAAAGAAAAAAAAAAAAAAGACCAAAAGTTGATCCCTAATGAGGTGGCTTCTCATGATTAGTCTCTTCTAATTCACCATGTGCAAAAATCTTAAAAATATTAATATGACTTGCTTCGTCTTTTAATTAAAGAACTCAGTTTAAACCTTAATTTGGAATTATTAGGGTATATAAGATGATTATAACAATGAGAATGAATGAAAATAGGAGTATAGCTCATTGGGAGTTACATATTAAAACAAAAACAAAATTTCATAACTGAAGAGAATTTGATTTTCAAACTGATGAATCACACGATTAATCATGCCCAAGAAACACAACTAGACTAACTTGCAGAATAATGTGGGCTTTCAACCAATAAGATAGTGTAGGTAGTATGCTAGCCACCAAGACAACGATATTCATCAACAGGTTATAATGAACACATGTATAACAAAGTAGTCATACAAAATGGAAAATAGGAAAACAAATGAAGGCATTAAACCTGAAAGGCTAAGTCACGAGTGGGCAACACCACTATAGCACGTAGACATTTAACAGCACGGGTCGACAGCATTTGCACAATTGGCAAAGCATAAGCTAAAGTTTTCCCACTTCCTGTTGGTGAATTTATGCAGAGATCTCGCTCAAAGGAACCAGGCCCAATCGCCTCTTGCCAAACTGTGGTCTAAGGTATAATCTTCATTTTTTTGTTTGTTAGTGGTATATTGCATGATAGCGTAGTTTTCAAAATATTTCTCGAACGATAATTATTAATATTTTCTGTTTATTTAAAAAGAAAGAAAGAAAAAAAAGAGTCCAAAAGTTGATCCCTAATGAGGTGGCTTCTCATGATTAGTCTCTTCTAATTCACCATGTGCAAAAATCTTAAAAATATTAATATGACTTACTTCGTCTTTAAATTAAAGAACTCAGTTTAAACCTTAATTTGGAATTATTAGGGTATATAAGATGATTATAATGAGAATTATATTAGTTAATCTTTTGTTCTGTTTTATTGGATATTATTTCTAAATTCATCATGCATTGAACAAGAATCTAGCTATGTGCTGATCAGGTACTATATAATCTCTTGTATGCTGTACTTCTTCCTTGAAATAAACATGGAAACAAGCAAACTTTTGCTTTAGAATCTAAGAATTATAATAATTAAGACCGGTGCTGGGACGTCGGAGGCCTTAATTTTATTAAATATCTAACCTATCAAAATTAGATTTAATCCCGTTCACGTACGACGAAAAATCCTGATTTGTTCTTGAAGGCATGAACATTTGTGAAATTGTGGGCAATTATGCATCAAGCTAGTGTTCAAGTATCTGGGTCACACTAATTTAAGCCATCATGAGCTTGGTGAGCTTCATTTCCCTATAATAATAGCTTCTCTCCCAGCAAGAAATGAAGTGTAAGCAATGTTTGCACACTATAATTATCATAGGAATTTGCATTAAATATAGGAAATTTTCATTTAGTTAAAGATCGACAGTAGTGGCAAATAGGTAAATCCTTTTGTGCAAGTGGGGCATCAAGGTAGTTCAATGGGGGCAAAATTAATTAGTGGATAACTATCACATGCAAAAGTTGGAGACTATAGCTTGGGGCGCCCAAATAAATTCAACCAACTAACAAAGAGGCACCCATTCACCCCACTCACCCACCCATCTGCTCTGTCTAATGCTGCCAAGGGGAAATAATGAATAGGTGATTAATAGAATAGCTCATTGGATCTTATTACAGTAATACTATAAACTTTTCGATAGAAATGATGTATTGACATGCTCGCCTGCTTTTTAAAGGTAAAAAAACCTGTGAGATAGTGAGAGCCAAAGAGAGATAGGTAGAAAAAACATAATTTGAGACAGTGAGAGCCAATTAAACTTCTAGTACATAATTTTCTCTCTAGCTAGTACCATATCTGAAAATAAAGTAGACTATCATCTCTTGTCCTTTAGAATCTCAACCCCTCATCCATAATGCATTAATTCATGCACTACAGTTAGATTTTGGATATATTTTTAACTTTTATCATCTAGTTGCAATGGAAATGAGCAAATTGAGAACAAAAAATATAAAGAAAAAAAAAAAAAGAAAAGAAGAAGAAAAAAAAAACCCATGCATCATGGACGCTTTATCTTCAAATACAATGGAAGTAAATAGGATTCACACTGTACATTTCTACTGTATGTTGAAGCAAGTAAACTATCCAATCACCAGTCAAAACCATGTCAAACATATATAAACGTCCATGCAATTCGCACTGACAATCAACACAAATTTTCAAGTAAATACAATTTTTCAAAATAGCACATATACTTACCGTACTAGACGTAAGGTGGTTGTCATTTTGTTGCCTTCGAAAGACGCGACTTTTTTGTGATCGGGGTCACATTTCAAGTCTCATTCCGATCTTTATCTACGCATATTATAATTGTAATGTGTTATATACGTTCATCTGAGTTATGAAATATATGTACAACATATTATTATTGTACGGAATTATATATTATATATCACGTTTTTTATGTATGCTATATGACCTTATTAATTGATACTAAAAGGCAATATATTGTTAACTTGTATTCTATCTGCTGATGATCGGGGGATGATACGTGCAGGTGACCATACGTCCTGCAAAGCTCTCTCAGTGGTCACCTCCGGCTGAGAGATCCCTACTCGATACCCCTCAAGCGAGCGAAACCGCTCCTCATAAAAAGCCGCCTGATCAGCCAGCTGCGCATCCATCCGCTGAGTAAACTTTTCGGTAAGAGCAGCAGTCAATGCATCCATCTGCTGCCTGTGTTGCTGGTTTATCTCCTCCCTCAGCTCCTCAATCTCTTGCTTATGCTGCTGATCTTTTAATTGAATTACAGACTGAATCATTTCTGCAACTACAGCGCGGGGGTGGGGGGGGAGGGTAGTATTCGGGGATGGTGTGTAATATGAATGGATGTGTCTCCGCACCGGTAGAATATTCTTGCTCACGCCGCGGACACGACCGGCATACTCTGGCTTACTGCCGTGAGCCTGTGCATATGCATTGTTCGGTGCCCACCGAATAATTCACTCGGGCCTCTCTACCAGTGCGGCAGGGTCAGAATCTGCAAGCCTCTTCATCTCGCACGTTACATACACATGGTCATCTTTTAGTCCAATTATTAATCATAAATATAAAAATTGACGCAAATGTTATTCAAGCATACCACTCTCTCCTCAACCAGTGTATTTGGATATCCACCACCTTTCTTTGTATGGGTCGTGATGTAGTTTTCAACTCGCGTTGGTTCTTTGTCCGTTATCATGACTTGCAAAATAAAACGTATGTAAACATATTTTCACGTTATAATATTGACATATTTAATTCAATAGTTTGTATGTATTGGGTTTAACAAACATACCGTCTCATGCGAGTGTTGGGCGAAGCTCTTTGAGCCGGCGCAATGTGGTGTAGTATACAATGCTTGGATTTGTGTCATATGCATGGCATATTCCTACACACACAAATTACGTCATTAATTTATATGTGAAAAGATAAATAATTATAATTACTAATAATATACAACTACAAGCAAAATATTGACCAACCTGATTCTTTTTCTCACACCATTTCTCCAACAATATGTCCACATCCACCTGTTCATACTTTTCTATGATTGTCGCTGCTCTCACCTTCACTGAGTCCGGAATGTCATCGGCTCCAATGGTGAGTGGCTTTTTTAATTCGTGTCGCCAATACTTTAGCTTCCCGCCCATGTCCCGCCATAGGTCCTTTTTAATTGCAGCAATGTTCGAGCCGGACAATATGTGAAAGTTCTTCTGCAGTAGTGTACAATTGAAAAATCAATAAACAAAATCATTACATATTATACATTTAAATATAAGTTTTACATACTAAGTTATATACACAGCAAATACATTAAATTCATAACAATTGAATTACACTTACCATCAACGCATAAAAAAAAAGCTCTTTCTTCTCTAGCAGTACCTTCTTCCAATCGTCTGATATACGGATGAACGTACCATGCCTGATCATCTTGCCCGTCATCTACCGCCATTTGCCCCCGCTTTTCCCTACGGGTTGCCACATACCATTGAACTTCACTATGACCTGTTTTTCATCGGGTATGAAATATAACTTATGGGGGTCACTTACGTTAAGCACTTCAATATTATCATTTGTATCTGCATTTGGTAAGTAGAACATAAATTGACAATGAATATTTATTTAATAATTTGCCTGCATACATACATATACATAGTTAAAGGTTTAAACATACCTATTGTCCAGACCTCCTTCTCCTTCAGCCTAGGCAAAGTAGGGGCATCAGGCTGTGCTATATCCTCTGAATCAGTCTGTGTAATATCCTCAGACTCGAGTTGTGGTATATCATATGGATTATCACCATGGTCCACATCGTCTCCCTTAGTTGGGGATACTTACCGCTCCACATGGGCATCATCATCCGCAGTAGTATGCTATAAATGCTCCTCAGGCGGACCATATGGATTGCCCACTAGGCTCTTTGGTCCTGTTCTGTCCCTTACGACAGTTTCCCCCATAATGATAGCGGCAGCCATAGGGGTGTCGAACTCCAAATAACCAGGCTCATGGGGGAGTACTGGTCGATACCCTGACTGTGAGTCAAATGGGGTATGCATGTCTAAAGACTGGCTATCATCACCACTCGTGTGCCTCAAAGCGGAATGTGGGCACTTTAGGCCCTTTGTCTTTCCACTCCGAACGCTTATGTTTCACTGCAACATTAATCAAATTCAAAATCAATTGATATGGCTGAGCAAAAATTAGAATCCAACACAATAAGGAAAATGGAATGTAATCAACATTTTAAATCAAACAAAGATAAAATTAAACGAACTAAACAATCACATGAATTAAAAAATTTCAAAAAGAAACATATTAATGCTAACTTAATTGATATGGAATCACATACGCTTCAATAGCTTCAATAGGTGGTATGTCAGTCCTAACGTAATCTATGTCATCCGAATGTGGATCATAGTGATGATTATGATCCAACTCGAGAGGCTCGTTCTCATGGTAGCTTGCTTGGTCGTCATCAGCCACTTGATCCTGACCAACGTCGTACACATTCCTAGGTTTGGTCCTCACGGCACAAGCCCAATCGGGGTCCCTATCGTCGTTCACGTAATAAACTTGTGAGACTTGGAAAGTTATCACATAGGGCTCATCAGTAATTTTATCCCTCCTACGTACAAGGTTTTTGAAGTTTACTAGCGTTAAGCCATACTTGTCCAACTTGTACCCCCTGCCTCGTGTGTTGTCTGCCCAATCACACTTAAACAATACGTACTTAGTCTGATCGTAGTACTCCACCTCAATGATTTTAGTTAACTTCTTGTAGTACGTTTCGCCATCAACAGTTGGCACACAAACGCCACTGTTTTGAGACCTCCTTCTCACATCGTAATCAATAGTACGAAACAATTTCCCATTGACTACATATCTGTTATATTGGATTGCTGAGACCATTGGCCCTCTACAATGGATGACAAATTTTTCCCCCAGTTCCATCCTCTGTCGATCGTCTGAATGATCGACCTGTGAGCATAATAGAAGCGTATATGCACAATTAACTACTGGGATAAAAGAATAGGAGTAACAAAGAAATTTGAGATTTAGTGAAATTTTTATTTGACATTTGTCTTACGTAGTCACGGTACCAATTGCAAAACTGTTGATAGTGTTGAGTCTCCAATTGAGTGTCTGTCATTTGCCCCATATTCGAATCTCACCTAAGCGTTTCCATGTACGCTCGGCTTCTCTTTTTTTTTTTTTTTTTTTTTTTTTTTTTTTTTTTTTTTTTTTTCTTGCGGTCCTTCTTGGTCGATGCAGGGGGGCTTTGGTGTCTTACCGACACTCTCATCTCCGAATACCATCCCTTCTAATTGTCTCAATATTCCTTATCCACTCGGCACTTCGGGAGCACATTCAAGTTCCTACTTACCATCAAACGTTCTCCTGTTCCTCCTGAACGGATGGTCCATAGGCAAGTATCGCCTATGACCTATAAAACAATATTTTTTCCCGTGGTTTAGCCATGTAGACCTTGCTGAATACATACAGCAAGGGCATGCCTTTATACCCCTTGTAGGCCATCCTGACAAATCTGCGTACGCCGGGAAATCATTAATCGTCCACATCAACTGCACTCGCATCATAAAATATTCTCTTTTTGAGATGTCAAACGTGTGAACCCATACATTCCGTAGTTCCTGTAATTCCTCAATCAGGGGTTGAAGGTACACATCTATATCCATTCCAGGTGATTTTGGGCCTGAGATTACCAAGGATAAAATGAATGATGATTGTTTCATGCACATCCAAGGTGGCAAGTTGTACGGTACAAGCATTACTAGCCAAGTACTGTAGGACGTGCTCATATTGCGAAATTGGTTAAACCCATCCGACATTAGGCCAAGCCTTACGTTCCTGTTGTCAGATGAGAAGTCCGGATGTAAATTATCAAACGACTTCCATGCTTGGCCGTCGGCTGGATGCCTCAATACGCCGTCTTTTGTGCGACCCTCTGCATGCCATCTCATATTCTGTGCGGTAAGCTGCGACATGAACAACCTCTACAATCTTGGAATTAATGGAAGCCACCGTAATACCTTGGCTGAACATTTCTTACTCGCCGGTATATGCTGGCCATCATCATCCAAATCAACTTCATCCTTCCACTTAGATTGTCCACATTTAAGACATGAGTCTAAGTCCTTATTGTCCTTCCAAAACAGCATACAATTGTTACGACATGTCGTTATTTTTTCATACCCGAGCCCCATGTCCTTTAGGGATTTTTTGGCTTGATATGTATTATCTGGCAAAGCCTCATTGTCATCAGGCAACAATTGATTGACGAACTCAAGGAGAGTCGAGAAGGTCTTGTTAGTAACTCCACCCAAATACTTCAAATTGTATAGGTGTATAGTGGCACTGAGTTTGCTGTGTTTGGTCTTCCCGTGGAGTGGCTTGTCTGAATTTTTAAGCAATTAATCATACTTCTGAGCGTCACCTATGTCGGATGCATCATTCATAATCTGTTCTTCACCACCTTGTGCCCCCGGTTGAGGCTCATGGATGTCTTCCTTGACATCATGCACACCGAACAAATTGCACAACATTGCTTGCATATTGCCACCCACATCCTCTGTGCATGGACCTGCATCTGCGACAGCTCTTGGCAAGTTAGTTCTTTCAACCTGAGTTCATACAGGACTCTCGCCGTGATAAATCCAGTCTTTGTATTGGGGCCACATTCCTTTACCCCCTGTCAAGTGGTCGTATACCAAGGCCGAAGTGTGCCGCCTGTTGAGGCGACACGCCTTACACGGACAAAAAATGAGTCCATCTGGAGTCCTACAATTGAATATTGCAAAATCTACGAACGATCTACAACCTTCAATGTATTCCTTGGAGATCCTAGGCTTCGTCATCCAACTCTTATCCATAGTGTTACTACATAAATTACAAAAACCGATAAATTTAACTGCATTATATATTGGGACAGTAAACGTAATAGACCTAGGTTTAGTTAGGTTTACTAACAATTCAATTAACAAGTATATATATGTTGGAATGAAATGGCATCTCAAAGCAAGTAGATATATGGTCAGTTATATCAAATTGGATATAACCTATTCTATGCATGATAATATCTTAGTTAACAAAGCAAAACTCCATCTAAGTTTTATTTGGTTAATTAAACAAAGATCCAGTTAATCATTATTATTAGGTCCATATGTACGTACTTAAAGTATTTCAATTTTCAAGCCCTACGTACTTTTAGAATAATGGAACCAATAAATGAGAATGGAACCAATAAATGAGCAGCCTTAATATTATAAATTTAAGGTGATAATTGAACCAATAAATGAGAATCAAATATAAAGAAAAATATTTCTAAGCGCAATTAATGTAAGCTGAAATCACAAAATTTGTCCTATCAAACAAGGAAATCACACACCAAACACGAGAAAGGGCAAAAATTCCTTTGATGAGAAAAGTAATGGAACACTAATTCAAAAATGGGAAAAAGATCCCAAAATAGATTTTCTATGCATAATATTAAAATCACAAGTATCAATCTAACATCCTGAATTGAATTGCATCTAAACAATATATAGTAAAAAATATAATAATGAGAAGTAAAAATAAGAACACAAGAACTAACCAAATTTTTATGTGAAATTAAGTTCGTTCACAAATGGCATAAAGAATAGCTTACCAAAAAAACAATAACGATGGGAACCAACACGAATCCCTTATATTGCAATCTTATGGTGCAGAGAATAATATTTCCTGCCTGCTGCCTCTTCAGTGAACTTCACAGCTAAAACGTTATCATCTCCTAAAACTCTTTGTAGGTGAGTTTTTGTTTAAGATTCCGTGAAAGTGCCAGGTCTCGAACTTGCAACAACCGCAGATGTTTTAAAATGTTCAGTAAAACTTTATATCGATTCAAGTAAGAAAACTCTAGTTTTCTCTTGATAAGTATACCCCACTAGGAAGCCAAGCCTCAAATTTTTTTTGACATCCATTTTAATCCCATGCTAAGACTCTGAATGAGTCTAATTTTTTTTTTTTTTTTTTTTTAATTCACAGTAAAAACATCCATATTTCTCAAATATGTTGAAACTATAATTCTCAAGACTTAAACACAAACTATATAAAAGGAGAATTTGTCCAAGCAGTTTGGGCTTTAAATACCATATACAAAGTCGGAAGACTAAGTGTGCCATATATAGAGATTAACAAAGGAAATGAAACCTTAAAATATAACCATTATATAATTAAGCCCACTTTATTAGAATAAAAGACAACTCCTACAATATTTATATGCAAGCATTTGTTGTATGGTGCATTATAAAATTGTACAGAACAATATTTCCCATAAAAGTTTAGAGGATAATTTAACAAGTAATTAAAAGAAATGAAATATATATTTAGCCTTCTCAAGCGAGAGGCTCCTAACTGCCTACATAATGCAAATACCCATCCAAGACCTTTTTCAGCCTAATCTACCTAAAAAGCCCATCAGGTTTGTAAGATTTCATTGGCAGATAAAATGTTGTCACAATTAAAGAGATAAGTCTTTTTGACAGCTATATACAACTCAAAACCCATAGAGGATTCAGCTATATACAACTCAAAACCCATAGAGGATTGAACCAGTGACCTCACGTTCCACCCTTTGTTCATAAGGAGACAAGATGCCATTCAGTACAAGAAGCAATCTTGTCAGAATTATATTATTTTTGCCTGGGATTGGATTGCCATCTAAATCAGGAAAATTAAAGCAAGGCACAGTAGATCATGAAGACCGCGGTTAACTTGAATTTTTTCCCTTCAAATCTTAGGTTAGCTATACATTCTTGTAATAATTGCAAATGTAGGAATTTTTGTGCACTCGTCAATCTAAGATCCACTTCTAATAATTTTGCATGTAACATTGGCAGAACACACTTAAACACATGCATGGTGCAGAGCAAATGCAACCTACGTATCAAGAACTCCCTCTTTCTTCAAGTGAATCGTCAGCCACACTGACATGATTTTCATACTTCACAAAATCCAGAAAACAAGATTGAGAGAAATGATCCTCACAGTATCAATAAGATCCCTGGGTGTGGGAAGGACGGCACCAGAATGATAATAATCTATACCAAGACCACCTCCAATATTTAAGTAATCAATTTCGAATCCTTGAGCTCGGATTTGGTCAATGTAGTTGACCATAAGAACCGCAGCATCCCTGAATATGTCCACCTGAAAATATTAAAAATATTAGCTTTAAACTTTATATTACATAAAGAACATGTATGTTTCATTTTCCAGAAAGACAGATAAATAACTTAAATGCATAACATTACAATTTGACAGAACCAGAAAACAAATTACCGGAGAATAAAACCAAGATTAACATAGTACAAAGGCCAAGATCAATATTGGTGTTAATGCCATGTAAGCAGTTTTGCTACATCACACCCCATAGTGAAAGAGTGTGCGAGTCACCCCCAATAGAGGAGTTGCTCGTGCAACCATGGCCAATAGAGAGGGTGGTTTACATGACCATTCCAATCAAATAGAGACTATGGTCGTTCGAGTCACCCCCTCTATCTAGGTTGGACAGTACCCCACCTTGTGGGGGGATTTGCCATCCCTTCCAATTTGTCTTTTATCTATTTTATTTTTAATTTTTTTTAATAAAGTAAACAAATAAAATTTTAATTGATGAGTTTCCTAACATTAACAAGGTTAAAACACAAAAAGAAAATATTCAAGGGGTTAAAAGTCATATTAAAAGACCAAAAGAGTAAATTAAAAGTGAGCAATTACTTAGGGAGTAAATTTATATTTTTCCTTATTATTTATTATTTTTTTATTACTACTATTATTGTTATTGATTTTGTAAATATTATTAGTTGTGGAATTTACAACATACCCCTCCCAAAGTACTCATGTGAAAGAAAGATTAATATTCCAATTCTAAATACATTTAGAATACGTACACAAAAAGAAAATCTTCAAGTTTTAAAAAGAATTATGTTGATATAATTATGTCTTGTCAACTTGTTATGAATTAGAAGACAGACGAATTTTTAATCTTTTCAACTTAATTATATTGATACTCCTTTTACTAAAAATTAGATAATTAATTAAGCACTCAACCTATGTTTAAGTTTAGAAGAATAATACACTTATTAGAGTGTTGCTGAGGATATATATTATTACCTTTATTATAAACTCTTTACAAACTTTTGGAAATGATCAACCATATTCCTACTTGTTAACCCTAATCCATTGGAAACTTGATGTCTTTTTATGGCGGTTCTAGTGAAAATACAAGAGGCGACACCAGGACAAGCTAGGGAAGTAGACAAAATTATCTAATAACATGCACCCTGCTCCTGGCTCCTATAAAACTTACCAATTATGCTGCTTTCGAAACAGATTCGCCATAGCAACCTACCTAGGAGGAGGTGAAAGGCTAAGCTCTTGAGTGCCTAGCTAGCTAATCAAATCAAAAACGAAAAAAGAAAAAAGAACTAGCATCCGATTTTTCTTGGCCGATAAAAACCAGGAAGAAAGTAGTTAATGAGTTTGTCACTTTTGAGTTCCAATCTATAATATTTATATCAGAAAAATTACACGAGCAACTCTCATGCAGATTAATCCACCCGGGGCCTCCCCCCAAAAAGAAAGAAACACGTACAAGAAGAAAAAACAATAGATTCTTCAATTCCTAGCTAGATTAAGATACAAAACAAAATGAAGAGGGGAAGAATATTTCTACAGCAACAGCCAATAACCTGTTTAGAGTATTAAATAGTGAAACTTCTACTTCTTCCCCCCTCCCAAAAAAAAAGAAAAGAAAAAATATATCCAACCCTGAAACCAAATTTGGAAGGTAATATTATTCAATTCGGACCTCCAGAATCCCCGCTCTATCAAATTAATTTGGGTCAAAACAATACCCATAACCAAAATTCTTTCAAACACTACCTTAAACACCAAAAAAACTCAAATAAAATTAAAAGAGGCTTCAGTTCATGCAATAACGTCTAAAACAAACAAAAACCTAAAAGGGTTAAGAGTTTTCACCTTGACTCTAGCACGCTGAACGGAATCCGGCAGCTGGGACTGTAGATAAGATTACCGAGAAGAGATTTTCAGGTGGTGGGTAGTGTGTAGCCGTTTAGTGTGAGGTTATGTCCGTGGGTTCGAGTGAGAAGAGAAACTGGGTGGAAGTGGTAGAAAAAGAGAGATAAATTGTGTGTGTGGGCATGCACACGTTAATGGAGAGAGACTGGCCCAAAGAGGAGAGTGAGTTTGCGGTGGAGAAGGAGGAGCTCGCCAGAGGGGATGGCCGGGGGTGGGTGTTCGCCGGAGCAGGGGAGACAGGAGAGCTAGCTGCGCGAGAGAAGGGGGGAAAAAGAAGTGGGAAAAGAAAATTGGGGGGAAGAGGAAGAAAGAGCATGGGGG
>CM017321.1:59500116-59751075 GCA_006937295.1 Carpinus fangiana
AAAAAAAAAAAAAAAAAAAAAAAAAAAACACCTTTTGGGCTTGATGTTTTCCTTTCCGATTTTGGAGTTCTAACCAATTTGGGTTTTCGTGGGTTGCTCTGTTTTTGGCTAAATGTTGGTTTTTGATTTTCTGGTTTTTGGCTTACTCTTGTTTTGTTTTGTTTTTTCTTTTCCCTGGCTTTCTGTTTTGGCCGAGCAGTGGTTCGGTTTTGACAGTATCCCTAAGGTCCTAACCTAAATACCCCCTAAAACGCTGGTTCACCCCCACCCACCTACAGTCAAACCCCCACAAAACCCAAATGGCCAAAACTCATAACATTGATCTGACAACAAAACCATGACAAAGAAAGTGATGAAATTCTTACCAAGATCTTCCAACTCTGATGGTTCTTTCTCTTTAGTCTTACTTTTTGCTCCACCGGTTCTTTCTCTTTAGTAAAACCATGAAAAAATCCCATTTCAAAAGGGAAAGCAGAACCAAAACCCCCAATAAGCAGACAACCAAATAAATATACTAAAAAAAAAACAAAAACAAAGGGACCCATATCATTTTTATCTCACTATAAAATCAACTTCACTCAAATCAAAATTTCAATAAACCGTGGATTCTTTATATGCACACAGAGAGAGAGAGAGAGAGAGAGAGAGAGAGGTACACGAACACGAACAAGATCTTCGCTGGGCGTGGGATTCGTTGTTCTTCGCTGGTTTGATTGAGAAGGAAAGTGAGGGAAGAACTGAAGAAGGGGTGTTTTCATTTGGGAACAAAACAACGCCGTGTACATGGGTTTTTTGGTAATTTGAATTTTTCTTTTGAAGAGGGCATTTTTGTAACTATGCAGCCCAAAACGACGTCGTTTTGCCTATTCCATCCGTATTGACGGTCCTCTCTAACGGAAGGGGCCAAATTGTAAGGAGTTGGTAGTTTGGAGGGCTACTTTATACCAATTAAAACTTTAGGAGGCTAAATTATACATGACTGATAGCTTGGAGGGCATTTCCACTTCCCCCCATTTTCTCACGCTGCTCTACCCGGCACACACCTTCCGCCTTTGCCCACCACCGCCACCGAATGCATCAGCGACGCCCACCCACCACAGCACCTGCAGTACCAATAGTTGTACTTCCACTGGGAAGTATTCCCAGAGACTTTGTATGGCAACACCCACCAAACGACACCTGCGCACCAACACCGGCGACGCCCACCATCCAAAAACTGGCAGGCCAAACACTACCCTAACCTGACATTTGAGGTAGGCTGAATGGGTATAGGTTTTGTTGGGCTGAAATCTTGATGGGTTTTCTTGTTAGGACCGCTTATAGTAAGAATTGATGGTTTTTTTTTGTTTGATTTCGAAAATGGGTAAGAATTTTTGGGTATATTTTGTTTTTCATTGGGTAACCGATTATGGGTTTGGTTCTAATTTTGTGATTTCTTTACTATTTTGATGGAATTTGGATGATTGATTTTCGGATGGAAGGTTGATTTTTGTTAGAGTCCTAATTTCGTTGGTCGATGTGTTGAATTTTTTTGGGAATTTCTCTGTTTAAGCTTAATGGATTTGGGAGAAGCTTTCTTCGGTTATTGTTGGTAGTTGTTGAATTTTGATATTCATGATATAACATTTATTCATAACACATGTTTAGCTACAAGCTACTCATTTTCTGAAGAATATAGGAACTGTTTTAGTTTTGGTTTTGGTTTTATTTGCACATGATCAATCTGCTTCTCTTCTCAATAGGTATATTAACTCTTGTATGCATATAAGATGTGTATTTGGTTGCTTTGGTCATTATTGCTGTTTTTTTGGTGAATTTTCAGGTTCTGTTTGATTATCAAGAAATTGACAAATCTAGGCAGTGAAAAAATTAGTTATGAATATTTTGTTAAATCCTTTGTAATGAAGAGATTAGGATCAAGATTTATAGGAACCATGTTGATGGACGATATGTTAATTTAACCTGATATAGAGAAAACAAGTGGGAAAGAAAAGGAAATTTGGAAGCATTTTGATCCAAAATTTCCCAAATGATGGAGGGAGCATTGGAGAGAGAATGGAATTTGGGTTTTTGTGGAACAATAAAAATATCTTTGTGCTGTGATTTAGGTCTACCTCCTTTTCCAAACTTGAAAATTGATTTTTTGTATTGCTGAAGGGTTTGGCATTTCTTGGTAATCCTGATAGCTTTGGGAGATGATTTTTTTGTATTGCTGAAGGGTTTGACATTTCTTTGTAATCCTGGTAGCTTTATTTTTATTATGGAATGTTTTGTTTCCAGCTTATGGGTTGTTGGTGTATTTTTGTGTTCATTGTCTACCAGTCAAATGTGCACTGATTTAAGGTGTATATCAATGCATATTTGTGTACACTTTTACACAAAGGTGGAACACTAAACATCCAACTCCATTACACGTCAACTCCCATTACATAACAAATTAACTATCCATTGCTTAAGTATCAACTTTCAAGTATTACATAATTTCCAATACACAATACATATTAACACAAAAAATATTAAAACAAAAATCAACTTCAGGAAAGGTACATAAAAAAACCTAAGGCAACCTGGTACATCTTTCTCCCTAGACTGGTACAACTTTACCCTAGTTTGGTACAACTCTAACTTTAACTGAAATTGGACAAATTGATTCTCCATTTCAGCACGCATTCTATTTTATGTGTTGTGTAGTCGTTTCATTTCAGCACACATTCTTTATTCGTAAGTGCACATTTCATTATCAGCCCACTGAAAAAACATACAATCTGCAGGTTTTTGCAAGATAAAAAAATAAATCTCATAAATTAAAACAATTACCCTGTAGTTTAGACACCCGTACCACTTTCTATCGAAGGTTTTTTTTTTTTTTTCTCCAAGAGGTCCTTACATAAGCAAGAATTCCACAATACCATAGCGAATGTCGACTGAACGCATCTCTATTTGTAGACATTATTTTTCTGTGCCTACACAAAAGATACAAGCTTCTTTGAAACCATGTCCCACCCATGTGAATTAATCATTTTTAGGAACTTAAAATAGTAGACCCATTCATCTAACATGTTATAATGCATAGTGAATAAAATAGGATTTGCAATCTACAGTTATACCTTGGTAGAAAAATTTACACTTTCACCACCAAAATTGAAATTCAAGACCATGCCCAGTTATACCTTCAAGAAGTAAAAAACCTTTGCTTAATGCAGGTCTCTCATAAGGTGCAACCTGACAAAGAAAATGTGGCAAAACATTATGTACTTTAAAAAAAATGAAAAAAGTTTTTCTTAATAAACTTAACTCATATCTTACAAACAACTCAAACAAATTACAAGACATGAGAAGTCCAATATTTAGTATCCTGCAAGAATCATTACCTATCAAAAAAAAAAAAGTATCCTGCAAGAATCATTTCATGCGCATATGAGGCTTATAAGGTTCCATGTCATTCTCTGTCACTAGGAATTCCAATTCACACAATATATGTCCCAATATTTATGACATAACTATAGTTCTCAAAAATCTCTCATCCAATTTGCATCAAACTCTCATCACCACAAACTAAAATATAATGGCCATTATGGAGAATCAAAGGAGCTATTAGCCATGTGTTGGAATTGGATGTCATGATTGATGCCATTATACTTATTAACCAATTTGAAATTCCGTCAAAATATTAGAACTCTTGCTTGAAGCAACAAACAGAACAATAATTTAAACTTAAATTAGAAATATACATGTTTGTGGGTATTTAAGCACGTGTTGGAATCAAAATTTACAATTATAAATACCCAAAACATAAGCTAAATTTATCAATGAATCACATTCATATCTCGCACAAACCAATCCTGGAAGAAAAGAAATCATAAACTAAATTTCTGGATGACTTTAAGGCTGCATAAAAGTATAGGACAAATGACGATTACCCACTGCAAAAAACGTATAAATACCCATTAATGATGTGCACTCAGTAACGATTTGCCCTAAATCCCTCACATTTTTGCAATTTCTTCGAGCCAAACACACAAAATTTTTGTTGTAAGATAAAGGGAAAAGTCTTTCAAGTTTTAGAAGAGTTTCTTATAGGGGAAAAGGCCGTGGTGGGCAGCACTGCTGCTGCTGCTTCGTGGTGGCCAGGGCGCTGGATTGTGGTGGCTGACGGTTTGGGAGAGAGAGAAAGAAACTGGGTTTGGGTCTGAGCTGCTTCTGCTTCATGGTGGCCGGCGGTGGTGGATGGGGGTAGCAGCTGGTTGTGGTGGTGGGTGGGAGGGGTGGGAGAAATTGAGAGAGAGAGAGGTGAGAGATTTGGGGGTGAAAGTGAAAGGTGAAACCCTAAAGTGATACACCAACGTGCGTGAAAAATTATTAATTTTTTTTTTTTTAATATTAAAAGGCCGGTTAACCCAGANGTGGGTATTTAAGCACGTGTTGGAATCAAAATTTACAATTATAAATACCCAAAACATAAGCTAAATTTATCAATGAATCACATTCATATCTCGCACAAACCAATCCTGGAAGAAAAGAAATCATAAACTAAATTTCTGGATGACTTTAAGGCTGCATAAAAGTATAGGACAAATGACGATTACCCACTGCAAAAAACGTATAAATACCCATTAATGATGTGCACTCAGTAACGATTTGCCCTAAATCCCTCACATTTTTGCAATTTCTTCAATCCAAACACACAAATTTTTTGTTGTAAGATAAAGGGAAAAGTCTTCAAGTTTTAGAAGAGTTTCTTATAAGGGAAAAGGCCGTGGTGGCCAGGGCGCTGGATTCTGGTGGCTGACAGTTTTGGAGAGAGAGAGAGAAACTGGGTTTGGGTCTGAGCTGCTTCTGCTTCATGGTGGCCGGCGGTGGTGGATGGGGGTAGCAGCTGGTTGTGGTGGTGGGTGGGAGAAATTGAGAGAGAGAGAGACGAGAGATTTGGTGGTGAAAGTGAAAGGTGAAACCCTAAAGTGATACACCAACGTGCGTGAAAAATTATTAAATTTTTTTTTTTTTTAATATTAAAAGGCCAGTTAACCCAGATTGGATTAACCAGCCATTTTGCAGATGGGTTCTGCACTTTGTGCTACAACATATCATTACTCATTAATTTTAGTCTTTTGAATGTTGAAAGGTTTTCACTTCCAATTAGTTTCTTTGTCAAAATTAGGGTCCAGACTCTGGAGCGTAGGTAACTGTTAGGCTATGGCAACGGAGTCGTCGGAGGGAGAAGAAGAAGGGAAGATCACTGGGGGGAATCATGTGCTGATAGTGGAAGATGACCTTCGAGAACTGGGAAAGAAGGCCGCTTGGAGTGTCAGCTCTTGCAAGCCCGGCAATGGTGTTGGTTCTCTCCGCGACGACAACCTCGAAACCTATTGGCAGTAATTGATCACACACACCCACCCAACAGGATTAATCTCTCTGATTTCTCTCTTTTTGAGACCCTAGTTAGTGTTTTGTTTTTGGGTTTCAGATCAGATGGTGCGCAGCCTCATTTGGTTAATATTCAGTTCCAAAAGAAAGTTAAGCTTCAAGTATGTGAGATGCAGATTGTGATCTCAAATTTTTGCCTTCTTCCCAAATTGTTTTTGTGGATTAAGGGAAATTAATGGGATTGTTTTTGTTTTTGAAGTTGGTCGTTCTTTATGTGGATTTCAAGCTTGATGAGAGCTACACGCCGAGTAAGATCTCCATTCGCTCCGGTGATGGGTTCCACAACTTGAAAGTAAGTTCTCTTGTTTTGGATTTATGTTAATAATCTTTGAATTGGAACATATTGACAGAAGCAGTAATCAATATTTTTGGTTTTGTGTTTAATTTGTTCATTAAGAGTCAATTTGGTTAATCTGGTTGTGCTCTCTGCAAATGGTTTTAGGAGATAAAAACTATGGAACTTATCAAGCCTAGCGGTTGGGTTTATGTATCCTTGTCTGGAAATGATCCTAGGTAAGTGGTTGAAGCCATATTTACATGTACTGCTTTTGCCCTTGTTCTTCTAACACTAGCAAATTGTTTTCCTATTTCTTTTGTCGGTTTCAAATAGTTTTGAGTTACAAGTGGGTAATACATCTTATTTCGATGTCCTTTTTTTTTTTGGTATCATTTGCAACTATGCACGAATTTAACTCACATGCAGAAAAGGGTAGGGGAGATTCATTTCAAAGTATGTTGTAAGTACTAGGGAAAGCTTTAGTCACATTTGCACTATCACTCTAAAAGTACTAATCAATTTGAAATTTTTCTAAAATCACTTATAAAACTCAATCTTACTTAGTAAGGAACTAATGTATGACATGTCTTCTTAAACCACTCCTTTATGTGTTTTTAAATTCCTGATGACCTCGTTGGGGTTACGTTATGCAGTACTTCAATAGCATATGGTGTTACTAAGTTGCTCTAATACCATTTGTAACAATCCAGGGGAAGTGTTAGTCATATCTACACTGTCACTCTAAAATGACTATTCAATTTGGATATTCTTTAGAATTACTTATAAACTTAAGTCTAAACTGATAAGAAGCCAGTATGAGAATTAACACCCGTGAGTGTCTTTATAAATCACCCATCTATATGAGACACTCATCTTCTTAATATGAGATTGTGGAAATATTCAAGACCCATTAGCTATCCTTTCACAACCTGTTAACTGTGGTTACTGATATTCTATTTTACTAAATTAAGAAATTAAGAATTAACAAACATAACTGTGAGGCAATTCCTTTTATATATTTTTCGGATAACATTTGATATTTTGCACTTGTTCTGAAATTTGTAGTTTCATTGCTGCAGTGGGGTTGCTAAGTGAAAGTTAATTACTATGTGACTGAACCATGAGAGTGCTTATATTTCTCGTCCTTGAAAGTGATTGGGATGTGTTGATCTTGTGTAGTTGATTTGTACTTATCTGCACTGATTTTCGTAGTGTAAACTTCTTTACTCCAACATGTTTGGCAGGGAAACTTTTGTCAACACTTTTATGTTGCAAATTGCTGTGTTGTCAAACCATCTGAATGGGAGGGATACTCATGTGCGCCAGATCAAACTTTATGGGCCTCGACCGTGCGTCTCCTTTATACTTTTTATTCATCAATTACGGATCATTAACAACATAAACATATAGATTATTTAAATTTTCATCGCAGGAACCCTATCCCGCATCAACCATTTCACTTTACCTCACGGGAGTTCATCACCTACTCTTGCGTGAGATGAGAAAGGTTACCGAGCAAAAACTGTGTTGAACAGAGCAGGAAGCAAGCATCTAAGAGTAGCTGGATCATATTAAGAACTGCGAGTATGTATCTCTAGCCATGTATAATCAGTACGTTCTAATTTTTTTCAATACCAAAGATTTAGAACAATGTTATTTGGTTCCTTGTTACAAGAAGTGTCAATAGTTTGTTTGGTTTTTCTAGTGATATAGCTTTATTTCTTAATCCTCACAACATCTTTGACATCTTCGGGAAAGACAATGGGAACTTGGTTTTGTTACTTTGCACTCAAAAATACTCCACTGGCGTGGTCTTGCTTTGCCTAATGAGGTCGTTTACAAATTTCCTGCTCATTCCCTTGGTAGTGTTTGTTGCATGTTTTTGAAATCAGATGAGTTGTAGCTTATATCAGTAGGATTCTAAAGGGGAACGCCTTGGTTGTAGCTTATATGAATGTAAGACAATATAACGTCAATCATATATTGTCTTATTTAATTAAATGAGTCAGACGACTCGGACCTCTCAGTCTTAACACGTTGAGTTCATAGGTTATATTGAAAAATGTCAACTCCCAAAGTGCGGGTTTCATCTGTTGAGCCCTACACCCTTTCATTCTCTTCTCAAATTTGGGATACCATCCTCAAATGATGAAATTTCTTTTTCTAGTGAATTTTCAAGGGGCTTATTAGGAACTAATTTGGCTTTAAAAAATTCTTTGATTGAGCCGACTAAACTCTCAGTTAGAGACGCACTGTGCCTGGAATCCCGCTCAAACTCTTTCGCCATTATTAGAGACAAGATTCCACGCAGAAATAAAATAACAATAAATAATAAAGTAAAGAGAGATTCTCTATTTGCTTGCCAGCAAATAAAGTAAAGAATCTAAGTTGTTTACCAAACAAAGATTATGTCACCCAAAAAGGTACCACATATCACCAATCAAAGCAAGATAATATTCATATCTTTCAATTCATAGAGTACGTATAGGATTTTTAATTTTTCCTAATTGATTTCTTATCGGATTTGATACTCCATTAACTTGATTTCAGCCCTGCATATCAACCTACTAACACTATTATAGTTTTAGACTTTATGCTAAAATCTAATTAAAACTTGCACTATTTAATTGCCCTCTTTCGGGAGTGGATGGAATTATTTATTTTTATTTTTTTTACGGCAATCTGGTTACAGTATTACACTCTCCCGGATAGNTCGCCATTATTAGAGACAAGATTCCACGCAGAAATAAAATAACAATAAATAATAAAGTAAAGAGAGATTCTCTATTTGCTTGCCAGCAAATAAAGTAAAGAATCTAAGTTGTTTACCAAACAAAGATTATGTCACCCAAAAAGGTACCACATATCACCAATCAAAGCAAGATAATATTCATATCTTTCAATTCATAGAGTACGTATAGGATTTTTAATTTTTCCTAATTGATTTCTTATCGGATTTGATACTCCATTAACTTGATCTCATCCCTGCATATCAACCTACTAACACTATTATAGTTTTAGACTTTATGCTAAAATCTAATTAAAACTTGCACTATTTAATTGCCCTCTTTCGGGAGTGGATGGAATTATTTATTTATTTTTTTTTACGGCAATCAGGTTACAGTATTACACTCTCCCGGATAGCAATCTCTTGAAAATTTTTCAAGATAGTATTCAGAATTATATCTTTTATTACAATTCTCTACTACTACGCCAATTTATAAATATGGCACCAATTTTTTTTTAGCATGCACATTAGTAATCTCACACTGCAATCTGAGGCTGAAATTAAGAATGAAGCACGGAGAGAAATCTCTTAACAATGTCCAAATAAATTTTGAGTTGCTCATTTTACCTATTTAGATAAATAAATCTTATATGTACTCTCATAATAATAATAATATAATAATAATAATAATAATAATTACTATTTTGACATGTTCGCGTATGAAAATGAGGAAAAAAAATTATTAACCTTCGCTTCATGAGGTTTGGTCTACAACCGATTGAACTACCATTTGAAGACTACTCTCATAATTATTACCTAAGACAACAAATTGCTGAAAATTCATATCCATTAAGTACTCAAGATTTTCTTCCTTTCCTTTTTTTTTTTAAAAAAAAAAAAAAATTTAAGAAAAAAACCCATGATTGGTAAAGAAACGCACAGGCAAAACTATTATAAGATTCTATTTGGCTCATAGAGTCAAAAGTGCACTTAACAAAATCATAAAAAGTGTCATCTTTAACATTTTTTAAAAATAGCGATTTACAAAAGTTGAAAAATAGAGGCACAACCACGAGTAAAGCTCCAACTGACTCCGAAAGAGCCATAAAATCCACCAGGATGAGAAGCAGACACGACCACAAAAATATATTACTACCGCCACTCAACTATAAAGACATAATTCACTTAAATTATTTTTAATTTAATTTCAGTAGTGCCAAGAAGTGGAACAACATACAAGTCAAATCCCGCAGGGGAAAGAAAAAACTACTGGATGCAAAAGATCCTCAGCAGTGTTCTGCGACCGCATGCATAATGAACTTTCTGGAAGAGCATTATCTTCTATTCCCAAAATTTGAAGGGGAATTCATCAAATGGAGATCAAGATCTCCAACCAACATGGATTTTTATTCACAGACGGGTTTAGTATCAAAGCTGCTCAGGCATATAGCAAAGGCTTGGAAGGCAGAGAGTGGGTAGCGATAATCCATGGTGAAGATGTCTTTTCCAATTTTCCCGAACTGTAGGATTACCTTTTCTTGCTCTGCAGCTGAAACATTATGGGATGGACCAACAGCTGCCACAAGCTGGAAATTCTTAACAGAAGCAACTGTAACCCGTCCTCTGAAATTTAAGCACCAGCACTGCAGCTGCTCATGCCATCTAGGAGCCTTGTTTTTAAGAACAAGTGGCTCTCCTGAGCCCCGGACCGACACCACCGGCGGCTCTGAGAGGGTTGTGGAGCTGAAATCTATGATTGAATCCTTTCCCTTTGGAACTGGTAGGGGAGAAGAGAACTGCTCATCAAAAGAGTGTGGGAATGATGTTGGTGTTGGAGCAGTTCCACCCTCCTCAATAGAAGACATGAGTATGGTGTGCATGGCGCAATTCATTCTCCTCGGCCCTCTGGTGCGAAGCACATTGACTTCGTAGGAGACGGTCCCTACACTATAGTTACACGCTGGTACTCTTGGAGATACTTGCTTAGAATGAAATCTTCGACTGGACCGACTATTTAATTGAACAGTGGCTTCACATGGAGGTTGGCTATCATATATGGTGAACTTCGTACCCAAAAAATTAGACCTGTAAAAAATTTGTCAATAAATGTTAAGAGGATACGAATGAAGTAGTGATGCAAAAGGGTAGGTAGCAACTACATCGGACAAGACTTGCCTCAATTTGCCAACATATGCGCTGCTGGCCCGAGAAAAATCATCCCCAACCAAAGATATAACAAAGTCTGTGCTTGTTGCCCTTCTGATCTTTTTGGCTGCTAACAACAATTTTTCACTCTCATCTTCGGCTGTCAATTTAATAAGCTCGTAACTGAGAACCACGTGGGAAATGATATATTTTTGTCCCACCAAATTATTCCTTTCATCAAATAGGGTTATACTGGGCGTTATCACTAGTTTCCTCCCATACAATTATTTAAATCTATATTAGGAAATCTGTCGCATCTATATTAAGTTCCTTTTACTGAATTCTTCAGAAATAGGATACACAAAAAAAATACCATAATCATTTTATGTACACAACTGCTACCAGCATTGTAAAACACAAAATTCCAGATATCAAGAGCAGCAGTTCAGCATTCTCAAGCAATAATGTCAGGGTTCATAAGCTTAAATTTATTCAAAAATGAGACAAAAAAGAGAATTACTCACAAGGCACCAGACCGCAGAATAGAAAATATGTAGAACTGGCTCTGTCCCTTCTGATAAAGCACTGTATTGGGGACTCACGAGGGCCCGGCTATTCATAAGCATAGAAAGAGTAAATGAGGATGACAAAACGCAAACTCCCCCAAAAAAAAAAAAAAAAAAAAGGAAAAAAAGAGCAGAAGAACAAGAAAAGAGCATTACCTGCTTCAGTGAGATAGGAAACGTGAGCCTTCCACATTGCTCAGGAGTTTTGACAATCTCCCTGGTGATTACCCTCCATGACCTACAAACTGAAGCACAATAGACAACAGCTTTTCGTGCAGGCCACGAGGTCTCACTCTCTTCTACCCTCCGGATTATGTCCAAGAGCAATTCGGGTGGTAAATTGGACCACCGACCCTGCTGAATTGGCTCCAATAAGGGTAGTGGCGTTTGGTCAGGAGCAATATGCGACCTTGTCTTTCTATGCCAATACTTTCTATCCCCTCCTCGCCTTGACATGCTCCCCATTCCATCCTTCATCTCCCGCAGCTCGCGAACAATGCTTTTAAGGGACATTTTAATGTATCACATCAATCCTCTCCTTCAATATCCAACTGCAAACCAAGAAAATTCACTTAAGATGCAACAAAAACTTACAAACCGCTTGAAACCATTCTGGAAATTTTGAAAAGAGAACTCTTCAAATATTCACGTTAGAATTAGACTGTTTGTATAGGCATAATATGTTTTCCCCTTTCTTTTCTTTTTACATTTTCTACGTTTGATGCAGGCAGAAATGACTTCAGAGCCGACCCAAATATAACACCAACCTGGGAAAAAAGTGGTTTTGTGATATTATTTTTGTTTGAGATGGTTTCTGTTGTGGGTGCGGTGGAGAGAGAGACTCGGTCTTCGGTTATGGGTTGTTTCCAGTGAGGCAATGGATAAACCAACGAAACACCTGAAAACCTTTTCAACAGCATTTTCAGGTTCCGATTTTTCACTGTAAATATTTTCGATATTTATCCTTGGGAAACATGTTACGCCTAAATAAACACAATGCATTTACAAAGTTAAGCTAGAAATCACTGCGGAAAATAGGAAAAATGCAATTTCTTCTAAATTTAACTCAACATCCAAAAATCTTGCATAAAAGTCATAGCTATCACTTCTATAAGCATTTACAAGGTTAGGCTAGTAATCACTGAGGAAAAGATGATGGAAACTGCAATTTCTTCTCAATTTAATTCAACACCCAAGAATCAAAGCCGTCTTTTCTTCTTCCCAATCTTACATCAAAATCATAGCTATTACCCACAATCCATGCGAATCCAACCATAAGGTCCATAACCTCCAAAAACCCATTACAATCTAAAGCACAACAACAAACAGTAACTTTCCTGAAGATACCGAATGAAGAACCTGAAAAAGACAATCATTCCAAACCCAAACGAAGAACAAAAAATGTGGATCCAAGAGCAACCAACCTGTCCAGCTACACCGCACCAACAAAAACACACGGATCGGACCGAACCCAAGCTCAAAAGATCCAGAACCCACTTTCCAAAGATATCATTGGAGGACCTCTTGCGATCGCCGAGCAAACCTATAACTCCGGAAATGGAGGGCTCGGAGATCGCCGACGGGTCATGGTTTTTGAGTCGCCGCCGGCACCACCACCACCACCTCCGGCGCCGAAACTCCAGAACCACAGCTAAGACGACGACAACTAACACCACCAGCACCACTACCACCGCAAGGCCACAGCTTTCGTTCTGTGGATTAGAGGACCCCCAAGGCCATGGATTTGCTCTCTCACCTTAAAAACCGGATCCAAGGACCAAGGCTCACTTTTTTCGCTTTTCTTACTTTAATATATCCCGTTGGATTATTAAATTCTTTGAGCGCAATCTGGGGTCTGATTTGATCATACTGTTTCAACCCGAACACGTGTTGCGATCAAGCAGTTTGGATTTGGGATTTGATTGGAATTATAATTTATATGGATCATCAACATCCTTACATCCTCTATATTTATGTACAAATATATAAAAATATAATACTCTTTACCAATTACAGATTTTCCTGGGAAAAATTAGAGGTTTTATGTGACAAATAGGAGACGACAGGAGTGGTCAGCTCTTGCCTCCTTTTATGTAATAATATTTAATTAAAACTTCTAATTTTTCTAATTAAAATTTATATAAGGCACACTTAAAAATAAATTATTAACATCAATAAAAGACGTTACTCAGCTCAAACTCGATCGGTTGGCTTAACCGTTATTTAAAAGACGCTGAGATTATGATTTCAGACTTAAAATCTTATTAAGGCTATAATTTACTGGTGATGGCTGCGAATTTTATTATTATTATTATTAATAAGTTAAGACAAATTGATTAGTAGGTATATTTCTACTGAATTTGGAATTAAAATAAAAACCGGAAGCCTTGGCAGAGGGCCAGAGGCAATTAAAATTGAAAAAGCCAAAATAAAAACAAGAGCCCGAGGCCCCATGAGTGGGTCAAAGTAAGCCATGTGAAGAGGCACACTAATTTAATGGGGAGTTAACCCATGTCAGATTGGACCCCAGCTGGGGCCCACACCTTCACGTGCTCCCGGCCCAATCCCCTCACTCTCTCTCTCTCTCTACTCCCGACTCCCGAGAGGCGTGGAAGGATGTACTGGATTAGTCATCACTGCGTAACATGTTTAAAGTACACTATTGAAAATTAATACAAAATTTATTTATTTTTAGTTAATTAATTTTGAAATGTCTATCCATTTGGACAATAAATTGTTGACATCCGTATCACTATATCTATAAACTGTACATATTTGTTCACTTCATATAAGCACCGGACAATACATATAAAAGAAAACNATAAAAGTTTGAGGTAATTTAGTAGCACTAAATTATTATCATTTCAAACAATAAAATTATTATGAATTTTGGAAAAATTTCATTTTATGTAATGAAGTATGAGATATTTTTTAATTTGAATTTCAATATTTAAAAATTTGTAATGTACCTTCTTAATATTTTAAAGCAATTAACACCATCAAGTATGTCTCACGTGAAATTTTTATGCTGCATCTTTTAATTTTGTATCTAACTTAGTTAGTGAAGTGACATAATTGCCCCTTATTAAAACTCAAAGCATGTTTTAATTTTTTTTTTCTCGTCAATCCCTTTTTGGTGTCGTGTGGGTGTTGAAGTAAAAAAAGAAAATAAGCAAATGCCTCTCATTTGCTCTTATGCTGATAATTTTTGTGTATACTATAATTAGTAATGAAGAGTGCTAATTGTAAATTTTTGAGACATTAAAAAAATATATTACAAATTTATAAACATTTAGAGTTTAAATTGAAAAACATCTATAAAACTTAGAGTAAANGTTATGTAGGTGTTGAAGTAAAAAAAGAAAATGAGCAAATGCCTCTCATTTGCTCTTATGCCCGTAATTTTTGTGTATACGACAATTAGTAATAAAGAGTGTTAATTATAAATTTTTGAAACATTAAAAAAAAAAATTCCAAATTTGTAAATATTTAAAGTTTAAATTAAAAAACACCTAAAACTTGAGAAAAATGATTTTTTTTTCAAAATTTTTATTTTCTTATCAGGCTTGAGCCTAGATATAGATGGAGTTTGACAATTAGGAAAGGTTAATCTAGGGATATGTGAAGAGAAAATAGACACGTTGTCAAACACTTTGTGATGTACGTATCCATTCGAGAAAGGTGACAATATTGCATGGCAAAGTCTAAAAGCAGGATTTAAGAGACAATTGTATCAATTATTTATTTATTTTATTTTTTTTTTTTAGGGGAAGGTTGGATGGCGACAATTCATTTATAACTTATAAGCATCAATATATATAATAGCATCTTTGGAGATTAAGTAAGTAATAAGAATTTAAACGGTTCATATACTATTAAATTTATAAAATTTATTCCAAATTAAAAAATAAAATATTGACCGGTGCACAAAAAAATTAATCTGAGTCATATAATTTTAAGAGAATTAAGAGATTTTTGACAATTTTATTATTTAAATAATCAGCATTCCGAACAATTAACAAATATAAAAGAATCTATATAAAACCGACGTGCAAAGATCTTAATCGAATTGAAGGGCTTAGACTTTGTAGACTCCAAGTACATGAGTAGTTGAAGCTTGGCTGGGCATTTTTGGCTTTACTGTTTACAGTTATCAAATAAAAACGACGAGCATACCTTCCATTTGGAATGGAGACCAAGAAGAAGATAACAACAATGAAAAATTAAATAAATAAATAAATAAAATGATTTTGGTGCACGTTAAAAGCTAAGGAGTTGATGATTATTGTCGAGGCTTAGTTGTCTGGTTTGGTTGAGGTTGTGGATGCCCACGTAGATCCACTTTTTACAATGGTTGCTCCTATATATTGTCTTTGAATTTTACAAGTGCCGGGCTGGTATTAGTTGGAGGATTGGATGACACTGATCAGGCTCCTCGATCACCCTCTGTGTGTGAAAGTTGACAGCCATGGCATATTCCATCAAGTTGGGTACTCATTACAGTAAAAAGTCTTTGATTTCCATCCCCTTGATTGCCAGCTGACAATGGACAATTGACATGTCCCATATATGAAGCTATGGATGGATTGGGTTACTTGTAATTATGTGGATTTAAGCGGTTCTTTCAACGTGCACGCACGGCTTGAATTATGTCACAAGCAATGTTATATGCTATATTTATATTTCATTATAAGCTAACGTGAAAATGTCTATCAACTCTAGCTTATTAGCAAGATAATAATGTCGACTCGACCAAAACTAGATGTGGGTCTACTATATCATGGTGTTAAAAAATATCAAAAGAAATTAATAGATATATAGTTGGACCACTTCATCATTTATTGAGTACTCTAAGGGTATGATCGTTTGAGCGGATTGACTACCCCCCCATCTTTGAGAGTAGCGGCCGACGGCCGGTACGTACCTTATGTGTTCTTGGGACTACTCTCAAATCCTTGGAAGTGGTTACATTACATTAATGAAGTAGTTAGCTTACTCCAACCACAGTCTTAGAACTCCTTGAAAGTGAAGAGGGTGGTCGGATACTTCGTCAAGGAGTAGTCGGCCATCTTAAAGGGTGATTTTTATTATTATTTTCTTATTAATGTGGCTTAATTTAGACCGTTTATTTTAAAAATAAAATGCTTGGACTCTTGCAATTGCAAGCGTAATTCCAAGGAATTGCAGGGATCTCATTACTTGCAATTTGCAGGGGGGCCTTAATCCGACTATAGACATGACCTAATCAATTCGTTTGCCAGAGGATTCATGATGCTGCACACGGAAATGCATGCATATAAAGGTGAATAATTATATATAGTAAGCGTGTAGAAGTTAATGGGGTCTCATACATTTTCTTCTTTTTACAATTAATTTTACTAGAAAAAATATATAGTTTAGCAACTCATTCTTACAATATATATATAATTATTTTACAAGCAATAGAATAATTCAAATCTCACGATTTTCGTACATGTAATAAATTGAGTTAGTGTTGAAAATCTCCAAATTAAATTCCAAATCAAGCGAAATTACTTATAAAATAAGTCAAATGCTTAAGTCAACGGTGATGGCCAAAAAGCTCTAGAACTCCGCAGAGCCAAAAATGTAAAGCTTAGAGAAGAAATATTATGTCTACCTTAACCTTAACCTTAACCTTTGGGCTTGTGTTTTTATGTCCATGAGAATCCTCCCCTAATTAAATGGTCTATGTCAAGTGTCGCTTCATGGTTGGGCAACACATAAGTCGTCTGTGTCAATCGACATCACTCGTGGATGTGCATGACTCAAGAGGTATTAAATGCTATCGGCTAGACATTTTTTTTGCTTTTTTTTTTATATCCACGTAAGGGTAAAGAAAAGATGGATTCGAACTTGTGATATCTGCTTTATAAGAAGTGATTTATAGTCGATTGAACTACCTATTTGAATATTATTGGCTAAACTTTGGTATGTAGGAATGGAGCCTTCATGTTGGTTTAAGAATCCATTTAGAATTTCAGTTTCAATAAGTGTAATTTTAAAAATTACGTTTTTTAAATTACTACATTTTAAAATTACAAAAACGTTTGATAATACATGTTAAGAAGTATTTTACAATCAAATAGGCTATTTTGTGCTCCTTTGCAAGATAAACATATTGAGCTACTGGGTAGCGTTACATTAGTTGGCTTGAACATCTTGCCGCCTGCACGATCTCTCGGCCCAAGCTTGGCTAATCAGTATATCAAATTGAATCAATCTCACTTGATCAATGTTAATCATTCTATTAAACCGTTGACCAATAGAATAATTATAAAACCAATAAGAAAAACAAAAGGTCGTCGGCGCTTGGGAAAGTTGCTTTCTTGGTGGGCAGTAATTTCAAAGCTATAACTGGTTATTGGTTGTTCGGCACTCAATTTATAACAGTTGTAGATGTGACGACTTTAGCCTAAATAAACAGTCATGGCCAAAATGCTTTACCTATATATATATGGACCGACTGGATATCACCACTTTCTAGTACCCATTTTTTCTTGTGTGTATATATATATATATTTTCCAATTGCTAATTTTTAGATATGCATGCATAAACCACAATAAAATAAAAATATAATCGTTGCATTAATTTGACAGATGCAACAAGCATATCCACATCATCTCTTAATCCCAAAACTAATGGGTAACTTTGATAACATGGACCTTGTTATAAGGCAGAGTAATTAATTACACAAAACATCTATATGGTATATAGTATATATTACTTTCCGCCTATTTGTCTCTTCTAATTAAGAACAAGTGATTTTGCTGGTTTTCTTGTTAATTAAGGTTGTTTTGGTGCACCCTTTAGTGTACTGTTCTTGTTTATCTTTTAACAATTGCATTAATCATTATTAAGAATATTACACTTTTTTTTTTTTTTTTTTTGTGTGTGTGGTTGTATAAACCACATTAATTAGAGTAGTGATAGAATATTTGGCTAGCGTGAGTGAACATAACTAAAATAATATTTTAATATTAAAATAAGGCCAGCGTGAATAATGTTCACTCAAGCTGCCTTATATTTATCACTACTCCATTAATTATGGTCCATCCATGTTGATATTCTGGCCTTTGGGCCAGAATTTGTGGCCCAGAAGTTCGGCCCTGACTAATGCATGCTGTCCTCTCAGGCTTAGGTCCAACGTAGGGACCTGTTGGCCGAATCTAATAATCCAACGAATTTCTTTCCTTTTTTTTTTTAACCCTTTTAAACTTTTACTAAAATGAGTTCTGTTTTCACTTTGCTAATGTATTAATTAAATGCTTTAATTTATTGTTTTTATTAATGGATATAATCTTTTTGGTATAAATAGTTTATTAGTCTAGACATGGACGTTCTTATTTAAACATTTTGTTTGGTCTATTTGGTTGAAAGAGTCCGTCTTGAAAACGGAATTATTGATAGGAACATTATTGTGGGAAAGACCCACCTTTGTAATTTTCCTTTTCCTCCACTCCAGCTTTGAATAGAAAAGAAAAAGAAAAAGAAAAAAGATAATTAAGAACACAAAGGGGTTCAAATCCCTCTCCAGTCGCAAATCCATAAGTTTTATCTTACGTAATCTATGTAATCTATGTACGTATGTAGTCCCAACTTGTTGAGTCGATAAAAATTAAAAATAAAAATCATTGTTTAAGCTTTTGAGATAATATGTACTTTAATATTATATTAGAATTGAGATTCAGAGTTTAAACTTCAATTCGGCTCTACCATTTATTTAATTATAATAAAATTATTAATTAAATGCTTAAATATATCATATATTTAAGCACTCATGACCCACGTGCATATATGCGCTACAAACATGTTTCTGAATACAGAGAATGGACGCCTTGTACAGTAGCATGAACAGAGCATGCGCCCTCTAAGCCGGGTCTTCCCTAGCGACTTTGTCCAAGGTATTAGAGAAAAGGTCTTCGTTAACGAGACATTGAATGATCTTTTTCATTAATTAATGGATTATTATTTTTATTATNCGTTTGAAACACTTAGTTTTTAAATTTTGTTCAAATTTCATTTTACTGAGGGGCATAATATATGGCTAAAACATAAGGAATGAGACATAGTCATGGCTAAAAGAGTCATAATCATAATCATAATATATATATATATATATAAAAGGATAAGGAGGGGCGATTTTGGGGAGTTGAGTGAGGGTATATGCCCTCACTCGACCCCCCTTGGATCCGCCCTTGGTTGAAAGAGTTCGTCTTGAAAACAGAATTATTGATAGGAACATTATTGTGAGAAAGACCCACCTTTGTAATTTACCTTTTCCTCCTCTCCCGCTTTGAATAAAAAAGAAAAAGAAAAAGAAAAAAGATAATTAAGAACACTAGGGGGTTCGAATCCCTCTCTAGTTGCAAATCCATTAGTTTTCTCTTGCGTAATCTATGTACGTACGTAGTCCCAACTTGTTGAGTCGATAAAAATTAAAAATAAAAATCATTGTTTAAGCTTTTGAGATAATATGTACTTTAATATTATATTAGAATTGAGATTCAGAGTTTAAACTTCGACTCTACCATTTATTTAATTATAATAAAATTATTAATTAAATGATTAAATATATCATATATTTAAGCACTCACGACCCACGTGCATATATACGCTACAAACATGTTTCTGAATACAGAGAATGGACGCCTTGTACAGACTACAGTAGCATGAAGAGAGCATGCGCCCTCTAAGCCGGGTCTTCCCTAGCGACTTTGTCCAAGGTATTAGAGAAAAGGTCTTCGTTAACCAGACATTGAATGATCTTTTTCAGTAATTAATGGATTATATATTATTTTTATTATTTTTTCTAAAATCAACTATTTACACCATCATTAAAAAATCAAACCCACCATGATACGTCAACACAGACAAATGTATATATAAAAACACACATGCATGTACACGCACGCAAAATATATATATATATATATATATATGGGACCCGGCCCTTGGAAAAATATATAATGGTTGATCTCTCAGCAGCTCATTCCTTTGCTTTAAGATTTCAGTTCCTTCACCTTTAATGGGATGGTGGGAAGCAATATGAAATTCCTCCACGAAGCGGCTTAAATAGTAAGAAGAATGAGCTCTTTACCAAGCAAAAACAACCACAACTACTTTAAACATATGGAGAGGAAGTCTTCTGAATTAATTTTGTATATAAATTAAGATCGGAAAGGCATGATTCTGATCGATATTGCCAAGGATTCCATCATTCCATGAGCAACCCAATTACTGCAACTCCTCGGACAGAGATTCCGTGTGCAATCTATTTTATCCGAGTAATTCTTTTTAAAATAAATGGTTCAAATCATAACAGTAAATAAAAATAAGAAAAAAATGGTGTCGATGATAAGATGCTAAGGGGTGGCTGTTGGTGGCCGAATCATCTCAAATTGTAAAAGTGAATTGTTAAAGTAGTGAGGTTGAAATTGGTGTTCTAAAAAGGTGAGTTATTAAAATAACTAAAAATATACTTTTGGTTATTTTGTAAAGTAAAATTTGAAGAGACTGCTGTGGATGCTCTAAGGGATGACTGTTGGTGGCCGAATCATCTCTTTTCCAAACTAACCACCTCTTTGCCTCTGCTGACAACCACCATTTTACACCATTCGATCACTCTTTATTTTTTCTTTTTTTATGATGAGGAATTCCTATAAGTTAGGGCTACTTCGTATACCTATTTTGTTGGGTAAACTTCGTACATGTATAAAACTTCTCTTTCACAAGAATTTGGTAATACCTCGGCCTGGTTCCAAAATATTGTTTCAGTCATTCATTTCAAGTGAACAATCCAAATAAAATATATTATGCGTACCTGGTATGCAAAACCGTAAATTTCAACTCTTTTACAGTACTTATCCCCCGTTAAGGCAGTACTTTGGGAGGAATATTTCGGTTGGATGCTAAAAAGATCATCCTCGACAGTATCTTCATCCAAAAGCCTATTCCTTTTCCTTGACGATAAAGCTTAGTTTGTGCATCCTGGGGGCATGGGTTGGCTGTATGTACCTCTCATGACCAAAATCATGATATATTTTAAGTTAAAAAAAAAATATATAAATTACCCTCACGTTTGTGAGAACTTCTTTGGCTTAGCAATCTCAGCCTCTACGTCAGTCAATCGTTGCAAGTCTCTATCAGTATTTTGCTTACAAGCTTAGATGTACAACTCCTTCACAATTCCTACCTAATCAGGCAGCCTTAAACCCTTCAAGAGAGAGAGCTTGTGGATACCCAATCATTATCTCGACACATTAATATATACCTCAAATCTGTACCTCCATTGCACATCGATCCCTACAAACACTAAAACCCAGAAGCCTTTTTCACAGACAAAAATGGCTAGAGTTTTCTCTGGGGTCGCCTTTCTTTTCTTTGGATTTCTTGGCTTATTCTCTTTCCCAGCTGAAGCAGCCATAAAGAAGTACCAATTTGATGTGGGTTTGTTGTGTTATATCATCACATGCACAAAGTTTAACTATCTGCTCTGTTGATGACGGGTTAATTTCTTCATTTCCATTTTTTTCAGATTCAAGTGAAGAACGTGAGCAGATTGTGCCATGCAAAGCCCATTGTTACCGTTAATGGGAGATATCCAGGGCCTACAATATATGCTAGAGAGGGAGATAGAGTTATCATCAACGTAACAAACCATGCGCAATATAACATGTCAATTCACTGGTACGATACATTAATTGCTGATACAAAACTGAGATTTTCCCACTTTTTTTTTTGTTCATTTTTTATAATTTATTAATGGCTTGTTTGGAGATTTTTGCAGGCACGGATTGAAGCAATATAGAAATGGTTGGGCGGATGGACCAGCTTACGTTACACAGTGCCCAATCCAGACCGGGAGCAGCTACACTTATGACTTCAATGTAACAGGACAAAGGGGAACGTTGTGGTGGCATGCACATATTCTTTGGCTGAGGGCTACAGTCTACGGTGCATTTGTTATCATGCCAGAGCCTGGCACCCCGTTTCCTTTCCCAAAGCCGCACCAAGAATTTGAAATTGTGTTTGGTGAGTTTCAACTAAAGACACTGCCTCTATGTAAAAGAACGAAAAAGCCGGATAGAGATTCTAGCAATTTTACTCTTTAGACTTCTAGCAATTCATGAAGCAAATGTGAGAAAGCTAATATAAGGTTACTTGCCCAAGCAAATTTTTGATTTGTCATAAATATTCTTTTATATTTACTATCCGAATTGCTAGCAATCCAACTGATGTATATATAATTGCGGAGAATTCGATCCCAAAAAACCACATAAAAGATTGCTAGGGAGATTTATTTCTGTAATTCTTATTGTTCTGCAGGAGAATGGTGGCATGCGGACGTGGAAGAGGTTGAGAAGCAAGGGGCTATAATGGGCTTGCCACCGAATATGTCCGATGCGCACACAATCAACGGAAAGCCGGGGCCGCTTTTTCCATGTTCTGAAAAACGTAAGTATAAACCATATCAATTAAATATTTTACGTGTTTAGCTTCACATAGAAGCCTTCAAATATTTTTTTTTTTACTTGTTGCGCGCAGATACTTTTGCAATTGAGGTTGAACTAGGCAAAACATATCTCCTAAGGATCGTCAACGCTGCCCTCAACGATGAGCTTTTCTTTGCTATTGCTGGTCACAGCATGACAGTAGTGGAGGTTGATGCAGTTTACACAAAGCCATTCACCACTCAGGCTGTACTTATTGCACCTGGCCAAACCACAAACGTCTTGGTCCAAGCTAACCAAGTCCCTAGCAGATACTTCATGGCCACCAGGACTTTCATGGATGCTCCACTTGCCATAGACAGTAAAACCGCCACCGCAATATTCCAATACAAAGGCGTTCCGAACACCGTCCTCCCCGCCCTTCCCCAGTTGCCGGCATCCAATGACACAGCTTTTGCTTTGAGCTACAATGGGAAGATTAAGAGCTTAAACTCTGCACAGTATCCTGCCAATGTTCCCCTCAAAGTTGATAGAAACCTCTTTTACACTGTGGGATTTGGAAAGAATCCTTGTCCAACATGTGTCAATGGAACTAAATTCCTTGCTTCCTTGAATAACATCTCTTTTGTGATGCCCCAAATTGCCCTTCTCCAAGCTCACTACTTCAACACTAAAGGAGTATTTAGAACAGATTTCCCTGACAAGCCTCTAACTGCTTTCAACTATACTGGCGCACCACTTACAGCAAATCTTGGCACTGCAACAGGAACAAGGATTGGCAAAATTGCCTTTAATTCTACGGTGGAGCTTGTACTACAAGATACTAATCTTCTAACAGTTGAGTCGCATCCATTCCATCTCCATGGCTATAACTTCTTCGTTGTCGGGACCGGTATTGGAAATTTCGATCCTGCAAACGATCCTGCCAAGTACAACTTGGTTGATCCTATTGAAAGAAATACAATTGGAGTTCCCACCGGCGGTTGGACTGCCATTCGGTTCAGAGCTGATAATCCAGGTACTTTTGGCAAAGTTCAATACCAATAGAATTTAGAATTTACAATGCAACATATTCACCTTCTTTTTTTTTTTTTTTTTTCTAATTGAATATGTATGCATGCAACATATTCACTTTGATAAACTATATAACTGTCTCAAAATTTCACCATTTTTTATTAGGATTCCAATCCTTTAAAATTATCAGCTTGAATTTTCAAGACTTCGGACTGGGAATGAGAGATGGGGATACAGAGCCCAGGCGGACGGCCCGAGACCTCTTTCATTCTCTACCGAATTCTCTCGAACATTAAATTTCAAGAGATTTTAATCCCTTCTTATCTTTTTGCAAAAAAATTTGGAAATTGAAAATTTGTAGTTTACAAATAAGCATCATTGCACTAATGCTCCTAACGTGACTGTCTAGGTGTTTGGTTTATGCATTGTCATTTGGAGCTCCATACTGGTTGGGGATTGAAAACGGCTTTTCTGGTAGAAGATGGAGCAGGACCAGATCAATCTGTTCTCCCTCCGCCCAAGGATCTTCCACCATGCTAGCCCTTTTAGAGTTTTCAAAAATGAAATGGTGTGTTTGTGTATAACCCATTTTATGTGGGAACTGCTGTCTGCTTTCGTCCTGCAAAAGTTGCAAGTGTAAAAATTTGAGGAAATTATTTGAAGATTTGCTTGGAAGTCTAAAAGTTATAATTTCCAAGTAATGTATTATAAATACTACTTGTTTTAGTCCCACTTCATCACTTCTATCTTCAAAAACAATTTATAGGACTTGTACTCGTAACGCCTTTTGCGAGCACGCACAACCTTCTTACAAATTCACGTGATAACGGTTTCAAAATTAAATAACAAAATTAATAATTTAATAAAACTATTCTCGATTGTTTCCCCTTTTGTTCAAAGAAAGGAAAAACAAGATAAAATTACAATTACATTTGTAGACACGAATGTGAGATTGAATCAAGCATGAAATAGTTAACTGAAATTGAAATTGAAATTGGAGATGACATAAACAAGGTTCAAACTCATAACATTGCTCTGACAGTAAATTACTATTTATCCTGAAAGTTTAAACTAACAAAAATAAATAAATTTAATTATTTAATTTATATTCTAACACATGAAAGCTACTATAATTTCAAGAAACCAATAAGCCATATCAGATTGAGGAAAAATTTAATCACAGACAGCCTATTAAGGTTAACATCATTCAACAATCAGGACTAGATTATGATCAAAGCCTGAGACAACTTGTAAAACCTCGCAGCCTTGTAAAGAGTCTAGCAAAATTGGCTCAGCTTCATCACAGGAGCTTCCTAACCCAAGCCTGCCATTCTTGCCACAGCCCCAAACCCACACTTCTCCCTTAGATGTGAGAGCAATGGAATGTACACGCCCTCCTGACACTGAGACAGGAATTTCCTCACCCAACACTTCAACCTCCAATGGGACATTCTCTGGCCCTGTCCTTCCCAGCTGAGAACTGTGATTCCATCCCCATGAAACAATGCTTGTTGCATCTCCCATATTATCCGATGATGCAACCTTGCAAATTGCCAAAGAATGGCCAAGACCTGATGCTATAGACACGGGAATAAAGCTTATGTCAACTGGCAACATTCCCAAATCTAGCTTTGCTCTGCCTAACTGACCATATATGTTGCTCCCACAGCTCAACAGGGCGCCATTACGGCAAAGCACCATGGAGTGATCAAGCCCACAAGCAATGTCTACAACTTCAAAACCTTGTAGTTCTTCAACTAAACAAGGTTCCCAAACTATTGGCATGTTTTCCTCTTTTTCCATTCCTTCTAAAACCAGCTTCTCGGCGACTTCAATTGTCGAGCTCGAGAGTTGTCCCCTGTTTTCTGATATACCCACATTTGAATCCAAAGGAGACGTCTCAAAAGAATTACCAATCTTTCCTAGCCTAGCATCAGCTGAATAACCCCAGCCAAACAAATTCCCATCCTCAGTCTCTGCAAGTGCATGCCCCCAACCAAATGACACCTATTAAATGAAGATGCACCTCAACAATGTTTCCCACAAGCTCATCCAAATTATAAACCATGATGCTTACTAGAATAAAAGCCCCACCTTAGCTATCTTTTCGCCCGCAAGTGCTTCAACTCTGGAAGGTACAATCGCCTCGACGATTCCTTTTCCAAGCCCAAGCTGTCCACGCTTCGACCTTCCCCACACCCACAAAGACCCATCATCTCCAATGGCTGCAGAAATGACCCCAGAAGCAAATGCAGCACAAACTCTCACTTCATCCAACCCTTGCACTCTCTTCGGTTCATTCCACGAGTCTCTGCCAAAAATTCAAATTTTGATAATCAGTAATGTAATGATTTTCTTTCCAATTAAAATTGGATATGAACCACTCACGATCAGAACCCGTCAAGCACGTATCCATTAATCATTAGGAAGTCTCTGCTAAATGTTTATCTCGACTCCAATACACAACTTCATCAAAATTGGATGAAAACGAAAATGAGGGAGAGAGGGATTGACCTGGGAGCAAGAAGGCCGCGGCCGAGCTGGGATTCGTTGTTTCGGCCCCAAGACCAAATCTGACCTTGTGAAGTGACGGCCAAGGAGTGGTAGTGTCCTGCACTCACACTGGTCACGTCGGGGGGGAGCCCAGGGATCCGAGTGGGCTCGTAAGCGTCGCCAACAAGCCCCGTCACCGTGGTGGGCAGCCCAAGCGCACCCTGGCTCCCATCCCCAAAGCTCATCACCGCGCTGCTCATCCATCTTCCAAACCTTTCCCCCAAAACCCTAAATTCTCGCAATTTCAACATTTACCCCCCAAGACTTCTTTCTTCTTCTTCTTCTACCCTCCTGCTGCTATGCGATTTAGCAAGGCTTGCTTGATTGGGTCGTACCCTAAGCTTGGGCCATGTATACTCAGATGAACAAAAGCCCAAGCGGCCCACGCAGAATATGAAAAGAAGAAAGAAAAATATTAATTTAAAAAAGGAAAATGCTAGGGGTTCTCCCTGTAGGTTCTCCTGGCGTTCTCTCAGTCTTACGTAAAATATGATTTAAGAAAAAATAAAATTGTTGTAGCCTCCACCATCGGTTTTTTTAGACATTAGCACCAAATTTGAGACATTAACACAAAATTTGTGAGGCATTAGCACCAAATTTGAGGCATTAGCACCAAAATTAATCTGTTAGCAAAAAAAATGATACTACAATTTTATTTTTTCTTAAATCATGTTCTATGTAAGACTGGGAGAACGCCAAGAGAACATTAAGGGAAAACCCCTAACAAACCCTTTTAAAAAAGTGCCAAAAAAATTCGAGTTTTTTTTTTTGGACGTGTTTTTTAATTAGAGACAAGCCAAATTTAGACTAATTCTAAATTCGAGACCTCCATCACCTTTTCGCCAAATAGATCATATAAAATGATGGCAAAATAAAACAAATTAAAAAATGGGTAGCTTGCAACTCCTCCTCAACAAAAGGCTGCTCATGATCACCATGATTAGATGAAGTGGAGCCACAACCACCTCTTAACATAGGGAATAAATGATATTCAGTAAACTCTCATACAATCATCATACAATTATGATGACGTGACAGTAAATATCAGCTATTAATCTTTATTTTTACAAATTCTTATTGATCTAAATGTTGATTTTTACTATCACATCATCATAGTTATGTAGTAATCGTATCAAAATCTACTAAATAGTATTACTCAATTCAAAGTGTGACTCACAATCTTTTCAATCAGAGTAATTGTGGCTATAGGCTTTTTATGCGGTGGTCTGGCCAAATTCAACCAATAAAAAAAAATAACAAGCATAATTGTTTTTTTTATTCAATATTTTTATTAGTAAAATGAAAATTAAATTAAGAAATGGAGATCTAAAGTTATTATTATTATTTTCTTTAAAAAAAGAATATCCGAATTTTGACAAAGCATAAAAGCACCAACGGCATAAACGACTACAACCATTACTGAGTGTGTGAAGCAGAGACACCTTAAGTACCGTTTAAAGAAGATGGCGATGGTTTCTACCGCATTCTCGCTCCCGACCCTAAGCCCTCCCAACCTTCGACGAGTCAACCGGTGAGTTTCTCTATAATTTCTGCTCATTCGTTACCTTTGACGAATGTAATTCCACCAACGGCTTACGACAACATAGGTTACCATTATTGTTTAATGCGGCAGCAAATCAGATTTCAATTGAATAGGACATTTCGCGAAATTTAAGGAATCAAAACGGAAACGATTATTGGAACAGGTCTTATTCCGGTGTGGCGTATGCAAGTGTGAGCAAAGAAGCAATGGGTGTGAGAGTCACAGAAGGGGAAGGGAGCTTGCCCAAGGTTGTGCTCACTTCTGCTGGTGGAAGGTGCGTGCGGGTTCTTATTTTTAATTAAATGGAAAGATGATCGATTTTTCCCCAAATGTGGACCGTTTACTGTTAAATCATCGATTACCCAAAAGCTTAGTTAATAATTTAATTAATATTATTTAAAATTAGTGGTTTAAATAGTTGAGGTTTTAAGAACTCCGATGTTTCAAAATGTATTAAGAGATGATTGAATTTGCTCTGTGCAGCGAGGCTGATGTGTATTTATTTGGAGGTTGTGTCACGTCTTGGAAAGTTGCAAATGGAAAGGACCTCCTTTTCGTTCGGCCAGATGCTGTGTTTAATAAGAAAAAACCGATCAGGTTGTCTTCCTGCCACACTCTCATACCTTGAACTCTGAGTAGTTTTCCTCCTTTTTTTTTTTTATTATTATTTTTTTTACTTTTTTGCTCCATTGCTGGATATAGTCATATAGAGGTTTTAGTTATGTAGCATATTGGCTTATAGAGGTTTAATATTTGATCTTCATGTTAATCACCATCTTCCAATAATTAAAGTTTCCGTCTGTCCAAATTTGAGAAACTGATACCAACAAGCTGGTGCTAAGTTGGTATCTATTGAGCTTTGCATGTGACCTCAGTTAAAGAAGTCACAAGTTGAAGCCAGTTGACAATTATTTAAGATAATATTTTTCAAAAAATTATTATCAAATGAATTTGTTAGATGTACTGAATTGGAAAGGATGACCCAAAAAAAAGGTCATAGACAAGCTTCAGTTGGGCATCACAATGAAAAAAGTGCTCAAACCCTCCATCTCTCTGTGTCTGGAAAATTATAATGGCTAAAGAGAATTTATATCCTACATTTCCAATGTTTAGAGAGAATTATTGAGGCGAGTAATTCTTTCAGTGTTTTTGGAGTCACAAATTTCTGTAACTACTTAATACAGTGCATGTATTGAATTTTATTATTACCTGAAAACTTAGGATTCTTAGATACTGAATATGTCTTTCTTGGAATAGTGGAGGACTTCCACATTGTTTCCCACAGTTTGGACCTGGCCCAATACAGCAGGTATGGCCTTCTATAGTTGTGCCTATCTCCATTACTAGTCTCCATATTTATTTCCCTGCATTCCGTGTGGTACAAGCTCATGAACAAAAAAATTAAAAAAAGAAAGAAAGTATACTGCATGAGATGATATGATTTCTAATGAGCTATTGAATCCATGATATTGGGAAGCAGCAAACCCATTAGTTTTACTACGGCCAACACTTCACCTGCTGGCCATCAGTGGATCTTTTCATACCTAAGTTTCTAGCACTTGAAGATTGATATTGGGGTTGGATTGATTGCTATATTGATAATTTTGCAAAATCATATCCTAATATTGGTAGAAGTTCTAGTCAAGCCAAAAGTGAGGGATGATTGCACCCCTTCCTTTCTAGTCAATTCCTGCGAGAGCCTGAAGATTTTCTATTTGAAAACCTTCTAGCATTTTCCAATAAATACACATGTTACTTTATTCTTGTTCCTAATTATTTATTTGTTTGAATGCTGGAGATGTTTTATGTAATTAACAGCATGGATTTGCAAGGAATGTGGATTGGTCAATTGTTGATTCTGAAAATGTGGAAGGAAATCCTGTCGTAACTCTATTACTAAAGGATGGTCCTTATAGTCGTTCCATGTGGGATTTCAGCTTTCAAGCTTTATACAAGGTCAGTTGGTCACTTCCTTCTTATGTTAATATGTTAAAGCTATGTGACATTGTAAATAATGTTAAGGTCAGTTGGTCACTTCCCTCTTCTAGATTCTTCAAGTAATATTGCATTTTGTATAATATGTGGTTTCAAATATAACTTGCTATTTGCTAAATTCTTTGCAGGTCATTCTAACTACAAAAAGCCTTTCCACCGAACTAACAATTACAAATACAGACAATAAGCCATTTTCATTTAGTACGGCCTTGCATACATATTTCCATGTAAGTAACATGATTTTGTGCTCGAGAGATCCATTTATCATCCTCCTGGTTTGAACCAAAATAAGGTTTCATTTACTGTTACTTTTAGCGGTGGAAGAACTTAAGATTAAAATTGGAAGAAAGAAGATACGAGGCAATTGCTAGATGATTTCACTTTTAGATCCTGAAAATGAATTGCATATTTCATCCTTAACACACATGGTATTTGGGAATTCAGTTGCATTACATCTGGTTGCAAAATTAGTTGCAAATTATTATATTAATTTTCATCATCTTCATGTAGGCTTCTGTGACAGGGGCATCTGTTAGAGGTTTGAAAGGGTGCAAAACTCTGAATAAAGATCCAGATCCTAAGAATCCGTTGGAGGGTAACGAAGAACGGTCTGTATCATCTTTCAAATAATGAATTGCTCATATTAAACTAAAGAGTGGATTAAATTTAAAATATTTTGCTTTTTATTTAGTCATTAACTGGTAAAAGTCTGTAATATGGATTTCACTTGCAAAATACACAGTTCGTTAATTACTATTGTAATGGTGTCATTTGTGACCTAAAAAAATGTTGAGCAATATTTAAGGAGAGTTTTCTTTGCATAGGCATCCTCAAGAGCGATAACTTGGATATTTTGTAAGACCAGAAATGAGGTTCTACTGTTATATTGGCCCAGATTGCACTTGTTGGTCATGTGCAAATCTGTTTGTCACACTTAACACTTGATTTGGAGCATAGGGAACAAATTGAAACAGTTATTTCAGATTAGGGTGTTATTCGCCCAAGCTGAAAGTTTGGTGGGGATGCTGCAACAGGGCTGGTAGTTTGGGTAGTAAAGTATAATTTGCCTAATTTATTCTAACTGCTATTTGAAACAGTTGAGGATACCATGAATTCCGGTTTGCATAATCTCATGATTAATTTTTCAGAAAGACTTTTATGCATCTTCTGACATTCTGAACAACACAGGGATTTGGTCACTTTTCCTGGATTTGTAGATTGCGTTTATCTGAATGCCCCTAATGAATTGCAACTTGATAATGGCTTGGGTGATAAAATATCTATCAAGAACACCAAGTGAGTTGCAAAACTTTGATGCCTTAAATTTGGTTCCACCAAAATCTGTCATCAATATATCTTTGCTTAACATTTTTGGCTTTCTTTCCTTACCCATGCAGCTGGACAGATGCTGTTTTGTGGAACCCGTATCTGCAGATGGAAGCTTGCTACAGAGATTTTGTTTGTGTTGAAAATGCTAAGGTAATAAATAAACATATTCTTTCCGAAGTTAAACTGCGTAGACTTGTGTCTGTATTCTTGATACTGACTGCTGGCTTGATGATGCATCAAACGATACAAACCTTCCAGTTCAGTCAACTGAGTGCTTATTGGAAAATAGCATCTAAAATGGTTTTATCTACTTTTTCGTTATCATTCAGCAACAAAAGTGCCCTGCTGATTGACAATATTTGTATGTTATCCCTGATGCTAGAGGCTTATCAAATATCTGCATCTTTTCATTCCCTATTCAGATTGGAAGCGTCCAGCTAGGGCCTCAACAATCTTGGACAGCGACGCAGCATCTTAGCATTGACTGAAGAGTAGCTAAGCACTGTTGCTAAATTTGTTGACAATTGACTTACTGTCTTAATTTCAGTATTTTGATTTGAGTTTTATGAAGTTTTCCTTCTATACAAGCAAATAATATGGCTTGTCCAAAGTTCTTATTTAAATTGACATGTCTTTGATTGGTATTTGCATTCTATACATTATAGATTCCATGAGTGTCATGCATTTGAGCTCTCTCTCTCTCTCTCTCTCTCACCAGTAATCTCCACAAGAACATTTCCCTCCTTTGAAATGGTGGAAACGAATTCTATCTCGCACAACAATATCCCTAGCATAAATCTTGGAGATGAGCTTTGTTACTGTGTGACAGTCCTTGCACACCCGAAGATTCTTAAAAATTCGAATGGTTGTCTCTGGTTTAGTTCTGATTAGCCCAAATGCAATAGCCAGCTTCTCACTATGATACTGGATTGCTCTTTCTTTCTCCTCATCCTCTAGATCAAGTAATAAGTCCCCTGTTGCAGGTTTATACCCTTCTTCTCTTAGTTTCTCTGCAATCCGGTTCCACATCTGATAAATCTCTTCCATCTGCGGGTGAGACCCATCTCCAGCTGAAAATTCATGGACAATACCATTTAGGCTGATTGCACTGCACCCTGGAAGTTTTGAAACTCCTCGGTGTTTCATCTGGCTTCTCACTTCAAATGCTTGGTCCCATTCCCCAGCTGCAGAATGAACTCTTGCCAAGTGAATGTACCGGCCACCGTGTGCAGGGTCAATGTCAATCAGGATTTTCCCTATCTGTTTCCCTAACTCGAGATGTCTATGAATCCAGCAAGCGTTGAGCAGTGCCCCCCAAATGGCAGCATTTGGCTTGAAGGGCATTTTCTCAATTAACTCTTTTGCTTCCATAAGCAATCCAGCTCTGCCTAGAAGGTCGACCATGCACCCATAATGCTCTATTGTCGGGTTCAACTTATAAACTGTTGTCATGCTCTTAAACATAGATTTTCCATCGTCAACCAACCCTGCATGACTACATGCTGTCAAAAGTGCCGTGAAGGTGATCAAATTTGGCTTAATTCCTGCTTGCTGCATTTGTTCAAACCAATCAATAGCTTCTTGTCCCCGACCATGTATTGCAAAACCATTGATTATCACTGTCCACGCATAGATACCTTTCTTCTCAAGTTTCACGAAGACTTCTAGAGCTTCTTCCATGTCACCACACTTGGCATACATGTCTATAAGAACACAACCCAGGATTGGATCAATTTCGATTCTGTTGTCGTCCATATAGGCGTGGATCCATCTGCCTTGATCCAATGCTCCGAGATGTGCGCATGCTGAAAGTGAGCTTGCAAGTGCCACATTGTCAGGTTTGACACTCACAATTTGCATTTGATGAAAAAGGTTCAGAGCTTCCTTGTTCAGTCCTGCCCCAACAAAGCCACAGATCATTGCTGTCCATGAGATCACATTCTTTACTGGCATATCTTTGAAAAATTCACAAGCTGTCTCTATGTCACCACATTTTGTATACCCATCAATCATTGAGTTCCAAGAAACAATGTCCCGCTGGGGAAGACGGTCGAAGATGAGATGTGCAGATTTGATGCTGCCAGAGATGGCATAAACATGAAGCAAGGAATTCATGGCATAAATGTCCAAGCCAAAGCCTGTTTTTATGATGTGAGCATGTATTTGTTTGGTTTCTTCCAAAGCCGACAGACTGGAACATGCTTTGAGCAAGAAAGGGAAGGTGTAAGCATTATGTGGCACCGAGTGGAAGAGCATTTGATGGTACAGAAGCAGGGCTGCTTCTGGCTCATTGCTGTTTGAGTATCCTCTGATCATGGCGTTCCACATGAAAGTATTGGGTCTGCTAATTCTGTTGAAAACCTTCCGAGCATAAGTCAAGTTGCCAAAATCTGGTGAGGTGCTTGACGCTAGGAGCCTGCTCATCGGGGCAGGGTCTACGATAAGACCCGTTTTATAAATGTGAGCATGAATCTGCTTCATTTCCGCCATTGTTGAGCATCTTTCAAGCAGAGACAGGGTCTGTGCTACATTTGATTCCAAGGAGAGCTGATTTGGTATTTTCTGTAAAACGGGCGCCATTGAATGGTGGACAAGTGACGAAAGTGTTCATAATGAGAAGATGAAACAATGAGGAATCGTTTCTATGGCTATGACTTCAGTAGGCTTTAGGATAAGGTTTTGTTTTTTGTTTTTTTTGTTTTAATTTATATTTTATAACCAGGATAAAGTTCTTGATATTGACAGGAATATCCCTTTTTAGCAGTCATGTCCAAATATTGTTAGCCCTTGAAAAAAAAGGTTATTCTTTCTTTTTTCTTTTTTCTTTTTTCTTTTTTTNCTTGAAAAAAAAGGTTATTCTTTCTTTTCTTTTTCTTTTTTTTTTTTTTTTAATATAGGCTAATGTGATATATTTTAAGTGGTTTTTTTTTTAGCAATGCTACACACTGCATCATATTGCTAATGTGATAGTGTCTATTAACTATTGTTAAAAAAATAAAAATTTAAAGGCGGATGAACACGGGCACATTAGCCCAGTGAATGAAGATATAATATTTAGCATTTTTCTCTCTTCTTCTTTTTTTAAGAGTAATTATACTCTGTGTACCTATTTATTACACCCATATCATCCTGACCTTACTTATTCTTTTTTTTTTCTTTCTTTTTATTTTTGACGTTAGTTATTCTAAGTAGCTTTTCATATTAACTACTTAAAAAAAAATTAAATATATATATTTAAAATACGTCATGTCAATTGGTATGATATGAATGTGAAAAATAACATTATTACCAAAACGGCCAAACCCACTCAAATATGGTAGGAGAAAGAAACAGAAGATAAAAATAGAAGAGGAACACTTGTCTCTAAGAAAATTGACCAAGTAATCAACAAGCAGATTTAATTTTCATGAAAATATTTACCATCAACCAAGACAATCTCGGTCTATCAGACAGGAATCATTCTACCTAAAAGCCATTAAAAGAGAAAAAAGAAAAAAAAAAAAAGAAAGAAAGAAAGAAAAAAAAACCCTCCATGAGCTCAGAAAAGCTCAACTAGAGATGAATTTACATAACAAAAAACCACTTTACAGTGTCCAGATGATTTTCTTCCCTGTTCCATCAAGAAGCCAACGAAGAAATGATGCACACCAACACTATAATCAGCACTACAGCACAAACCCAGTAAGCCCATTTCTTGTTCTTCTTCATTTGACTGGCGTAGTAAAAACTGTTGGTTCCCCCACTGATAAAGTAACCCGCACCCGCCAAATTCTCTTCAATATCATCCACCTTTTCCCCTTGTGTCTCAACCAGAACAGCCATGTCAAGGAAGACCTGATGAAGCTTGTTCAAGCTCCTCCGAATATCCATGGCCGCCTCATGCCTCTCTTTACTCCTCAAATCCACCTCCGTTTTCCCTTCAAATAACTGAACTTTCACAGCCCCTGAAACCATCTTTTCAATCACCTCCTCACTTGGTACTTCGCCAGTTGCAGTGTAGTACCTCCGCTTGAGATCCTTCTTGTGATCCGACAGAATCTTTTCTCTCAAGGACTGGAAATCATTCATCATTTCCCTCAGCTTGACTCTCAAACCATTTGTGACCGACATTCTCGTCCTATCAATAGGAGTTCCCTCTTTGTATGCTTCTGAGATTTTCCGATTGGTCACATTGGATCGGTCGAGCGCTTCTAGCCTTGTCTTGACGATCTTGGCTTTTCGGAGAACTGCAACCATGTCTGATTCCATTCGGTCTCTTAGCCCGCGAAGAACTTTAGCGCTGTGGGTAGACTTTGTCTCTTCATTCAGGTGTTGAAGATCAAACAAGAGATTGGTGATCTCTTCCATTTCGGCCTTGATTGCGTCAACTTCTTGAAAGAACTGAGAGAGGTTCGGTTCGTTAGAGTCTTCAAGATTGGCTTCAATGTCCTTCTGGGCCTGCTTCTTCAGATCCACATAACTTAAGAACGATTTTGTCATAAGATCATTCATCTTTGCAAGAATCTGCGAAACCCACCTGCCAAAATATTAAGAAAATCCATTTAGAGGCAAACCAAGAAGCATAAAAACGCAATGGGTTTTAGAAGAAAAATTCTGAAGTGTACCCTTGAAAGATTCAAAAATTTGAATCGAATTCACTGATTCCCTCTGAATTACTGCTCCAAGAGATCTGAATCAAACAGATAACTAGCATGAAGCTTGAAACATGCACTCAAGAAAGGGAAAACAGCAAATCCATCAAGAACACTAGAAATATTAGAATCTATAGAAACCATAAGAAACGGCTTCATCAAATCTTTGGTAATTTCAATGTTCTGATTAGTAAACAAAACCGTGAAGAAAGTGACGAGTAGTGGAAATAAGATAAAGGAAAAACCCATCAACGGCAGTGCCCTAACCATAAAAAGGAAAAACGAATGTGAAATACTAAAGAAACCATGGAAATCTGCAAGTTCGAGAATGGGTTTGCAACATGAAAATGAACCCCCCCAACATTAATTACCCCATTAAACATATGGGATTAAAGAGCCCTTGCAAATTGAAAAGTTCTAAAACCTATGAAAACCAAGAAGAAAGAAAAAAACTCAAAGTGGGATTCCGTAAGACCTTGGAGAAATCGATGATCTGTGAAAAGCTTGTCAAATTCAGTTCCTTCTCTCTCTCTCTCTCTCTCTCTCTCTCTCTCTCTTTCTCTTCAATAGGAGAAGAAACTCTTCAATTGGGGGGTTGTGATCGTTCGGTTTCCGTACAGTTCGTTATATAAGTATGTGTCTGAATTTCAAACTTTTGTTTAGAATTTTGAAATAGCCGTTATTGTGTAGTGCGCGGGAGGTTGTAATTCGCCCTAATTATCGGGCACGTTCTTACGGCATCGTTTCAATTCTTTATTTTTTTTATTTTTATTTTTTTAAAAAACGTTCTGAGCACATTTATTCGGTTTTTATTTATTTTTATTTTTTTAAAAAAATAAGTAAAATAACAAAGAAAGATAAATTAAGGAGGAGGATTATTTACATTGTTAAGCCGGATAGATAACCACAGTATATAAATATGGAACATTTTCTTAAAAATATTGAAAGACAAGAATAGAACTGAAAATGTATGAAATAATCGAAACAATCTTTCGACCTATGATGAGATTCGGATGGTTGGAAGCTAATATTATGGTTAAAGAAACACCGAATTGAAGAAAAGGGTGCTTCAAACTCTTTTCTCATGAAGAGTTTTGGGGCATTCTTTACAAGCTTCAAGGCTTGCGAAATTTTTAGATTTTTGTACATATTTTTTTAATTAAAAGCTTGTATTTATGAACTTTTTTTGTATACTTCCTGTGTACATGGGATGCACCTTTTACGCTTTTAATAAATTGATATTTACCGATAAAAAAAAATCATCCTCCAACGTGAAGTTTTTTAGGTTAAAAAAGACTGCTATGTGAACAAGAAGTATGGCTGCAAGAGTTTATACTTCCAATGTAATTTGGATGATCTTTCACTGACATTTCAATCAACAAAATGTAGAGATTATATAACATCATGGTCACTAGTACTATAATCCTGGGAAAATTCCGACACAGAAACACGGGTTAGCTGTTGCTGTCTTGGTTCAGCCACAGGCTTCCTTTATATTATTCAACTCAACCACTCTCAAGCAGATTCTTCAGGCCAATATTCACTCCACCTGTTGTTTCTTGGCCTTCTCAGACTCAAGCTTCCTCAATGTTGTCGAACTTAGTTTCTCTCCACTAGATTCTTCAGAAACCAGATCTACAACTTCAATCTGCAACAGATCCATGATATTAAGGCCTATTTTTTGGACAAAGGTTTACAAGTAATTAAGAAGAAACACTCTCAGAAATTTCTACATGGATCAACATTGAAACTGGAAACTCAAACCTTTAGTTGTGATAAACCTCTGTCGGCTCTCTTCTTGTTAACTGACAGTCCACCTGGTAATGTCTCCTTGCTGCCAGAAAACCGAATCGAGTTAATCAAGAATTATCTGCTACCACTTTGTCAGAAAATTAGAAGAGCAAGGTTAGCTCAACCAGTTTTTTATTTTTCCATTCCCGTGCTTAATGAAATCAAATATCACTTTGAGACCTTATTTTAGAACTAGTAAGATACTAAGATGTAAAAACATATTCATCAATAACAAACCTGACAACAATTGCCTCCAAATTTTCATCTACAATTGAAGGGCCGTAGGGGTCTGTGATAGGCTCAACTTGCACTACCAGCTCCAACTTGATAGACTGTGCATATAGGTAACTGGAAATTATCATTATAAAAGAAAAGCCTGTACGCAATTATGATGTTAAAACCTAATGGAAAATTTTATGATGCATTGCAGTTGAGGTTGCTGGATCGAAGGTGCCTTTGTTTTGCCACCTACTGCTTTCAGATCAATTCCCTTCAACCAGAATAAAATACAAGTACCCTCTTTCCATTTAAACCCTTTATTTTGCAAATATAGACATTCCACTTTCATAACATGTAGCAGGTAGCCATCATGCCAAGATTGAAACGTGGCAAGATGGTAACATACAAGAGAAACATAAACCTACTCAATCCCACCATCTCAGCTACAATACCAGCTTATTGGGCCACTACCACCAATTCGACTGGCAGCTTTCCCACAAATTTATACTCCTTATTAGATCTTTCACTTGACAGTGGTAAGGAATAAGGATCCCCCATGGTAGCTTTTTTTGTGGCCTTTCTTGATAGACAATATACTTTGTTTTGCTGTTTGTATTGGTTGACTATCTCATCTATTAATATATATATATATATATATATATACAAAGAATGTACATCTTGTACCATATACCTTGATGTAATTTTCGACATTATGGATCCTTTTCTCAATGGGCTGTATTATATCTGAGAACTGCGAAAGATGGAAAAAGCAAGTAAGTCATACCATCTTTATGTAGAGGGGAAATTTCAGAAAGAAAAAGGAGCATAAGGTTTGCGTCAACAAAGTCGATGACTGTGACAGGGAAGAAGGCCATAAATGAGACTGTATACTAATTTTGAAGTTGGGCTTGATGCAGAGTGTTCTGGTACCATCAATTATAAATCTTCCAGAGACAAGAGGACTTTACAATTATTGCATATAATGTCGGGTTTTAAACAAACAACAACTGCCTGCATGTTTCTTGAAAAAATTAAATGCACCGCCACAAATGAAACTGAATGAGGATTACTGACAGAAAATTTATACCACAAACCAAATCAAAGAAATTAAAATCACAAATGGCTCCTGGAAACAAAAGTTAAGACATTAGACATAGCAAAGCTAGTTGGACCTTAAATGTTCACAACCAACTAAAATCCCAGCCAAGTAATAGCTGCTAATAGATAAAATTGCATGGTCCATCCCACCCGCAAACCTATTTTATTTTTAGACTACAACAAAACACCTACCAAAACATCCATAACCACGAGTACCCTTTAGATATTCAAAAAGATCACCTGTTTGTTAGCCAACATCGGCCCGTCGCAAACTCCAATCACTATTCGATCCCTCGCCAGCTCCGCCGCTGCCTAATTCATTATTCTCACCTCATCAACCTCATCAAATCCCATCATAATAACATCAATAACGCCAATTTTAACAAATTAATCAACAATAAACACAGAGAGGGTGGGGACCTTGAGAAAGCGGTGGTGGCCGCTGTGTAAACGGTCAAAAGTACCGCCGAGGACCACAGCGCCGTATGAATTCGGCGGAGAAATCTCGGACTTCACAACCGAATCCTCCGGAAACGACATCGTTCAGGGAACTCTGTTTTGCACCTAGTTAGGTGTGTGTGTTGTCGTTTGCGTCACTGGGTTCGCAAATGGAAACCAACCACTCTTCTTATATACACTGTTGGACGTATTTAAGTATCTGGCCCATTTGGGATTGTGTTCCGTGAGCTACGAACGGTTTGATAAGGCCACAGCTTCCGATCCACAATCTCGAACTGGTTGAAGGAGGAAAGCTGCCTTTAGGCGGAGAATGAGACGGTTCAATGAACCTAGACATTTCATTTCACTTGGGGAAGAGGATATTCCAATTGGGTAATGTTACGACTTTTTTTTTTTACATGCCTACGCAATAGAATTGAGGGGAGAATTTAAACTAGTAATATCCGCTTCATAAGGTATGATCTACAGCTGATTGAGCTATTTTTTGAGAACAAAGTTATTGCAACTTTTAAAATTTGGATAACTTCACTTATCCACATGAAGTTACACATCTTTTGCAAAAGGAAATGTTATCGTTATGTGCTTTTATAGTGTTCTTTTAATATCCTTACAATTGTGATATGACATTTAAAATTACCGTAAATACTCTTTTAGTATTCTTCTATTGTCCTTTCAACTATGATGTAACTTTTAAAATCACCGTAAGTGCTTTCTAGTATTCTCCTGTTGTCTTCTCAACTGTGATGTAACTTTTAAAATCACCGTTAAATTTAAGATTATCATTATTGACTTTTAATCTATTGGTGATTTTAAAAGCTACATCACAGTTGGGAGCACCAAAATAACACTAAAAAAAACACTTAATTTCCTTTTGCAAACACCCCCAATATTCAAACTCTCTCACTTTGGTGTATCGAACCTTTGTTTCATTTCAAATACTCTCCTACTATTAAATATTACAGTTAAATTAAATGGTAAAATAAATAAAAAAACTTTTATACCTCTAAAAATTTTTAAATTTTTAAATTCATCCTTATTTATAAATAATTTTTGGATAAAAATAAAGATATTTTAATAATTTCATAGCCTTCTGATTTGTTGATCTCCTAACCGCCCCCCACATAAAGAATAGGAGTAGGCACCTTCTCAAGCAATCTGACACTTGTTTGTCACGCCTACCCTTTGCATGTTTCAGTGCGTTGGATCAAAATAAACGGTCCAAATTATCTCCAATCATCCCCTCAATTGGAGGGAATCCTGGTCCCTTTGGTCGCACCTATCTGTAGGGCTGCGGGCTGCCCCATTTTTATTTTAATTTTGTGCGACTCCCGAGTCCTTTCACTATCAATAAGGAGAATCTAGAGATATTGCAATTAGAAAAATTTCGGCATTGAAAATTCTTATCAACTTCGTGAATAACTACACAAATTGGCATTAAATAAATAAAAAAAAAAACACTTTTACAAAAGTAATAATCTTCAAGGGTAATTTATTTTTTAATAATGTAATGTAGAACAGGAACAGATAGATCCCCTGATGATATTGCTCCAATGCCTTTCAAATACCACAAACAACAACATTTGCAGGATTCACAACTGCTTAATCATAGCAAAACACTCGTTCAGAAAATTATCCAGCTCCGACACATATATGTTGGGGAAAGTCCTGTAATGGTCAACATGAGCGGATGTTTGGAAGTTGAAGGACCTTACCTTTCTCCCCATCCTCCTCTGTTCATCAATAAACAACTCTACAGACTGAAAAGGAATCACTTTATCTGCCGTGCTATACAGGTAAAGCTGAGGGCAGCATGGCTGGCTTTTTGAGAGGCTGGAAAATATTTTTGTTAACCTCCTGCCAAACAAAAATTAAGTGCAATCAAATTTCTAGAGCACCTACTTACTTGTCATCTAGGAACAAGTAGATATGTGTCAAATAGTAAGGGTTTTGTAGCAAAAGCTGAAACGCAAACAAAATACTTACAATTCCACGTCTGGCAACTTCAATAAAAAAGCGAAAAGCTTCTCCAAAGCTGATAGAAGCACAGTTTCAATCATGGACGGTTCATTCAATTCTCCAGCCTCAACTACAGGGTATGCCGCAGAGCTGCGTTTCTTCAGTAGAGCGGCAGAAAATCCAGCTGCCCACACCTGTCACGGTTAAGACAAATTATCGTCTAATATCCTTACAGTTAATCAAGATGGAATTCTACCAACATCCTCCACCAAAATACTTACCAAAACACAGGGATTTAAAAGCTGGGAATACCTGATCAGAATAACCTAACACAGTCCATAAATCCATCCAACCTTCACTCAAGTAGGCAAATGTGGTCAAAGAAGTTTAACAACAAAAGCAGTCTACTTATGGGTTTTTAAGAAGAGAGTAGAACCAAAAACATATTTGGACATCATAGGAGGTGCATCTGCAGCCTCAATACTGGATTCTATTGATGACAAGTTTTTAAAGTTTTCAAAAAAAAAAAAAAAGAATGGTTGTTGTTAAGAATTTAAGGGTTGCAGGAAACTTAAACAAATCATTATTCACAATGGCAACTCTAATAAAATCATAAACAATAACTGCAATGTAGAAACAGATTTCATCATCTCTTAAAGAAAAACTGGGGTCATCCAAAGCTGCTCTCAAACCAGACCAGGTCAAATAATAATTCAGTTGGACTGCCAGGGTTGATTTGGATAGTTTAATTCACTTAAAGTCACTTCATTGTTGTTTAAAAATGTAGGCTGGCAAGTGCCAACAAACAGAACTGTAGCACTTGCTTTTTGTGTGTCACAGATTGCCACTTTCTAATTAGATTAAGGTGAGCTTCAGTGGGGGGAAAAAAGAACGCTTCATGAATGAGAATGATGGTCCGGGAAGAGAAATATCATTGATGAGTAGTGTGGGTAAACCATCACTGAAGTAACTGCAAGAGCCTTACAAGACAGGTGTAGGATCCCATGCTCCAAATCAAACTCAGTCAGATATGGACTCTTAAAATTACATCTTAGGAGGGAGGGAGAGAGAGAGTAGGAAAGAATCACTAAGCTAACTCCAACAGCCTTACAAGACAGATGATGGAGCCCATATGCCCAAACATATTGGGAGAGCGGGAGAGAGCTGTTGAAACTATAGGTATACGGAATTGGGGGGGCGGAGAAGGATATGTAAAACTGAAAAGACTTTTAAAGCACCCTGTCCAATGAGCATTAATCCATTTTAGGATCACACTTTACCCACTTGAGGCGCAGGGTGAGTTCTGTTTGCCAATCTATAGTTTTGAAAGTAACACTTTACTCCCTGTAGTTGCAATCCATTAACAGTTATACGTTCAATATTATACAAACAGGCACACATCTTTCATCTTAGAGGTACATAACCAATGCTACAAAACAAGCCTAAATATCCTCAGTCAATCAATCAAAACCTACTAAATCACCCATCACAAAATGTGCATTAACAAAATCAAACAAATCAGACTAAAATCTCCTAAACATGTTCTCACTTTAATGGATGAGTTCAAAAAAAAAGAAACAAACAAAAGAACCTGATTATTAAACGGGTCGCCTCCACCCGAATCAACGATGCATCCTTTGATCTTCTCCATCAGGTCCTTTCTACCCTGGAAAGCATCAAGAAGAGCACCATAGCTGCAAAAATCCAACAGCAGTTGAATTCGGTAAAACAAGCTGTAACAAAAAGGAAAGAAGAAAAAAGTACGATTATAATCATGAAGGAGTTTTAACCATTCAACCTACACAAACCAACCCGTATTGCTAAAAGTGTGAAGAACCAAGCACCGCTCTCTGCCGTCTTCTTCCCCCTGCGACACCCACGAGACGAGCTTGTCGGCCAACGCCGAGATCCGCTGCTCGAGTCTTTGGCCCAAATCGAACCACAACAGCTCTCTCACGTCGACCACAAAAGTCACTGCGTGGAGCCCCCTCGCGTTATACCACTCCACATACCTCTTCAGGTGTTTCGTCTTGGACCCGAGCCACCCCAACAACACCACCGCCACGACCCGCTCTTTGCCGCCAAGAAACCCCGCATTGCTCGCATTAGAACTCTCCGAAGCCCGGCTCCACACGGAAACGCCGTCGTTCGATCCGGACAGGAATTGGCTAAAATGATTGGTCGGAATCGGCGGGTTACTGGGCCGGGAAAAAGAGAGGGACGAGAAGGGATTGGGATTCGAAGGGACCGCCGAGAATGAAGAGCGGGCGTGAGCGTGTGAGAGAGAGAAGCGGGATCTTGTTACGGCGTCGTCTCGATTAGCGACTATTACCGAAGGAAACGGTGTCGTTTTGGCGAAGACTTGGTGGGTGAGAATGGAGTGGCCGTACAGGAACCGTAACCTGGCCGGAGCTTCCATGGCCGAACACGCAACGCTGAACATTTGCAATACGCGGTGTGGGGTAGTCACTCGTTGGTGTTATCTACGAACACAAGTTGGGAAAATTTTCAGGATGGTCAGCCAAGCCAAGTAAGGGAAAATTAGTAGTTTTTCCATGAAATATTTTCCGCCTTTCTTTGGATACATTTTCCAAAGCGTGGCAATAATACTCACCTTTATATAACCGAAATATGAACCGTACGTACACGAATTCAGACGAGGAACCCTGCACGAATGAACAGGCGGTTTTCTTTCTTACCAGTGAGCAGTGAACGATAACGCCGTCGTTTCGGAGGGAGACAAAATGCGCTACTCCGATCGGTTTGAGGAAGCACCGGGGTTTGAATTTTGACGGAATTGGTGAGAACGAAGAAGATGGGGCGAGAGAAACCAAGGGAAGAGGAACAAAATCTTGCAGTATAATTGAATTACTGGGATGTGATTATGGTTATTTGTAAGCTTTAATAAATAAATATAAGTTTGAGTAAATTATTGACCTATCAGCCTAAAATTCTCATCTTTATTTTCTTTTATTCTGCTTTTCTTTTTATATTTTCCTTTTATATTCTGATCGGACCCTTCTCACTATGCATGCCATCAACGATATATTTACTTTTGATGATGGATATTACTGTTTTTATTATAAATTCTTTACGAACCGATAAGACAATTCACATGCTTAATACATCAGCTAGCAAAATATGAATCTATTATATGTCAATTCACACGATGATTATAAATTAACATAACAATATTATTTTTAAAAACAGATATGACAGTTTTTATGGTCATACCAACAATTAAATATGAACAGTCACATGACAGTCATGTGGTATTTATTTTTTATTAAAAAAAAGGGTTACTATTGAGTTTGTAAGGAAGTTGTAGTAAAATTTATAATACTTCAAGCACTTTTCTTATACTAAAAATTTGTTTGAGATTGCGTTTGAGAAATATAACTTTTAATCAAACAAGCTTTTGGACAAAAGCTTCATTTTAAAGTTTTTGCCAAAAGTACATTTTAGCTATTTTTAGACCTTTAAAAATATTTTTAATTTTTTTACCAAATGAGTTTTTTTCTTTTTCAAATATATATTTTTAGTGTTAAAAGTACTTTTAAACCTTTGAAAGAAAATCTTAAACGGATATAAATGAAATTAAATCACCTTTATGGTTAGGGAGTCATGCATGGTTGGCTTACTTTCCCAGCCATATTGTTAAAAATAGTGAAGTACACAATAGATTAGAATGGGATTCCAACTCAGGGCGGTGTACGAAAAAAAACAAATCATACATAAATGAAAGCAGTGTCATTTCAAATGCCAAATTCTCTAAATATTTTTTTATTTTAACAGAATATTATTTGTTATTGTGACTACTTTAACTATTATAAAACTTACTTTCATACTATGGAGAAAAAATGAAATATTTTATAATTTAGAGCACTAGCAGAATACTCCTTGTAGCCAATTTCCTTCCCTATATTAAAGAAAATTCCCAAAAAAATCACAAAAAAACACCTGCGTCAAACAAATTTTCAATATCTATACGTGGATGCTCTTATAGCAGGCATACGCAAAGTGGCAAAAGCAATCTCGTACTGGCTTGGAGTGGAGTCGGCCACAACACCCAAACGTTCACCGGCCACAGAAACCGCGGGCTCACACTCAAAGCACAACAACTCCAACAATCTTCTTACAAAAATCTGTCTGTTAATAGTTCCAGGGTTTCCTTTTCTTTGTCATTACTCTTAAAAGCTTCAATGTATTCTTCTTCTTCTTCGTCTTCATGTGCTCTATCCCCTTCACTCAGAACACAGCTCTTCAAACCCTTCCCCAGCAGATTTTATCCGCAAGGTAAGCCACAACGTCCCTGTGTCCCTCCTTTTGATTTTGCCCTGTGTCCCTCCTTTTGATTTTGAAATGAATATCTATGAACTTATTTGGGCACCTCTCTGTATTTGAAGGAAGCAAGTGTGAGATCAACAGGAGGGGCTTCGCTTTGAGAGGAATTGTGGCTTCCGGAGTTTCCATTATGGGTTCGTCCTTGGTAACCGAACCTGCTCAAGGTCAGTTTTCTTCTTTCGCTTGTTTTGTTATGCGGATTTTACGTGTGCTTACGCAAATGGGACTTGGGTTAAGTTCAATTCTTGCATAGGGGTTGAGAGATTGCCGTTCAAGCCAGAAGGGTACAATTTTTGGACCTGGCGGGGTCACCGAATACATTATGTGGTGCAAGGAGAAGGGTTTCCGGTCGTTCTTATTCATGGGTTTGGTGCTTCCGCATTTCACTGGAGGTTAGTTCTTTGGACTCCCACATTTTGATATTCCATCAAATCTTATGTTAGTTCTACTGACACTCTGCACCGTCTTGTCATGTCATTGATTCACCTTATTCACCACCAATATATCTGTGTCTGTGTTTATTAAGCGGAAGCTAGGGGATAATAGTATTGCAACATGAGATCAAGATGCAAGTAAATTGCACATTTCATTGTTAAGTACTAATTTGTAGATTGGGAATTTGGAGTGAGTCATAGGTGCTCTCTTTATGTCACTTGATGATGGATGAGTTTGCATAGACCTTTGTGCTGAAGACTAAAGACAACGAGTTTGTTTGGCAAAACTTTTTTAAGAGAGTTTTTTATTTTTTGTATGAAAAAGTATTTTAATTTGAGATAAAGGTGAAAATAGTTTCGAGTATTTTGTGTTACTGAATTATTTGTTAATGTATTTGCTTTTTTGATAGAAAGCAAAAGGCTTGGGCAAAAACCATTGCCAAACAGACTCAATGGCTTTTGTTTTATGTAGTTGGTTGATTATGATACCAAGTTTATCGGCCTGATGTATGATGAACCATGTATGCAGGTACAATATACCTGAGTTGGCTAAAAGTTACAAGGTTTATGCCATAGACTTGTTGGGGTTTGGGTGGAGTGACAAGGCAATTATCGAGTATGATGCCATGGTATGGAGGGATCAAGTAGTGGACTTCTTGAAGGAGATAGTGAAGGAACCAGCAGTTTTAGTTGGAAACAGGTAGTGACCAAGAATAACTGGCTAGTTGTTGCCTCTTCATTTCATTATGTGATGAAATTTTGTGATACCCTGCTCCCATGAGTTTTGGTGATCACAACGTTTTGCTGCTTGAAATTACTCTGTTCCAATTATTTTGTTATATTGTATTTGTAGGGATCATCAAGAAGCATATTTAATTCTACTGGAATTTTTGTGTCTAGTGCAGTACTCTTACTTTGATTTTGAGTTCATGACCACAAGTATCAGCTTATTTGCTGCTGGGAATAAAGTCAACTGATATTCTCTGGTTGAATCATAAACTCCGATCTTTGTTGTTGGATCACCAAATATGAAGCTTTTTGACTGCTTCATTGATATTCCTCTGTTTTTGGAAAACTTATGGAGTAGTAATTAGTACAGGACTGCCCTACTCTCATCTTATGCACGGCTTTGTAATTAAGGCTTGCGCCTTTTTGAATGTAGTCTGATATAACGTGAGCCTTCTAGTGCATAGAATTTATGCCTTGTTCCAGCCTGATGTAAGCCTAAAATACAATATCTGGTTTATGCATACAGTTGTAGTGCATAGCATATGTTTCTTTTCTTATTTTCTTAAACGGAATCAATTATGTGTTGTACATCAATGGACATGAGTCCCCACCTCCTAAGAAATTGTGGTGAAACAAAACACGTCCAATCTCTATGTTGTAATCATCTGTAACTATCTTGAGTGTGGCTTTATCTATTTTCCTTTTAAGTTGTCGTAGAAAATGATACATGTGTGAATCATGGTAATTTTTCAGCCTTGGAGGCTTTACTGCTTTGATTGCAGCAGCGGGGTTGCCTGCACAAGTTGTTGGAGTGGCACTACTAAATTCTGCAGGACAGTTTGGAAATCCAAATAGCAAAACTGAAGAGACTGAAGAAACACTCTTGCAGAAGTCGATCATAAAGCCACTGAAGGAAATTTTCCAGCGTATAGTTCTTGGATTTTTATTCTGGCAGGCAAAGCAACCAGCTCGTGTCGAATCTGTCTTAAAGAGTGTATGTCACTTTCTACCTAATTTAACAAGGGCTTTCATTTCAAAGCTTAATGGGTATTTCATATTTGAGCATGAGCAGAATGTCTATTATTTGTCCAGGATTAAATTCTTATTTTCTTTTCTGTTATGAAACATGACTTCTTAAACATATGTTCTTGTGAATGGGTAAAGATGCTTGATTCTTTAAGCACTAGTAAAAAAAAAAAGATGCTTGATTCTTTAAGCATCATGAATCGCTTAGAATGGTGTAGTGTAAGAGCATTATTTTGGTGACACAGGTGTATGTAAATGCCTCCAATGTAGATGACTACCTTGTGGAATCAATAACAAGGCCTGCAGCTGACCCCAATGCTGGAGAAGTTTATTACAGGTACTTGTTTAGATATCAAAGGTTTGTTTATAAAGCAATGCAGATTAAAAGAAGACCCAAATGGCCTTTAACATGATCTAAACATAGTTTTTCTTATTTCTTCTAAACATTCATTAATGCTGTCGCTTCTTTTTCTGTTCACAGGTTAATGACGAGGTTCATGTTTAATCAAAGCAAATACACTCTGGACAGTGTCTTGAGTGAGCTCTCTTGCCCATTGTTGTTGCTGTGGGGTGACTTGGACCCTTGGGTCGGTCCTGCGAAGGCTAACCGAATCAAGGAATTTTATCCGAAAACGTCTCTCGTTAACTTGCAAGCTGGACACTGTCCACATGACGAAGTTCCAGAGCTCGCCAACAGGGCGTTGTTGGATTGGTTATCAAGTCTAACACCCGAGGCTCCCCTCTAGGCTCTAGTCGCTGTAACTTGTACAATCTTATAGGCGATAGCACTATCACAATGGCTTTGCTATTTCTTACTCTTTTTTTTTTTTTTTTTTAATAGATAAGTAAAATACTAAAAAATTATCTACAAATTATGTATCTCAAATGTAAAATACATTTTTCTTTCATTTGTGAACAGTATACCACTACATGTAGTAAGTTATATTTCAATTGAGGCAGGTCAGTTCAAACTCAAGATATTTTATTTGATATTACGTTGAATCACTAGATATTTTATTCAATTGGTTGTGGACTACGTCTTATAAAGCGGAGGTTATTAGTTTGAATCCCTCCCCACTTTTTTCTTGTGTGGACATGTTAAAAAAAAAAAAAAATAGTTATCCAAAAAGCTTAAGATGTTTAAAAAGATATGAAATGATAAATTTAACTATTTTTAATTGTAAATAATGTTAAATCACATTAAAAAAAATAATTTAATAATTTAACAAAAATCAATTATATAAAAAAAAATTTTACGTACTAAGAAATCAATATGCCCAATCTACCCGGTTAAAGCGAGACTTTAACTTCTTAAAATATGGCCACTAAAAATTTCCTCTTAACCCAATATTTAGAAAATGGTTTGTGTATTGAGGAATTTTTGCCAATGAACACTTGTCCATTGAGTGAAGGTAATATTTGGGTAAACTATATATACTCATTCAAATTATCAGACAATTTACAATATCTCCCTCAAGCAACTAAAAAATTGCAACGTGCGCTTTTTTACAGAAAATGACAAAAATACCCTTTAACAAATTTAAGAAAATAAAAAAAACATAAATTTTTTTAAAAATGGTCCACGACTACCATGTGGTTTATTTATTTATATATAAGGGTATTTGTCTTGCTTAGAATTTTTTTTAAAATAATAATAATTATAAAAAAAAAAAACCCCAAATAGAATGTATTGCAATTTACGGACGGTTTGGATGGGGACATTGCTTCTATTGACGTGTAGTTTCCCTAACTTTCCATGAGCCATAGGAAGTCAACCTTCAGGGACGTCGCAAATAAACTATTCCGGCCAGTTGGCCTAGCCCGATGTCGTCGTTTTCCTTCCTGACGAGGGAAAGGGTCGGTTTGGTAGAGGAATATGCGTTGGACGAGATGGGTGGGGATTTCAGTATGGGGTGGATGGAACCAAATAGTCATTCGTCTACACAGACTTGTTCGCTTGGGTAGGAGGGTAACTTTCGGATTTAGCCATTTAGGAACTCCATGTTAATGAATTTATGCATCTAAGGGAACTCTGCTTTCCTTTCTTTGAAACTGTGAACTACCCCCAAGATATATGTCCAGGATTAAACTCTTATTTTCTTTTCTGTTATGAAACATGACTTCTTAAACATATGTTACATATTGTGAATGGGTAAAGATGCTTGATTCCTTAAGCATAATTAATCACTTAGAATGGCGTAGTGTAAGAGCATTATTTTGGTGACACAGGTGTATGTAAATGCCTCCAGTGTACGTAGATGACTACCTTGTGGAATCAATAACAAGGCCACCAGCTGACCCCAGTGCTGGAGCCTGGAGAAGTTTATTACAGGTACTTGTTTAGATATCACAGGTTTGTTTAAAAAGCAATGCAAATTAAAAGAAGACCCAATTGGCCTTTAACATGATCTAAACATTGTTTTTCTTATTTCTTCTAAACATTCATTAATGCTGTAGCCTGTCGCCTCATTTTTTGTTCACAAGTTAATGACGAGGTTCATGTTTAATCAAATTAAGCAAATACACTCTGGACAGTGTCTTCATGAGTGAGCTCTCTTGCCCATTGTTGTTGCTGTGGGGTGACTTGGACCCATGGGTCGGGCCTGCGAAGGCTAACCGAATCAAGGAATTTTATCCGAAAACGTATCTTGTTAACTTGCAAGCTGGACATTGTCCACATGACCACCAAGTTCCAGAGCTCGCCAACAGGGCGTTGTTGGATTGGTTGTCAAATCTAACACCCGAGGCTCCCCTCTAGGCTCCACTAGCTGTAACTTGTACAATCTTATAGGCTTATAGGTTTAGCCATTTCTTATTTTTATTTAAAATAGATAAGTAAAATATTTATAACTTATTTGCTTTAAATTATGCATCTCAAATATAATTTTTTTTTTTTTTTTGACATTTGTGAATAATATATCGCTACATCATATAACGAGTCATATTCACACATTCATCTCGTTAATATACTTCAAATTTTTCTCGAGATTTGGTTGTGAATTTAATAATTTGAAGACTTTGATTGGGGTGAATATAGCAAGTGGGGCTAAATTAATATCTAAATACAAAGATTTAAATATTAGACAATGAGACAATTATTTGAACCTGGAAAGGATTGTGACCATGTTCATTTGTATGAATAAAGCAGGCTAATCTAGAAGTTGACAAAATGTTTTAACCGATGAAATGAATAAAAGACTTCAAACAAACAAACAAAAGATGATGAAAACGAAAAGAAGGTGGATATTGGTCCTCAACTGTGTATTAACTTGGAGAGACAACTACCCCCAAAATTTTTATTTTTTTTTAAATTTTGTACATCAATCCTTAAAATGTTTGGTTCCGCCCCTCCATGCAACTATCCGTGTATCTTCCACTACTTTCATGGCTTGCTTGCAATGGTTATCATTCTCTACATCTTCTTCATTCCTAAGAGCATCCACGGTAGTCTCTTCAAATTTTTCTCTTCAAAATAATCAAAAGTACACTTTTGGTTATTTTAACAGCTCACCTTTTTATAGCACACTTGTCAGCCTCTCTACTTTAACAATTCTCTATCACTATTTTATTAAAATATTATTTTTTACTTTCCTTCTCTACTTTATTTTTCATTAAAATAAAGTAAAGAAGTTGAAAAGAGGAGAGAGAAGTTGAAAAGGAAAAAAGATGAGAGATAAAATATAATTGTTTAAAAAATAGAAAGTGAATAGTAATTATTAAGTTTGAAGAAACATTGTTCATATTATTAAGTTTTTTGTTAAAATAAAGAGGCTGAAAATGATTGTTTTTTGCTCTTTTTGTTAAATGGGCTCTTCAAACTAACAAAAAAATGTATTTGAAGAGCCTACAATGGGTGCTCTAAGATAAAAGTAAAAACCTTAGGCCGCAAATATTTCTGGATCTACCCATGCTCAAAAAAAGAAAAGAAAAGAAAAGAAGTCATCTATCAATGTTTTTATTTATTTATTAATGCAACTATGCAATAATGCCTTTTTGGCTTTTTCTACCGATGGGATTGTTGATTGGCAAGATCTGGGTCGGGTAGGTATTAGGTTAACGTATGGGTACGTAGGTTGTATTGTATTATACAATACAACCTATGACTGGCAAGTCTGGCATTTAAGCAACTGTGGACTCTCTGCTTTGCTTACACCCAGAACTTCCCCGTTCATTTTCATTTCAACTTCTCTCTGAAATATGGCTGAAAAAAGCAAGATTTTGATCATCGGAGGGACTGGATACATCGGAAAATACATAGTGGAGGCAAGCGCAAAATCTGGGCACCCCACTTTTGCATTAGTCAGAGAAAGCACAGCTTCTAATCCCGAAAAGTCTCAAGTCATTGAGAGCTTCAAGAGCTCTGGGGCGACACTTCTTTATGTATGTTTTCAACGTCTTGCCCATGTACTGTTTGATACTTTGGTTTAGTGTATATTGGTCTTGAAAATCATGCTGATTTTTCCCAGGGAGATATCTATCATCATGAGAGCTTGGTGAAGGCAATCAAGCAAGTCGATATAGTGATTTCTGCAGTTGGATCAGAACAGATAGCTGATCAGGTGAAGATTATTGCTGCCATCAAAGAAGCTGGAAATATCAAGGCAAGTCATCGCGCTAAACAACTTTCCAACATTTTTTCCTCTATGGATTTTAATTCGTGAAATATGGGTGGATTTCAGAGATTCCTCCCATCCGAGTTTGGATTGGATCCGGATCGTGTCCATGCAGTGGAGCCAGCTGCAAGCATTTTGGGGGTCAAGGCTAACATCAGGAGATCAATTGAAGCTGAAGGAGTTCCATATACCGCCATCGTTTCTAATGGCTTTGCTGGCTACTTTTTGCCAAGCCTTGGAGACACAGGTGCTGCAGCTCCTCCTAGAGATAAAGTAGTAATACTTGGAGATGGAAATCCCAAAGGTGTTTGTATAAATTCAATCATCTTTTACCTTAAATGACATTCTTTGTATCTACCTATGCGTGTATAAGTACTGATCAAGTGAATGTTATTTTCCATGTTAACAGTAATTTTTGTCAAGGAAGAAAATATTGCAACTTATACCATAAAAGCAGCGGATGATCCCAGAACCTTGAACAAGATCCTCTATCTGAGACCCCCTGCCAACATCTTGTCTTGGAATGAGATTGTCTCCCTGTGGGAGAAGAAGATTGGCAAGACCCTCGAGAAGATTTATGTTCTAGAGGATCAACTTCTCAAGAAAATACAGGGTGAGTAACAACATTTTCACTCGTTGATGGATGCATAGATTTTTTTTAATTAATATTTTAACCCCATGTCTTCTAATCTATTGTTGGATCATCTTCTTTCTGCAGAATCTCCCTTCCCCTTAAACCTCGATCAATCCATGGGTTACTCTGCTTTTGTGAAGGGAGATAGCACGAATTTTGAGATCGAGGCGTCTTTTGGCGTGGAAGCTTCTGAGCTTTATCCAGAGGTGAAATACACCACAGTGGACGAATTCCTCCATCAATTTGTCTAAAACTTGGGACAGTCCTCCGTGAAAATATGTCGTCTTTACCGTGGGTCCGTGTGCATTTGGTACTTTGTCGCTTGTGCCCTCGTTCACTTGTCATATATACCCTTGTACCCTTGTTTCTATCTCAAATCTCAATAGTTATGTTGTTCTTCAAATAATTAAAATTACAAGTATCCTTTTTCTTAGGTTCTTGTGATTTGTTATATTTAATATGTGCTGTTCATACCAAAAAGCAGGGAGGGAGCCAGAAAATTTTATGGGAGGAGGTCAGCCAAAAAAAAAATTTGGTTCTTTAGAATTTTTTATTAAAAAAAAATTATTTTTGTTGTTTTTTAAACTAAAGACTATCTAAAGACCAAAAAAGTAAGCATTTGAAAGTATGGGCCAAAAATAAAAATAAAAACTTAATGGGTATAGCCTAAAAAATTAAGAATAGGGCCAAAAATTTTTATTGGATATGACCATAAAATCTAAAAATAGGGCCAATTTTTTTTTAGGAGGGGACCAAATAACTAAAATTAGAACCAAATTTTACATTTTTTTATTTTTATTTTTCTTACTTCTTTTTATTTTTTCCTTATTTTGGGGGGGGGGACCATGGCCCACCCCGGTCCCCCCCTCCCTCCGTCATTGCCAAAAAGACCAGCAAAACTATAACTGAAGCTTTTTAAAATTGTTAAATCACCACTTAGTCTAAAAAATTTAAGTTGATTAATAGCAATAAATTTAATTATTTAATTATTACTTTAACATACTCTCTCACGTGTAAGACCAAACAATATATAAACTATTTTAATTGATTCAAAAGTGACATCATATATCGATTCATTCCAAATATATAACTCTTTTTATTGCCTTATCTGAAATCTACAACATCCATACTTGATATATCATAAATGGCAAAATAAATGTAAGATCCTCATCCATTATTAATGGAAAATGTTAGGGGTTCTCCCCATAGTGTTCTTCTGGGGTTCTCACAGACTTACGTAAAACATGATTTAAGAAAAAATAAAATTGTAATAGCCTCCACCACCGGTTTTTTTAGGCATTAGAACCAAATTTGATGCATTAACACCAAAATTGAGGCATTAACACTAAATTTAAGATGATTAAATCTATTTTGGGTGACACCATCCTTAAAGGGTTAACCTTCCACCCTTAAGTTTTAGTTTTGAATCCTAAAACATATTTTAAAGCATTAGAACCTAAATATTAACTCATAAAAATTAATCTGTTGGCAAAAAAAGGTACTACAATTTTATTTTTTCTTAAAGCATGTTCTACGTAAGCCTGGGAGAATGCCAGGAGAACACTACTGAGAGAACTCCTAGCAAACCCCATGATGCACCTGAAGCCATAATATGTGTTAGTTTCCAAGCAAAGAATTCCATAACATCCATGATAAGTGTTCTCTCTTTTTGGTCTTGCAAGCCTGCAAGGTTAAGAAACTAAAAGAAAAATAAAAATGAAACATATATATAGTCTTATTGTGCTGTAAATATAAGGGCTTAATATGCATTTCAGGACATAATATGTATGTGACTTCTTTTCAAGGTTTTCGAGACATACACATTAAGTGCTCTATATCTTCTGTCTTGTAAGGTCACTAAGAAAAGAGAAAGACATTTAGCTTAAAAAGCATGATCAATGATAATCTTGATTCTATAGAAACCATTCAAAACTCCCTATTATATATATTCTATGTAGCAGTATGCATGTCTCGTCGGTTAGTGGGTTATTCTAAGCACTCTCCCTCATTTGGCCCCTTTTATTATTTATTATTATTATTATTATTATTATGTTTTAGCACGTAGTTTAATGGTTTCTCCCTCAAAACTGATTTTTAAATATAAGAAAAAAATTTCAATTTTTTTCAAAAAGTAACATGCAGCAAATATCTACTTCCCTATCTATTAATTAGTTTAACACACTATAGTTACATTTGCACACCCTTTTTTTGGGCTCAAGGCTGGCACATCCGGAGATCAATTGAGGCCGAAAGAGTTCCGTATGCTTATGTCGTGTCCAATGGGTTTGCTGGCTACTTTTCGCCTAACCTTGGACAGACAGGTGCCACAGCTCCTCCTAGAGAAAAAGTAGTAATAATTGGAGATGGAAATCCCAAAGGTGTTTGTCTAAATAAATTCAATCATCTTTTACCTGAAATGACATTCTTTGTATCTACCTATGTGTGTATAATTAAGTACTGATGAAGTGAATGTTATTTTTTCATGTTAACAGCAATTTTTGTCAAGGAAGAAGATATTTCAACTTATACCATAAAAGCAGCGGATAATCCCAGAACCTTAAACAGGATCCTCTATCTGAGACCCCCTGCCAACATTTTGTCTTTTAATGAGATTGTCCTCATGTGGGAGAAAAAGATTGGCAAGACCCTCTAGAAGATTTATGTTCTAGAGGATCAACTTCTTAAGAAAATACAGGGTGAGTAAGAACATTTTCATTAGTTGATATATAGTGTGTTTGCTTATGGATAACACTTACTAGGATACTCCATATTACCTCATTTTGTTTAGTAGGGTAGTTGGATTATGCTCTTTGTTATTGGTTGTTTCTTATACCATTCGTATCGACCAAAAAAAAAAGTGATCGAGAAAGAAAAACGCTAACCACATATGCACTTTCTTTGTGAAGTGTCACATATATATAGTTCTTTTTTTTTTTTCTTTTTCTTCTTCTTTTTTTTTTTTTGGAGCAAAAACATTGGCAATTTGGCGTGTATGTAAAACTTGCATCGAAAGTAATCATCTCAGATCCATCTTGTTGAATTGAGCTCAGGAAGAATGTTATAAGATAGTCTGAATGAAGGTTGGTTTGTTTTGTTTGATACTTTTTTTTTTTGTTTTTTGCATAATCTCCCATCCCCTTTAAACTCCACATATCCATCATTCACTTTTTGTTTGTGTAGGAATTAGCTGGAAACTTTGAGATTGACGCTTGTGTTGGCGTAAAGTCTTTTGATCTTTATCAAGAGGTGAAATACACCACTTCGGATGAACATTTGGATCACTTTCTCTAAAACTTGAGCCACTCGACTGTTTGTGGCAACATGTTATGTCTTACATCTTCTATGTCGCATTTGTTAGTTGTCTTTTGCCCTTTATTAGATTATTTTATAGCTTGCGATAGAACATGTTAATCTCTTGGTGTTTCAAATCAAATTTTCTTTTGCTTTTGCTGATGGGAGGACCGTGAAAAGTTTTCGTTGATTTCTATTTATTGCTACTTTAATGTTATGTGTTGATAATAGGCCTTCGAAACAGAACTACCTTAAATCTCTTATTTCATTTCTCTTATTTATTTCTTATACAAAACATGCTTACCTACACTCTTTCATATTTAAAATTTATTTTATTTTTAAATATTTAAATATGGTATCAAAACCATGTTTTGAGTTCAGACCTTGATGCAACACCTCAAAAATGTAGTCCCACTAATTAAGTGGTTCGATTATGAAGGTGTTGCATGGGTGCTTATTAAGTCTCATATTGCTTTTACTTCAAAAAAAAAAAAAAAAAAAATCTCATATTGCTTCTTTACTTGATAAATATATGCCTATAAGTGATTCTAAGAAATTCCAATTATAACTTCAACAAATCTTATTGAACTAATAGAACTGTAATGTACACTTTATATACCAAAAATGACCAAAATACCCTTATAAATTGTTTAAAAAAAACATTATTAAAAAAAAAAAGAAAAAAAGGTGACACCCAAGGCAGTGGCCATAGGTCTTCCACGATCACCGTGTTTTTTTTTTTTTTTTTTTTTTGAGAATATTTAAGAATATTTTATTTTTAGTGGGGCAAAAGGGATATATTGCAATTTCTTGGAACATTGCTTCACTTTTAATTATCTTTAATTGGTTTTTAAATATAATTCAATCTATCGTAAGTCACGTTTCATATAACAGGTATGATTAGTTCGAATTCACACTTCCACTTTTCTCATGTGTAAATATAAAAAAAATTAAAAAATTAAAAAAAAAAAGAAAAAAAACAAGAAGAAGAAGCCTGTAATTGGAAGGAGTAAAGTGTATACTTTTTCGTGAACATTTGAGAATTGATCGAGTAGGTGGAAACATTCCATTAGTCATAGGAAGTCGGCAATTGAGGGACGCAAGCATGATTTTCCGCAGCCATGGCCCATGGACTAGCTTCCATCCTGATGAGGGAAAGGGTGGGATTGGTTGACAAGAAGGGTGGGGATGGAAGGAACCAAAGAGTCATTATTCATCTACGCAGACCTATTCGCTTGGGTAGGTGGGTAACTTTCCATGACAATCGGAATTCTGCTTTCCTTTCTTTGAAACTGTGAACTAACCCCAACATAGTCGCAACTCTCTGCTTTGCTTTACACCCACTGCCCCGTCCATTTTCATTTCAACTTCTCTCTGAATGGCTCAAGAAAGCAAGATATTGGTAATCGGAGGGACCGGATACATCGGAAAATATATAGCGGAGGCAAGCGCAAAAGCTGGACACCCCACTTTTGCATTGGTCAGAGAAAGCACAGCTTCTAATCCCGAAAAGTCTCAACTCATTGAGAGCTTCAAGAGCTCTGGGGTGAAGCTTCTCTATGTATGTTTTCAACATCTTGCCCATCAACTGTTCTATACTTTGGCTTAGCATATTGGCCTTTAAAATCGTTGCTGATTTTTCCCAGGGAGATATCTATAATCATGAGAGCTTGGTGAAGGCAGTCAAGCAAGTCGATATAGTGATCTCTGCAGTTGGGTCACAGCAGATAGCTGATCAGGTGAAGATTATTGCTGCCATCAAAGAAGCTGGAAATATCAAGGCAAGTCATCTTGCTAAACAACTTTTCAACATTTTCCTGCAAGTTCTTTTTTTTTTTCCCGTTTTGGATTATGATTGTTGATAAGGTGACTTTAATTGGTGGGTGGATTCATTGAACTCTATCTTAGTTTTGTGTGGAAAAAGCCACTGCCAAGCTATAATAAGTCTAGATGGATTACTCTTTGGTTCCATCCACCCCCATAGTGAAATCCCCACCCATCTCGTCCAACGCAAATTCCCCTACCAAACCCACACTTCCCCTCATCAGGAAAACGACGACATCGAGCTGGGCCAAGGCTGCGGAGAAACTCATTTGCTTCATTCAATGTTGACTTCCTATGCCTCATGGAAAGTTACCAGCTACTCAAGCTAGTAAGTCTAGAGCCCATACCTAATTCTCAATGTTAAGGGAAAAGTACATATGCACAACTATCAGTTTTGTGTATCAGACAATTTGTAATGTCTTAGGCTGTTCTGTATAGAAAAAGCCTCCGCCATGTTGTCGTTTCACAACATTTTAGAGTGTGAGTTTTGCTTTTAGTTGTGATATAACATAAATTTAACTGTTTTGCATTTTGAGTTGTTTGTAAATACTTTGATTTTTTGCTAAAACGCAAAATGTTATCATAAAAGGTGTTGCCAAATAAACCCAACTCTTTTATCAGTAATAAGTTATCTCTAATCATCTCCATAATTCATTTATTTCATTCTTCTCCTGTCTACTTATTTGCTACCCAAATCTTAATTTGTCACCAGAATAAATCTTTAATTAAATGAGAGATGAAAAAAAAAAAGTAAACAATGAAAGGTGGTTGGATTTCAGAGATTCCTCCCATCGGAGTTTGGACCGGATGTGGATTGTATCCATGCAGTTGAGCCTGCTGCAAGCTTTTTTGGGCTCAAGGCTGGTATCCGGAGATCAATTGAGGCCGAAGGAATTCCATATACTTACGTCGTGTCCAATGGCTTTGCTGGCTCCTTTTTGAGGAACTTTGGACAGGATGGTGCCACAGCTCCTCCTAGAGACAAAGTAGCAATAGTTGGAGATGGAAATCCCAAAGGTATTAGGATAAATTTCAATCACCTTTTACCTCAAATGACTTTCTTAATTTGTACACATGCCTGTGCCTTGGTGTTTTCTTAGTTGTTTTTTTTCCCATTGTAACAGCAATTTTTGTCAAGGAAGAAGATGTTGCCACTTATACCATAAAAGCAGTTGATGATCCGAGAACCTTGAACAAGATTCTCTATCTGAGACCTCCTGCCAACATTTTGTCCTTCAATGAGATTGTCTCCCTGTGGGAGAAGAAGATAAGCAAGACCCTCGAGAAGATTTATGTTCTGGAGGATGAACTTCTTAAGAAAATCCAGGGTTAGTAAGAACATTTTCGTTAGTTTTTTTTTTTTTTTTGTATATACTTGAAAAACCAACAAACAATAAACCGAAGGGAAAAACAAGAGAAAAGAGATCTTTCCCACTAACAATGGGAACAAAAGGACAAGGAGGGGGATAAATGGGAATGCGGCCAGAAAAATATCTGACTGCGGTCCAATGTGCCGCAAAATGGGCACAGAAGTTTGCACTTCTGTTGCCTTTCCTAACTTCCCAAGAGGAGAGGGTTGGGATGGAGTCAAGAAAATAAAAAAATAAGAGAGGAGATTCACCAGTCTTGGGATAGAGCCAGATTCTGGAGAGCCATGATCACAATTTGAGAGTCTCCTTCAATGATAAATCAGTTGAGTTGATATATAGTTTGTTTGCTTATGGATAACACTACTAGGATACTCCTTGCTACCTCATTTTTTTTAGTTGGGGAGTAATGCTACTCTTTACCCTCATTTATCACACTAATTATTGAGTAACATGTTTTAAGTGGCTTCTCATATTAGCCACTTAAAAAAAAAAAAAAAAAAAGCAACTTAAAACACATAATGTCAGCTAATGTAAAATGGGTGTGAAGAGTATCATTATTCTTTCACCAATTTTTTTATTACCTTTTTTAATACCTTTCATAAATTAAACTAGTCAAATTGTAATTAAAGCTTCTTAAAATCACTTATAAAGCTAGTTTCACCTAGAAAAAAAAAATCATCTCCATTTCATTCACTTGAAAAAAATCTAATATGAACCATAAAATGGTTCCTCTTCATTTTATTTGAAACAGAAAGGATCTTATTTCTTTTATGTATTAAGGAACGAATGTAGGACTTAGCATTACCCATGAGTACTTTTATAATTCCCTCACTCAATGTAAGCAATTTATCTTTCTAGCGTGGAACTATACCACTAACTTTATGAGGTGCCACACATTAAGTTTTTTTTTTTGGAACCAAAACATTGGCATGCAAAATTTGCATAGAAAGTAATCCTCTTAGAATTTCTAGTTGAATTGAGCTTAGGAAGAATGCTATAAGATAGTATAAATGAAGGATGGTCTATTCTACTGATACTTAATTTTTTGTTTTTTGCAGAATCTCCTAACCCCTTTAACCTCTATATATCCATTAGTCACTCCGTGTTTGTGAAGGGATCAGCTGGAAACTTTGAGATTGATGCTTCTGTTGGTGTGAAGTCTTCTGAGCTTTATCCAGAGGTGAAATACACCACTTTGGATGAACTCTTGGATCAATTTCTCTAAAACTTGGGACACTCGATTGTTTGTCGCAACATGTTATTTTTTGCCATCGTTTATGTCACATTTGCTACTTTCCGTTTGCCCTTAATTAGATTATTTTGTAGCTTGCGATAGAACATGTTAATCTTCTAGCGCTTCAAATCAAATTTTCTTTCGCATTTTGCTAATGGGGGACCATGAAAAGTTTTTGTTGATTTCTATTTATTGCTACTTTAATGTAATGTGTTGATAAAGTTATTGGACATAGGCCTATGAAATTGAACTAGCTTAAAATCTCTTGTTTCATACTCTTCTTTATTTCTTCTACAAAACATGCCTATCCTCTTTCATATTTTATTATTATATTTTTAAAAATAAAAAATTACCATGATATCAAAACAATGGTAAAAGTTAAAAAAAAATACAATACCATTCTTTGAAGCTTTGAACTAAGAACCTGGTGAGCTTAAGAAATTCACAAGGTATTTGAGTAAGAATTGAGGCCTTACCGTACCTTTTATGGAGTGTTTTTCTCACTCTTGGTTAGGAAGGAAGACCTAGGGAATAACCAAATTGATTCCCTGCCCCCCAATTCCTCTGGAGCAAATGTCTCCGTTTCCAAAAACACCGGGGTGTGAGAATCACGTGTAATTGAGGGCGTTATCTTCTCAAAGACACTCACTTCTCTGGGCTTAGCCTACCTGTAGTACCAATATAAAACGAGCTTTGTTAAGTTAATTATGGGCCGAGGAGACCCATTTTTCAGAGAACTATTCTTGGTACACCATTGTAGATGGTAAAACATGTTAATCTCTTTATGAGTACAACAAAGAAAAATTGTCACAAATGAACCTAGCATATGTCTCTAAAGGATAGCTCAATCGACTGTGGACCATGTCTCATGAAGTGATGGTTACTAATTCGAATTCCTATTCCCCTTCCCTTGTGTGGACATATAAAATGGAGGCCCATTTTTCAAAAAACTATTTTTGGTACACCATTGTAAAACATGTTAATCTCTTTTTGGGTACAGTAGAGAAAAATTGTCACGAATGAACCTTGCGTATGTCTCTAAGGGGTAGCTTAATCGGCTGTGAATAACACCTCATGAAACGGTGGTCACTAGTTTGAATCTTTCCTTGTGTGGACATATAAAATTAAATAATAATAATAAATGAACATTGTGTATGCTGCACTAAAAATCCCTAAAGTCGACATATTGTCGCCTTAATTTATAATTTTAGGTAGCCGCAAAACGTTGTCGTAACGACACAAGAAAAAACGCTATTGATAACGGCTGTTTTGTGAACTTCCAACCGATACAAGTTGATTACTTAAGTAAGTTTATAGGCATAGCCGCACGTATTCCATTTGATTCGAAATTTCTTCGTCGTGTAGCCCAAGGACAAAGAATCCTCGATGGTGAACTTGGTGATTACAGGAAAGACAACGTTTTTGTAGTTGTAAATTCACTGGAGTTGAACCTCGTTGCTCAACTCCAACCATTTTCTTCGTCATCACCGATATGTCTGTCATCCTTATAAAGCATATTAATAGAATTAAGCGTCTCATTCTAAATGGATGCTCTTCATTCCATTTTCTTCGATACCCATTTTCGGCTATTCCTCAATCTTCTCATCCTGCGGCCCTCAAGCAAATACTTTCTAAATTGCAAGTACCCTCGAGCATTCCTCCTCGGCTCAAACTTCTCCATGAAGCTGTAGGCAATCAGGAAGTGAGTTTCTATTTGCAAACCGGGGCTCGTTGACTGAATTTTGGCAGGTTTCAACATTCAGGAATGGAGAAGTCGCAGCGGTATAGCAGGGCCACTCAACCTAGTACATCAGCCTTGTTGAAGCCGAGTTGGAGTGGTTATGAACCGTCTGATACGGAGAATGACTGGCATGAAAGTCCATGGCATGAGAGAAATGATAAGAATGGAGCTTTAGGTAAAAACGTGATGCTGAGAAATACCAGCCCAATGAGAATCAGCAGGAGGCATTCATCGAGGTTCGAATATGAAGTCGCATCTTTTGCCAATGGTTCTGAGGCCTGCCCAGCTCCAAGGAGACACAGGAGTACTAAGTCCCCATACAAGCCAACGAGAGATGATGGTAAAGCTCTTTCACCCCTTCCAGGTTTTGAATTTCGGAGAAATATTAGTCCCTTGTCAAGAGCTGAGGATCAGAGACACAGGTCTCCCTACAAATCTGGAGTAGAGGAGCGCAATTTGGATAAGAATGACTTTGTAAGCTCAAGTAGAAAGCAGAATCGCAGAACACCCACTAGAGAAGGAACTGGGGCTCATCCACAGCTTCTTGAAGTCAATAGAGTGAGTGAGAAAACAAACCACAGGCGTAGATCAGCGACTGCTCCAAGACTCAGAGTGAACGACGAGGACCCAAAAAAAGACTATGGTCATACGTTGCAAAGAGAAGAGAGGAACCCCTCACCATTGTCAAAAGCAACTTCGATAGGTGAACTCAGTGAAATGATTGCCAAGGCAAAGCTTTCTAGTGATCACAAAGGTAATACTCTGATAATTGACAGCATAGGATCCATTTCACCAGGTGATATTTTCTTTTCTCGTGACCACAAGGCACTGGCATTACAGAAGAAAGTCTTACCCAAAAATAATGGTTTTGAAAGGCAATTGATCAGCCCAAAGCCTAATATACTACTTTCCCCAAGAGGCTCTATCACTCGTCTGCGACTGAGAGCAACTGATAATTTTGATCACAATGCCCCGGAGACTTCATCCAGAAATGGTTTGTCACAAACAACTATGACCTCTACCTCTGCTATGAGCGGGAAGAATAGTGGTAAACTGAGTAACAAGAGTACTCAAATGAGTGATACTAGTGGGAGAACGAGCGGGAGCATGCAAAAATTCACAGACAACAGGAGGAAGAGTCAAACAGATGCATGGTTTGCTTGTATTAGGAAGGGGAGTTGCACAAAATCGAAATCACCTGAACGTCGAGCAGTTGATGAAGCTTCATTTATTGAGAAAGCATTTGTGGTTGAAACCCTTGCACAATTTTGGGTAGATAAACATCAGCCCGGTTTGTTGAAGGGATTCACTTGCCACAAACAAGAAGCTCAACTTCTGCAGCAAATTGTAAGTTATTTTAGGATGGCAAATTCTTTCCTCCTGTAATATTTGTCACATTACTATGTTTGTGGATTATTTGTGTTACTCTGCAAGTTAGATCCAGTTTCATATGCAAGTTATTTCCGTTAACAATTTTATGTTATGCACCTTTGTTCATATGTTTTACCAGCAGTCCATTTCCATAAATAACTCACTGTGTTGAATTATTAGGTATCTCATGGCCCCTGTCCCAATATTTTGTTCAAGGGACCATCTGGTTCTGGGAAGAGAGCACTAACAATGGCTCTTCTACGTGAAATATATGGTGAAGCATGTTGGAGTGTGAGTTCCTGGTCATCAAATGCAATAACATTTTAAGTTACTTTTTCTTGGACTTATTTCCAGATGCCTAAGCTTAAATTATCGAACTCGTATGCAGCTATCCCATGATTTAAGATGTTTCTCGATTAAGGTATGCTCTACTACAATAGACATTCAAATTTGAGTCCTTTAATAACAAATTTCGGAAATATGAGTAAGAGCATTCAATCTGTGAGTTGACATTCTTTTTAACTATTTCACAAAAATTGATCTTTCAAATCCCCTGTTTTGACTTATCACGGTTACCTATAAAATCAAAAAAGTTGCAAGGACCATTTATTAATCCTTGAACAAAGGTGTGCTGAACTCAACCAATGTCATAACATATCTGAATAGATCATGTTTTCAAAAGCCAGAAGGCCTTATATACTGACAGGAAAGAAGGCCTATGCAAGTAGTGGTTCCATTAGCGTGCAGCCCTCACCATGCAGAGCTCAATCTAAACTTGGAAGTGAATGCTAAATATGCATTAATGGGATTAGTCAAGGACATAAGCAGTAAATATGCAATTACCCCTGAAGTTAGCAATGTTAATTTCAAGCCAGACTATAAAGGTTCATCTTTTAAATGCATACACGATTCCTCTTGACGGTTTAACCTGCGCTTTCGAAGCTAACATGGTTCCTTTGTCTTGCTTTCAGTGATAGTCCTCTATGAGGTTGACAAAGCAGCGGAGAACCTTCAGCACTTGATAAAATGGATTATGGACTGTTACACAGATGCTTGTAAACTCATACTCTGCTGTGAAGATGATGTAGAAATCCTTGAATCAGTGACAAACCGCTGCAAAGTTATCAAGGTTGATGCTCCTGTTACTCATGAAGTAAGTTTCAGATTGATTTTGGATTTTTAACTGTTTAATAATAGGCGATGTACACTAGCATGCTTCCATCTTCCACGCTTCTGACTTAATCTTAATCCTCATTGAAACCTCCAATATCCCAGATCATGGAGGTTCTTCTTCAGATAGCAAGAAAGGAGAACTTTGATCTACCCATGAGCTTTGCTGCCAAGATTGCTACAAAATCAAAGCAGAACCTGAGAAAAGCAATCATGGCTCTTGAGGCATGCAAAGCACACAAGTTGGTTCCTAACGAAAAAAAAATTACGTTCTAAAAAAATTAAGGGGAAACTTCATTAATCCCCCCTGAAGTTTGGCCATTTTTGCACTAACGTTCAAAAATTCTCACTTACCCCCCCTGAACTTTCAATTGCTCTCAATTTGGACCCATCCGTACAAATTAGGACACAAAATTTTAAAAAAGACCAAAATACCCCTGATTTTCATTTTTTTTTTTTTTAAAAAAAAATCTGGAAGTTGGAATTTTATACAAAAGTCACCGTTTAAAATTCACTATTTAAAATTTCAACTTCCAAAATGTTTTTTTATTTTTTTAAAAAATGAAAATCATGGGTATTTTGGTCTTTTTTTAAAATTTTGTGCCCTAATTTGTACGGATGGGTCAAATTGAGAGCAATTGAAAGCTCAGGGGGGGTAAGTGAGAATTTTTGAACGTTAGGGGGGTATTTGCAAAAATAGCCAAACTTCAAGGGGGGTTAGTGAAGTTTTCCCAAAAATTAATTATACTTACGAGGACAATGTCACTGTGTGCAGGTACCCTTTTGTCGATGACCAACCAATTCCATTTGGATGGGAAGAGGTCCTAGTGGAACTTTCTGCAGATATCATAGTTTGATCCATCACCAGCGAGGTAAGTTTTTCATTTTAAGGGAAGGAGAGGTCTGTTCAGACAAATGGGAAAACGAAAAAAAAAAAAAAAAATCTGACAGAACTTGATGAAAGTAAAGAATATATGTTTTACCATAATACCTAATGACTAGTTGCCTTGAAAGTTTAAACAGTAAATGACAGTTTCTTTGTTTGAGACAAGTTTGAAGCACTTCACTTAGGAATCCTGCAAAACACTTTTGGTCTCTTGCCCTGGAAATGAGATTATTCTCTAGAGGCTGCTTAAATTTATCATCTGGGTATAAAACGGGAAGAAGTAGTTCTACTCTTGAATCAAAGGTGTAGCTAAAAATGGAACTTATGAATCCTACCACAAGTAGCATACTTTTGACTGCTTGTGAAGAAATTCCAATATAAATTCGACATTTATGCTTTTGTCAGATTATATTTAATACGGGGAAAGCTTCAAAAGCTTCTTTTGGATTTTGTTCACCCAAATCTGATCCTCCAGGTGATACATTTAATATGCCAAAATAATCAATCTATATATTTACCAAAATACAGTTTTGTGAAGATACTGTTTTTCCAACATGCAGAAGCTAGTGGAACAGTTCCTTAAGCGAGTTGAGGGGAGTACCAAAAGGGAACTTTATTATTGGCATGCTTACTACGTGAGTGCTATTTTTTGTTATTTTGACTTGTTGAAAAGGTCATGGTAACTTAGAAATGAACCCTTATCAGCGGTATGCTTATATGTTAGTTCTATGTTTTTCCTTTTGTTATATTGTGTTGTTGACAAGGAGATAATAACTCAAGTTGGTTGTTTACAGAGTAAGAAACTCCCAACAGGAACAACTGCTTTACTGAAATTAGAAGGTAACAAATAAAACCGAAATGAATCCGCACCTCACATGTAGGCTAAGCTTGCTCTTAAATGCTTCATGAGGAAGTTACATTCTGAGCACTCACCAGCATACAGGCAGCTCACTGGTTATTTATGTATCTTTTGTGCAGAATTTGTGGCCAAGTTTATGAGTATATACAGGAAGAGTTCCAATAATCGCCAGTATGTGTAGTTTTCACATGACTGACTGATAGTTGATTCATGCTACATATCTCCATCTCCTTGTTATCGTGTGGCTGCAGCTGTTACTTGATTCTGAAAAGCCAAAATGAAACAATTAGATGCCCGCAGGGCTTCTATGTGGGGTTGCAACAGTCGAGAGAGATAGCACACACATTCTCTCTCTCTCTCTCCCCAAAATGCCAAATTCCTAGTTAAGTTAGGTTTGCTTGTGAAAGATTAATGAATAGTGATTGTGTCATATTTGTTGTCTTCTTCTTTTTTTCACCCACAAAGTGGATCCTCACCAAGGCTGGGCCCTTCGCCAAAACCATGTATAAGGTAATTTAGGAGAAGTCCTAATGCGAAATCGAATCTACGAAGTTTTTTTGTTTCAATCAATGAATCATTTACAAGTGCACTTCTAAAGGCATGATCATCTTCAAATTTCTTGGACAAGATAAAAGAATACAAAGGTTAATGTCTTTCATCAAATCTAGGAGAAGAACAATAATCAAACACCTGGATCGGGCATCAGTGCCGCCCATCTGCCTTTTCAGAAAAGAGAAAGCAACAAGGATCAGAGCTCCTAAAGTTCTGAGTTCCTCAAAGAAAGCTCCAACTGTTGCAATCGATTCGTATATCAGCTGGATTCTTCCAATCTGCAATAGAAGAACAAATGTCTCATCAGCCTAAAACGTTTCAGTAGCAAGGAATAAAACGGACCTTGACTCTTGAGCCGTAGATCCAATGTTGGAAGGAGCGGCCATAGCCATAGCCATAGCCAACAGCACGCGAAAACGGGCGTTGGAACGTAAATCCAAAGTTACGGTCATAACGATCAGATCAAGAACTTCTTTTACCTCAGTCAGCATCCCCTCTTTGCGAAGTGCGTCCGGCAATATGCTGACAGAGGCAAAAGAAGTTTTTGATGTGATGAAGGTGTCGAGTGAGGAACGCAATTCTACGAAACCCCATTCTCTTCTCTCCTATTCAATTCCTTCCTCCCAAGATTGATTGCGAGGGAATGGTAAGCGCTCTTTGGTGGGTATTGGGCGTTGGAAAGGGCGCAGCGCTATCAAGTGGGGGCGAATCCGGATCCCCTCAAATATGAGGAGGAATGTGAGGCTCTCATATTATTCATCCTGTCCGTCGATTTTCATCCAACAGCCTATATCATGCCACGTGTCCCACTTAAATTTATATAATAAAATATTAATTAACTTTTAAAAATCAAATAATAAAAATTAAAAATTAATTTTTTAAAAAAAAATTAGTGTGGCCGAGGCTCCAATGTCTAAATCAAAAAAATTTCAATTTTTTTTTTTTGGCCCTTAGGGGTGGCAGAGCTTCGGCCACCCCTAGGTCCACCCTAGTTTTTTTTTTTTTAAAAAAAAAAATTGATTTTAAAGAATTGGCATCGGACGCACAATTCCCATTTGCCGTTGGCTTGTTGAGTGCACAAACAACTACAACCCGGCTTGACTTGGGAATATGCACAGTTACCAAGTTTTTCTCTTTTAAGCCTTTATCTCGAAACTACTTAAACTTTTGTCTCAACCTCTCTTAAAACCTTCATCTTAAATCTAGGGATAAAACTGAACTTCTTTTTTCTTTAAAAAAACTGTTTCCTTAAATTTTGTTCCAATAGTCATGAAAATCACATTGTAAAGAAGTGGACATACATACAGAAATAAGTAAAGTGCGAGCTCAGATCATTGATGAAATAAGGCAGCTCAGACCACATAATTTTTAATTAACCTTCGTTAGCAGGTTGTACTGTTGTAGCATAGAAAAAGTTGTGAGATCATATAACAAATAAAATCCCAATTCAACATGCATGAAAAGATTGGTTTTTGCTCAACTACAGAAGAAGCGAAGTTCTTCTGCCTGAAAATGATTTCCCAAATCCAATTATACACACAGTGATGAACATGTTTCCTAGGAATGTTCAAATATCTACAAGCATGTTCAATGCCCAAATGGAACCATTTCTCCATGAACGATATACAGATCCTCAGCATCTCTTGTCTTCTTTTTCTTGGATCTGTGTATTTATATCTTCTAGTCTTTACGGCTACTAGTTCCAGCTGACTTCTTACCATTATACCTCTGTTAAAATGAACACAACAAGACATGAACGAGCTGCCAAAAAATTTCAACTGCAGAAGTTTACGATAATAATAGACAAGTAACTCACCTGCTTTCCAAGATCGAATGGTATATATTTGTGCTTGATCATGTGTAGGATTTGTCGTTTCATCGTGAGGACAAATAGTACAACCCAGTAGCAGAGCAAGATTGGCCAGAACACAGGTACATCCAACACAGAAAAGAGGGTCAAGACAAATGCAACAATGAAAGCCTTCGTGATGGAATACCTGAGATCATTAGCCAGTATATTAACTCAAATAATAATAGCACTTACGGAAACTTCATATAACTAAAACAATGATGTATCCAAGACGTAAAACAAGTAATCAAATGTAAAGCACAAAACTAAGTCACTAGATTGACACCAAAGCTCTATAACCAGGAAATTCTAATCTGAAAATTGGGAAAGTATGATAAGAAGAAAACTGAAGCAAAAAAGCACAACCTGGGTAATTCTAAATGTCTTTCACAATATGAAGAAAGGAATATAAAGAAATCGCCAAACAAAATCTCCATACATGTTGAGTTTTGACAGGTAATATATATAGGTAAATGTTAAGCAAAGCACGTTCTAGCTGGGAACTTGGCAATAAGAAAGTTATCCAAACAAAAAAAAAATCGCTAGCAATGGACTTGACCTTTAATCTGTGTTTGAAAAAAAATTAGAATTTAAAGTTTGAAATGAAAAAAAAAAAAACTGACATCTAAACCGGTAATTTGTGCTAAAATTTTAAAATTCAACCACTCTATAAAATTCTCCAACTAAAAGAGTAAGCAGAGTAGTACAGGGTAAATGAACAAAGCAAAGCATCCTAACATGATGCTTTACATAATACCGAAAATCACCGGTCCACTATGAGTTGCACTGACAACAATGAAGACCAAAGCAATAATATGAAGTATGAACCAATGTCCAAGCTCAAGTAGGTCTATACTAAATTACCAGAAGTTGAACTCTGGGAGGCGGCGAATGAAAGGCTTGAATTCATCAGAATCTTTTGTTGGCAAAGAAGCCCCGCCCAAAGCTTCAAGCTCCGGATCAATTTTTGGTGACAGAAATCCGATCAAGAGGTTCAAGACATAGATTCCCAGACCATAGGAAACAACATAGAAACCTTTTACATAGTAAACACGCAAAACGTAAATCATTGCAACTGCAAATGTTCCTAGCCACCTCTGAAGTGGGTGAGGCGTCGATCGGTCCAAATAATACTGAAAGGCCCTCGAAAACTCGCTTCGCCACTTGGCAAGTGGTGCCGCTGTGGTCCAATCACTTCCTGGTCCCTCCATGAAACTTGGGGTTTTAATTTGCACAGCTTAACTCTACAAAACCCATGAACAGTTTTTTTTTTTTTTTTTTTAAAAAAATGCTAGTGAGTTAGATTCATGAAAATTAATAGTATGATAAGAAAATTACAATAAGCGATAATCAAACCAAAGCGACAGTGAGTTTTCATTTTAGAACCTGACTCCCTGAGCGTAATAACCCTTTTGGATCAATCTAGTTTTTCGAGTTTCTATTTCCCATTACAGTAATACAGAGGATCAACATTTTACTCTTCTATCTTTTTCCACAGCAACCAAACCGACCTCTTGTTAAAGGTTTTATCAGAAAAATATAAATGAAAAAAGTTTTGTACTCGGATTCGTTAACACAGTGAGAACAAAAAAATTACAATAATGCACCTAAAAAAAACCCTCAACTTTTCCACACAACCAAAAAGAGGGCTTACGCAATTCTTCAATAATTTCGACAAAGCACCGAAGGAATTACTAAGATTTAAGCAGCATGGAGATTATTTAACTAATTAGGTTTGTAAGCGGAATTAATCAAGAGACGAAAACAATTAACAGTCGAAGATAAAACTAGGGATTTACCAGGTGATCTTTGAGACGTCTTGGAGCCGGGGTTTTAGAGTGTAAACTGGACGAGGAAGATAGTAAATTTACAACTCTTTACCATGCGATGAGTGATCTCTGTGCTGGGAAACTTGAATTTGAGAGAGAACGAGAGTAGGAGGACTTCGAGCCGCATATACAACAAGAGAAAACGCCTGCTTCCGTGGCTTTCCTTTTAGGCCTCTACAATGGGCCGGTTATTGGTCATTTAAGTCCAGCCCGTAATCTCAAATGGGCGGATAGTAGATTTTAGGTTGCCGGGCGGGGTGAATATATATGTATTATCTATATATACATATTCATTTTAAAACGACGTCATTTTGAAATTTAATCTCAAAATTTTCATTTTCAAATAACAACCTTTACCCGCCATCGCCCAAAATCCTTTTTCTCTCCCCCTTCGTTGGTAAATGGTGAGTGAATGAGTCATTTTCTTATAGTTTTTTTATTATTATTTGATAAACATTTGATGGTTTTGTTTGTTTTCCCACTAAGACAATGCCCAGGCCGAGATTTAGTCGGCCCAGCCCAATGCATGGTTAGCCCGCTAAGGGCATAATAGTATTTTTACCGATCGTTTAATAGTTCTTTTATCAACAAAAAAAAACCCATGTTCACTAACGAACGTGGGATTTACCTAGTGTCCTAAGCAAGGTTTCATGATTCATCAAAATGTGGTCCAGCTGTCAGCGTGCTGCCAAATCAAGACATGTGTACCCGAGAATTACTCGGGCACCCACATCTGACCTAAGCGTGGCCAAGCCACCCACTAACACACTCCACGATTTCATAATCGCGGAGTAATCCACATCCCACGATTCACTTCGCCAACATGGTACATGTAGATCGTCAAGAACATGGGGCGAATAATAGAGGGCAACAACTATTACTTGATGCTTATAAAAGGGAAGCTTCAATTCATAATTTGGCAATCACAATCTCTCAAGCTTTCATTGCGCTTATACACTCTCAAACAATTTCACTGACTTAGGTATTGAAGTTATCTCTTGCCGGCACACCTCTAGCAACTCTTATTCTATTTTTTCTTTATTCCTTTTGTAAACTGACGACTTGTCAAATTTCGTACCATGTCACTCCTCGAAAAACTATCACCAACAACTTGGTGCCGTGGAAAAACTATCATCAACATTCTTCATATGTATTGCTAACCACTACCATCTATTTTCATTATACTTACCACCACACACCGCATATAATTACTAATATTTGCCATTGCCTTTATCATCACTATCATCATCAATATCATCATTCACCACTAGTCCCATGACATTATATCATGAAGTAAACAATGTAGATTTAAAACTTTTTTAGTTCTTTAGAAAAAACAATAGAGTATAAAGAGAATCGGGGACAATTTGATGCTCAAGAAGGCTTGGGAGAATCTAATTCAATTCATATCATAAGGTTACGAGAATAAATGCCTTCCTTTTTTATTTCTTCATAAGAATCATAAAACTACGAGTATTTTCTTTCCCTGAAAAAAAAATAGAAGGCATCCAGAATATTACAAAGCAAGTTGAAAAGTGGATTGGCATATACCTCCCGAAGCTCTCGTCTCAAGACCAAAGCCATTCATTTTTGTTTTGACTAATTCCTTACGTGTGAGGCGGTGATTGGGCCTTGCTCTGTCATCCAAGTGACCATAACAGCACTGTCGCTTTTGATACACGCTATTTTCGAGAGAAAATCAAGCTGACACATGTCCGCACCCGCAACCGTCCGATTCACTCCACTCACATCGGACGACGAGTGTTGATTATGACTGACCGCTGAGAAATGAGTCCACGGTTGAGCTTTCATTATGTACAGCTCTAATCTATAACATAAGCTTAGAGCTCTCACTATCTATGTTATATAAGCTTGCAAAAATTGCAACACACGTACTGTAACCGAAGCTTTGTGTTCACGTTTTTTCGGTGGTCGTCTGTGTGTGCTCCTTATCCCTTTCCCATTGCCGTAAAGAACTCTTATCTTTTGTTTTGATTTTATTATTTTTTGTTTATTTCTGGTGAGTGTATTGTATTTGTATGTGTTTTGTTTGGCTGAGAGAGCTACTTTGATGGATACCCATTTGGTGAAAACCCCTTAAAGATACTGAATCTAGACGTAATTTTGTAATATCTGTTGATTTGTGTCAATGGGGTTTGTTTTCATTACCTCTGTGTGTTATTTTAAATCTTTGATGATTTGCATGTGGGTTTCTCGCTCTGGGTGTGTTTGAGTTTGCATGAAAACTGTGATTGTTCTCTTTTTAGTTTTGTTTTGATTGTTAATCTCTTGATTTGTTTGTTACTTATACTTGTATAGATTTATTTGGGTATTAGCCTTGTTGATAATGCCTGGCCAACTTTTTGTTTTCTTTTCTTTTTGCTAATCCGAATGATTTATGATGCATATGTTGCTGATCACTAGGGTGATACACTAATCGGGTTGAATTAGTAGTAATTGTTGTTAAAGAAATGTTGGGCTTATTTTTAAAAATTTTGTTTGTTATTGTTTGCCAATTAATTGAAAATTTGAAATACCTTTGCCCTGCTTATATTAAGAATCTGCTGATTCTAAATTTGGTTTTTCTGTTGTGCAAAATTAGGCCCAGCGTGGGCGTGCTCATCTCGTAGAGTTTGAATTCATAGAAAGTTCCGGGACTCTTATTTCAGTCTCTGTTTGGATATAGGCATTGTTGGCACTTGTTCTTGTGGTTTGTTTTGTACGATTTGTTCCTTATTGGTGAAGGATATTCTTCTTCGTTACAGTCAGATTGTTTTTCTGCTACTGCAGATGCCTTCCAGTTCTTCTGCGCGTGATTATTTTTACTTCCAAATGATTAATTAAAAAGAATTGTGGTTTATTGAGGATGGTTATATTATTCCACTCTTTATACTTCTTAAGGTATCGTGAAGGGTGAATATGGCTAACCATTCCGGAGAAGCAAGTGGGAAAAATTCATCAGGTTTCCCACAAGTGGTTCTCAATGAGAGAATCCTTTCTTCGATGTCTCGAAGATCTATTGCTGCTCATCCCTGGCATGACTTGGAGATTGGTAAAATTCAGTACACCTTTTAGTTTACTTCTAGTTTGAATGGATGTCAATGTGACTCTTGTGCTCAGTGAAACACTCTAATCTCACATACTTGTAGTAAGGTCCTTTTTGAACTGTCAAATACTTCACATGTTGCAATTTTACATCTTTGGGTAATAATGCTCAATTTTTTAATCTATGCAGGGCCAGGTGCTCCAGCAGTTTTCAACTGTGTAAGTATTGTGTCCTCAACTTCATTGTTGCGAACTTGAAAAGAAAAACTCTTAGATGGTAATTGTTTCCTACTTAGGGGTGTATAAGCATTCTGGCAAGAAATATGTGTGGTATATCTTGCTGCTTTCACTCAAATCCATCAAACTTCAATATAATATCTATGTCAAGGAGAAGTGGCTGAGAGTTTGTGTTTGTTCATTAGTGAGGTGGATAAGAAAGTAAACAAAAAAGAACAGGTTTATTTAACCTATGAGGACCCTGCTTTTCAACAACACATGCTGAGCAGAATGCTAAAGGGACCCTGCTGGAATTATGTTAGTGATTCCCTAAATGCGGTTTTATTATAATAAAGCCTGGTGCAATGTATATCTTCTCAGTATATAAAGAATCATATGTTGTATCTCAAAAATATTTCTGGCTTTCAAATCCAACTCTGAATTTCTGTGCAGGTAGTTGAAATTGGAAAAGGCAGCAAGGTTAAGTATGAGCTTGACAAGACAAGTGGCCTTATAAAAGTATGAGTACTCTTCCCATTTTAACTTGTCCAATATGTTCCTGTCCATATGCATTGTTCATCGTAGCAAACTTGATTGGTGTTTTTATTTAGGTTAGACTCAAAAATAGTTGTATTCCCTAACATCTTTAAATAAGTCTAGTTGTCATGAAGTATTTCATATACTCTTAAAATCTAACCAAATGCTATTTCTATCTTTTGATAATTCGTATCAGTTAATCAGAGAAGGTGACCGTTTACCTCTTTGACAAGGTTATCAAATCGTATAATTCCTGCAAGTAAAATTATGGGAAAATCATGTTATGATCATCCATTATAAAACAATTGATGCCAAACTATGCCCTCTTTCCTACACATTAGATCATGTTGTAATTAGATTTCGTAACACAAATGCCATGTCGGTGCTCTTGCTTATAATAGTGTGCTAGGATGTTGGTGTGTTATTGTCAATTTGTATATGAGCTACATGAAGTAGAACTAAAGCATACGAGTCCTTAAAATAGGTTGATCGTATTCTCTACTCGTCAGTTGTTTATCCACACAACTATGGTTTCATCCCACGAACCATTTGTGAAGACAGTGATCCTATGGATGTCCTGGTACTAATGCAGGTAGCATTTTTACACATCCCACCTTTGCCACAATGAAAATAACATCAGATTTTTAAATTTCTGAACTTAGCATTCTATTCTTGGACTTTCTTTTTCTATAGGAGCCTGTGCTACCTGGTTCTTTCCTTCGTGCTCGTGCTATTGGATTAATGCCTATGATTGACCAGGTAAAGGATTTATCTTGCCTGCCTGTGTGGTTCTGACTGTTGTTTCTTATTTTAAAGGCACGTTAACTCGCAATTAAGGGGTGTTGGGTAAATATAAAAATTAGCTGCCCTAGGATGTTACTGGACAAAGTTACTCCTTTTCCGGTTGTATTATGTGGACTATATTCTTGCATTGTTTTATTTAGCCCATGAGTTGCTTGGGTTACCTGAATTTGGCTTGATGGTGAGGTCCAAGTGGGTCTTCCTACCATTGGCCTTTGATGAAAGGGTGAATGAATTCCTTTGGTATTGGCATAGTATCAATAACCTCTATATATCGGTTGCTTTCGACCCATCAACAGCCTGTTCTGTTTCTGATTAGAAGTAATATGGTCAATTTAATTGCTTACTGGTGGAAAAACAGAAACACTTGAAAAGAATCTGGTATCTCCACGTGCCACTCTTAAGGGAGGTCGGTGATATTCAAAATGGTACAACTGTACAAGGTCTTCAGTGAAGTAATAGCCAAGGAAGTGCTGTTGTTTTTCCGATGAATTTATCATCTAGCTTCCAAAATATTAAAATTATCCAATGGTTTCTAGTCTCTTTCTGGGCATCTGATTTGGGACAAACTTGAAAGAGGAATTAGCAATTGTAACAATCCTGATGCAGGGTGAAAAGGATGACAAAATCATAGCAGTATGTGCTGACGACCCTGAGTTCCGCCATTATAAGGACATCAAGGAGCTTCCTCCACACCGCCTTGCTGAAATCCGCCGCTTCTTTGAGGACTGTATCCTCTCAATTATTTACTATGCAAACTTTCTCTTAAACTTTGTTTTTATTTTTTGGGAGAGAGAGGAGGGTGGGGGGGGGTGGGGGTGGAGATAGCTTGAAGGTTTGACATATTTCAACGCGGTTGCATGTACCCTTGCATGATTTTATTTGCCCAATAAATTTATTACAAAGCATTCAAAGCAACTCTTACTAGATACTTCATTTATTTTTGAATTCTGGTTATTCGTTCACAATATCTTCTCCACTGCTGTGTATATCCTTCATTTGTAATAAATGATAGACAAAAAGAATGAGAACAAGAAAGTTGCTGTGGAAGACTTCCTGCCAGCTGAGCCTGCCATCGAAGCCATCAAGTACTCCATGTGAGTTTATTGAGATATTTTCTTTTGTATGAAATCAAAACTTGATTTGCTTTTTTGATTTTCTGTTTGTGAATGAATTTAGATTTTTTGTGCTATTAAAGATTGTATTTTCTGGAACTTATGACCAATCATTGTTTCTCTTACATGAATGTTTTCTGTTGCAGGGACCTGTATGCGTCTTACATTGTTGAAAGCTTGAGGCAGTAACTTATCTGGGAAACTAAGTTGAATGACAGTGGGACAGTGGCCACGAAATTATCATAGGCTGATAGACTTCTTGCTGCATGCCTGTCTGCACAAATTTTTTATCACTAAGTGCTCATTTGTCATAAATGGTGCTTATGCTGTACTCTTGATATTATTATAACTTTTCTATGGATATATCTATATGTTGGTTGCTGCTTCTGTAAAGTGATTTGACTTGAAGTTAGGTTCCTTCAAGCTGTGTATCCTCGCCAATAATGATTATACAACTACCCCACAATAACGTGGTAGCGTCCTAACAAAACCTTAGATTTTTAATCTTCTCTTTTTTTAATTTTTTTTAATTTTTAATGATGACTGATTTAAGGGATGGTTGGAATTGTAACATTTGCATTATAGGATAAGAATGTAGTTTTTAGCATTGCACTTTGTCCATAAGAACAAATTCCTATTGTGATGGTGGTTAAACTGAGGACCAAATGTGATAAATAAGGGAAGCCACACAACTTTCCAGGTGATTTGTTTCATGGAGTGATATATAATGCCTTTGTTCAGTGAATTTGATCGGGAATGTGACCTTAGACCTATCTAGTGCCCGTAATGAATGTAATACAAGTGCTTCCTATGAATTGAGAAATTGTCCAGAGTATCAATAAATATGCTGCCGCAATTATGTGTCAACTGAAAATTCTTTTTGTTTCTATAGAGTAATTTAATCAGTTGAAGATCACGCTTTATAAAATAAAGGTTATTAATTTAAATTTCTATTTAATATATTAATAATTAGAACTAAAAAAATTAATAAATAAGCAAGAACTTATTGACATTTGGTGGTGCAAGAGCAACATAAACAAGATAGGATAAAAGTGAAATAAAATTTGTTTTTTAGCGAGTAATACCATATATATAACATTACTACATCTACAAATGTACGTATAACATTACTCTAGGAAAAATTAGAAAAAAATTCATAATATAAATAGTGTTTTAATAAATTGTAATTTGTTTTTAAAGCACGTTAGCCAAATCTGATGTTCTATTAATTCTATTTAAAATGAAAATGAAAATTGCGTGTTTCATTCTAAAGCTACAATCCTTTTTAAATTTTATTTTATTTTATTTAAAAAAAAAAAATACTTTATCAAGTCTGAGGTGGCGGCTTGCCTGGCAAAATCCAAGTCTGACAGGTGGCGAAAGAGCTCAGATCAGTCATGGTAATTGCAGGTAAAGTAACTGTAGAAAAGACGTCATGAGCTGCAAGGTACCACTCCTAATGCACACCAAAACTTACAAACTGGCCATCGAGGAACAAGTCCCAGTCTGACCGTTCATTTGCAGAGGGAAGATGGGAACGCTGGGAAAAGCAATCTACACCGTCGGATTCTGGATCCGCGAGACCGGCCAAGCCATTGACCGCCTCGGCTGCCGCCTCCAAGGCAACTACTACTTCCAAGAACAACGTACGTCCTTTCTTTTTGCGGGTCTTTGCTAATCCTAAACCCTAGAAACCCCGAAATTCCATGTTAGAATCAAACGGATCAGCGAAATTTGAACTAATTAGTGTAATTTGATACTTATAAAAACGAAATGTGACTGTTTTATTTGACAATTTTTCTTCTTAATTTATGTGTGTGGCATCGAGTCCAGTTAGCTTGTCAATTTTTGTATATTGAGCTGGTTGTGTTACGCGTTAAGCTTTGTTTATACATTTTTCTCAACGTGCTATAAAAATGTTCTGCTTGGGAAGACGGAAAGATGTATATGGTTGAAAATGCTATAATGGGAAAGATAGGTAACGCAAAGGAAAGAGGAGAGAAAGAACAAGAGTTTTTGCTCCCATTTATATCTTTGGTGATACGGAGTTCTATGTAGGTGATTTTCGGAGTTGTTATCAGATTGGAGAACTTGCTAAATTCTTTCTTGGATTTCACTATTGATCGCAGTATCTAAAGGGATGTTTGCTATGATGCTGGTGGGGGTGCCCAATTTGGGTATGAGCGCTAGATTGGGCAAGCGTAGCTTGTGATAGGTTTAAAGGGCCAACTTTATGCATTTTTTCAGCTCTGAAGCTTTTTGCTTACTGGATAGGTACCAAACATTGGTATTGGAGCATCACGTCACTTGTTCGAATCTCGGATTAGGCAACCTAGGGAAAGGGCCACCAATGCCGCACAAAAGTGAGAAAAGGGCTACCAGATTCAGAGTAAAAGCTGCTGTCAGTAAAGCGTGGTAGATTGTTATGATCTTGGTATTCCCAATTTGGGGTATGGGCGTTAAATTGGGCCAGCTTAGAATTGGATAAGTTTAAAGGGCCTAACTTTTTGCATTCAATCAACTTTGGAGCTTTTGGATATTGGTTTAAGTACCTAACAATGTTGTTGCTTACTGTTATTAGTTTTGTTGTCCCTTTTGCTTGCATTACTTGGATTCAGTGACCATGAAGCGTGATTTATAGAATATTACTTTGGTTGTTTTTATTATGAGATCCTGTTTTTTGTTTGTTGGAGATCATGTTCTATGTGAATTAAGTCTTTGGTTTTATTAGTTCTCTTCTTGCAAGGCGTTGCTTCTGTTTCCACTATGGGCTTAAGAATACTAGGCTTTACCCACTTAGTTAAATGCTCTTCTGGAATTGTCTGTCATCATCTACATGTTCATGCATAAGATTCTTTATCTTTGGTTAACTTCCATTGTTTTAATTCGTATTCCTCTCGACTTTGAATACCCTCTTAGAATTATTAACTTGGGTTTTTATAACTGATGTTTATATTGGTTTTTGTAGTGTCTAGGCATAGGACACTCATGAACATATTTGACAAAGCTCCTGTTGTTGATGAGGATGCATTTGTGGCCCCAAGTGCATCTATCATTGGTGATGTTCAGGTGGGACGAGGATCTTCCGTTTGGTATGGATGTGTTTTGAGAGGTATGCATGCTGTACCAAAATGAAACTTAAGGATGTTTAGGCTGCCTAAATCTCTAAACCACAGGCTCTTAAATCTTGACTTCTTTCTATTTTTTTTCTCCAACTGGTGTTTATATAATAAAAGAGCACAATTGCAGATTCCTATGTATATTTCTAGATTCATATCGTTGTATATTTCTCATGATAATTTCTAATGTTCCACTCTAGTGCTTGTAATTTTTACAGTGAATGTTGTCATTATGTTCAAAGGACTGCATGTTGCCATGGTGGATACTCTGATATGTTCTTATTTAGTGTTTGCAGCGAAAAAGAAGAAGCATATAATATGGAAACCAAATTCCTCTACGTATACATCTGTTACCACAACTGTAACACTTGTGCAGAATAATAAAGTAGAAAAGGTTAAGGTCAGCGGAATTTCGGATATATCTTATCTAAAGAATGACCTGTACTAAATATAGAAGTGAAAGGCAGTGAAATTTGAGGGTTGCTATCCCTATTTACCAATGAAGAAAAGGAAGGAAAATATGAGGAAAAGAAAAACAGAAGTAATGAAGAAAAACTTTAGGAATATTTAGTACTATAATCATCTCTATGCATTGAAACATTATCTACTTATTGGAAAGGATAACATGTTTTACAATTAGCAGAACAACCTTCTCACCTCTATATGTGATGCACAAAACTGAAAATTACTGAACCATGCATTTTTACTAAGATTTTAAAAGAAGCTGGGGAAATCAGAGCATATGGCGTCAAAGTGACAACATAAGCTGTTATATGTTGCACATTTAATCAAAAGCAACTTCTTTTTGGTCTATCAGTTTTTATTTTAAATTGGTTTGAATGATTAATGTTACTCTGTTGAAACTATTCATATGTAATGAGTTTGTTCATTTTCTTCTTTGTGTGCACGTGTATGCATGCCATAAGTTGCTTATTCTTGTCTGATTGTGATTTCTTCTTCGAAGGTGATGTTAACAGAATCAGCATCGGGTCTGGAACCAATATTCAAGACAACTCCCTTGTTCACGTAGCAAAATCTAATTTGAGTGGGAAGGTTTTACCAACCATAATTGGCGACAATGTTACTGTTGGTGGGTAACATGTGATTACATTGAAAATGTTATCAACATGGTCTTGATGTGGGTTCCATGAGGATTTTGCATTACAGTTTCAATTTGAACTTGGCAGGTCATAGTGCTGTCTTACATGGATGTACTGTTGAGGATGAGGCATTTGTTGGTATGGGTGCAACCTTGCTTGACGGGGTATATGTTGAGAAATATGCCATGGTTGCTGCTGGAGCCCTTGTAAGACAGAACGCAAGGATTCCCTGTGGAGAGGTTTGTCCACATCCCATTCATGTCCCTGGAATTTGGCATAGTTTTTTGTTTTGTATTATTCTCTGTCATGAAATCTTGTATTGAAGTTAACATAGGAAGTCTAGCCAAATGAACAACTGCAGTGGGGGTTTGAGCCCAATGTTATTAAATAGTGTAACCTGGGATACTTTTGGCCCAAAGCTGAGGTAGGCTCAACATGTGGCGCGTGCCTCAGGCAATGAACCTTGATTCTACTTCAATGAGAGATCTTAGAATTTAGAACCTTCTAGGTAGGGCAAAAGAAATCTGAGTCTGTTTCTACTAACCCTAGTGCTGCCCTTCATCTTTTAGTCAAGGTTACCGGTGCTGATATTATACTTTTAATGTATTGATTGGAATTTGATTATCTATGTATTACAGTAAAGCCATGTGGTTAAGTAATCAAATTTTATGTCATGTACTTGGAAGTTGAAATGTGGTATATGTTAGCATTTCTTTTTGAATGCGTCATTCCAATAGCTCCCCCTCTCTCTCTGGCAATTAATTGATTTTTCAAGGTTTTGGATTCGTAATTTTTAGTTCACTCAGGCTCTTAAATCTCTAGGAGTTCTTACCATATATGGATGGATGCCTTGAATTTGAGCTTCATATTCTCTTAGCTCGTTTATACAAATAGATAGACCTATTTAAGGCTTTGAAATTGTTACTGCAGGTGTGGGGAGGTAATCCAGCAAGGTTCCTCAGGAAACTCACCGAAGAAGAGATGGCCTTCATCTCCCAGTCAGCTCTAAACTATTCCAACTTGGCAAAAGTTCATGCAGCTGAAAATGCAAAGAGCTTTGATGAGATTGAATTTGAGAAGCTAATTCGCAAGAAATTTGCTCGCCGCGATGAGGACTATGACTCAATGCTGGGTGTTGTGCGTGAAACACCTCCAGAGCTTATCCTTCCTGATAATATCCTTCCAGATAAAGTACAAAAGGCTTCTTAAAATCAGATTTGTTGTCAAGATGATGTTTTTGTTATATCCGGATTTATGGAGAACAGCTGCTTTTCATTTCCAATAATTTTTGGGTGCTGGGTCGGAGTATCGACGTTCTGACATATGGCTCTGCTCATCATCTCTGGCTGACCAGAAACTTCATTTTCTGTTTATTGAGAAAAACTGCTACGATGGAACATGTATTTTGATGCTCGAGTCATTGGTGCAGCTCTCACAGATCTGTAGTTGTAGAGTTCAATTGCTTTGCATATGTTATTTTCAGAATAAAGAACATGGAATCTGGTATATTGGACATTATCATGTCTTGCTGAAATGACTATATTCCCTATCGTCCCCCACTAGCTCTTGTTCGTTGTTGTGTAAATAGGAAAAAGGAATGGAGGCGGGTTGGGTAGGTGGGTCTTATAAAAACTTTTTTTATATTTGCTCTCCGGATTGTTAGTCGAAGATCCGGATCCATAGACTATACCCAGTTTTGGATAAAACCAAAAATTAGATAAAATAAATTGAGCCTTCAATAAACAAATTTTATATGAATCATACAGAAGTACATGGATCATCATGAATGGGAAGATGCAATCCAATAGGCTATCATTGAATTGGTGGAGAGCTATTATTGGTTCGCCCTTAACCCCAACCGAGCCTGCTATTTTCCTAGAGAGCTATCATTAATGACCTTACGAATGATTCGAACATCATCGTTAAGCTAATAATGACCATTTGCTTAAAAATGCTGGCAAAAAATGAAAGGCTGCATTTGATAGGAATGATGATTAGGAATACAAGAAGTGGAATTGAATATTCAATCGTGTGGTGAAGAATGACCAAATTTCTAACCGGAATGAAATAAGATTTCGACTAAATTCTTTTAAAATACCTGTACTTATAAAAATAACATAGGAATAACATCTTCTCCTCTTCTCAACTTAGTTGGTGGCACTCTCAAATCAATGTGTAAGGGTGGTCAGATCACCCGATCTAATGGTCACAGCCACTAGATCGAAGCTCATTGTTGACCGTCACTTTGTCCAACCCTCCATAGGCCATCGCCTAGCCTAGCCTATCACCAGTAACACATCCTCCACATTTATGGCTATCGTCTGTTACCATCCTTGACGTTCCATTGTCTTTGGCCATTGACCAACTCAGCCCATTGTCAAGTTTGTTAGCAATGAGTTGGGCCCGACGAATTGGTCGACAGTGACCATTAATGGTTTGAGGGGGTGGATGGTAGGTCTGTTATTGCGTCCAAATAAGTCCGGAGTTTTCTTTATAGTATATAATTCTCACATGCATTTTTAAAAATGCATTTGAGAATCACGTACTCTAAAAACATGAGTTAATAGACTAAATACCAACTTAGAAGAAAACTTGATCCTTCTTTTAAAATTAAACAAAAATAATAATAATAAAATTAACCCTTAACAAATTTTACGATTTCTAAACTTTCACAATCAAAATATGATCTGTCATTCAATTACTACGATTTCTGGGTCATGTTTTTGTGATATATTCGTCTAATTGGTTAAGGAATTCTTTAACCTTGACGATAATAATACAAATAGTATATACAGCATGGAATTTGTATGATTTAGTTGGCTCCATATCCAACTATGTGCCCGCCACTAAACACACCAACCAACCAAAATTAATAATATGATCAAATAATTTACATCTTATATAGGACCAATCCTGTGCTGCATGTACCACACACCATACCGTACACCATCAAGAAGATGATCACCTAGATCATGAAGAAATTAAGCATTCTGGTTATCAAATCGACCATCTTAACAGTGGCGAAGCGAGAAGGGGCCTCGGCCCATCAAATCAATTATTTATTTATTTACTTAATATTTTTTAGATTTATCTTTTATTTTTGTTTCTAGTGAATCAAAATTCTGACTCCATCTTATGATGATGGACCTAAAGATATATGTTGCACAGGTGTTACCGCATGGCTTGTGTGCATGCGATCATACCACTCATTTTTCAAAACTTTAATAATGTTTTGAGTGTATTGATTAATTAGTATATTTTTACATAATTATATAATTATATATACTATTGTATAATATATATAGGAACGATGGCTTTTGAAGCCCTCAAAGATTGTGAGCGATGAAAAAGTGGCCAACACAATGGGCCCATAAGAGCCACCTCTTTTTTGGTATTGGCAATTGGCATGAAGAAGCTTATTCATTGCCCTACCTGGGCAGGGCTGGGATTTCAATAATTCAGCTCCTCTTTATTGCCTTAAAATTACATAACTGCCCATCCCACCCCATGCAATGTGGAACATGATTCTTTTCATTTTAATCTGAATAATATTTAGTTAGTTATAATATATGAGTATTTTTGTCTTTTTATTTTTTGAAGGGATAAAAATACCCTTCTACTCGTGTAAAACATTGGCTCCTTAATTTTGTTTTTATTTTTAAAATAATAAAAGTAGTTTTGAGTATTTTACAAGTATTTTGTGTTATTTGTTAATATTTTTATTTTGAAACGATAAAACAAAAGACGGAAATAAAATTTTTTACCAACAAAAAAAAAAAAAAAACTTTGAATCTTAGATTTGGAGTGGGGAAAACGTTCAAAATATCTTTGAATCTTTGGACCAGAAAAAGAAAAGAAGTTAATATTGTTAAAGAAAGAAAAACAGTAATACTTTTTATACAAAAGCCAATTAAAGTAAGCAAAATAACAGATATTGTTTAGGCTTAATTTCATTCGGATACCGAGAATCTTGTTTTAGTCTTTTTCTGCTTTCGAGAGTGAGCCACAGACACGTTTGTTTGTTTGTTTCTAAATTCTAACCCTTTTTAGATTTTCTCTTATTATTTTAATGGAAGACAGAACACTGGTTTTTTTTTTTTTTTTTTAACCTTGCTGTAATTGAAAATAATTTACAAGAATCAGAATTTACCTTGATATTTGTGAAAGTTAAAAAGAAAAGTAGTAACTTCTAAATTATCATGATATTTGACAAGTTCATTTCAATTTCAAAACTTCATAATTTGAATATTTGAATTTTTAATTGTAGTTAATTTCAATCCCTCTTTTAGATTTAGTCGTTATCTTCTAACGGAAATACCTAAAAAAAAAAATATTCCTGATTTTTGTTTTTATTTATTTTGAAATGAAGTGTAAATTTAAAATTTTATAAAAAAGTCAAGAGTATAAATATTATTGTCTTGCTTTTAAAGTCTAAAATATGACGGATTGGTTCAAATTAACTATAATGAAAAATTAAAAGATTCAAATTGAATGATTTTAAAATTTTAAAATAATTTATTAAATCGCATAATAATTTAAAAATATTTAAATTAGTGGTATTCCTTAAAATATATATGTACAGGAGGTTGGTCAAAAAAGACAGATACTCATACAGTCATACCTCTGTAGTACTCACCGGTTCTGGTGCTTTAACTCTAATAGTATCTCCGCAGCACTTCAAAGTGCAACTGGCAGAATCTCATGTGGGTTGTAAAAATCCTTAATTTTGGCTGACTTCTATCATGGCCATTATTCATTAACAAAAAGCTCATTGGGTTGTTCTCTCCCACCATCATTCCTCATCTTCATAACCACTTCCAAGTTTATTCTTCAAATAAATTTAATTTAGGAGCCTCAATTTCCGTGCACCCGACTCCAAAGTGGGCCGCTTCCAACTTTAAGTTCAAAAGCATTATCATTTCTTTCTTTTTTCCTTTTTACTTTTCTATTAAGATCAACAGTAAAAAAAATTCTCGGTTTAGCGTTAACGGCCATCGGAAACAACAATAGGTGGTCGGGCTGCAAGAAGAAAAAAAAATGACTATATTGTAATTGCAAGANCTGGTGCTTTAACTCTAATAGTATCTCCGCAGCACTTCAAAGTGCAACTGGCAGAATCTCATGTGGGTTGTAAAAATCCTTAATTTTGGCTGACTTCTATCATGGCCATTATTCATTAACAAAAAGCTCATTGGGTTGTTCTCTCCCACCATCATTCCTCATCTTCATAACCACTTCCCAGTTTATTCTTCAAATAAATTTAATTTAGGATCCTCAATTTCCGTGCACCCGACTCCAAAGTGGGCCGCTTCCAACTTTAAGTTCAAAAGCATTATCATTTCTTTCTTTTTTCTTTTTTACTTTTCTATTAAGATCAACAGTAAAAATAATTCTCGGTTTAGCGTTAACGGCCATCGGAAACAACAATAGGTAGTCGGGCTGCAAGAAGAAAAAAAATGACTATATTGTAATTGCAAGAGAATTGAACAGCTAGAATAAAGAGAATGGCACTGATAATGACAAAACAAGATGGTAACACACCATTCTCCTATTGAGAGAGACTTGCCCTAATTATATATTTTTATTTATTTAATTACACTATAGTTTATTTTTGGGGACAAGATACATGATGCAACCAAATTGAAGAATCTCAACTGCCACCAATTGGGGACAGTTAGGCTTTCTACTAAATGCAGTAATCTTGGGTCGCTTTCAAAATCTTCCCCAATGTGCATGCCTCCATCCACGTTATAAATTGCTCTATCTACCCACTTTATTAGTTTATTATACCATGCAATTTTTTTATTTAATTTTATTTTTATTATACCATGCAATTTATTCCTTTATGCTTATACCTAGTTTTCTAATCGGAAAATGCTACGCTCCCGTCACACCCTCATTATGTTATGTTGATGTGGCAATTGCCATTAATTTTTATTTTTTTTTAACAAAAGTTAGATCCAATAGCTGATCAACATCAGCAAATAATGATTATAATATACTAAATTAACATATAGTTTAAAAACATAACATTCTGTTTTGTTAAAAATATATGTGACGTAGAAAACACTTAATTATAATTAAGGCCATAATTCAATTGAATAGAATGTCCTTACGTAAGCACATTAAATCAATTAGTGATTTTGAAGTAATATTGTTAGTGGTATCATGATGTTTCAATATTGTGATAAACGCTTTTAGCTCATTATTATTAGTTTTCATGAAAGCAGTGTATCTTGGGCAGCAAATAAAGCTATTTTAATTATTTCTGATTAAAATTTCATATAGACCCTTTTTTTTTTCTTTTTTCTTTTTTTTAAGGTTTTGGAAAATACCTCCCCAACAACCTTATCTGTTTTTAAAATTAATTATAATTATACATAAGAAAAACATGTTCGAGAAATTACACTTATTACCAATAAATTGACACCCAATTTACAATCACTCTATCAAACTTTAATGTACCAATAAATCGACACCCAATTTACAATTGATCTATCAAACTTTAATGTATGATCGACTCTGTCAAATTACTTACCACTTTCAATATGCCTCATCCATTAGCATTTTTTGTTTGTTTGTTAATTTACGTACCATCAATGCTAATATTGGCATGTTTGAGACGCTAAAAGAAATAACAATTTCAATCACATGTAGATTACTAGATGCATTTTTTTTTTTTAATTTATCAAAATTAACAAAAAAAATGTTAACGAACGAGACAAATTAAAAGTACTAAACAATTTGGAAAAGGTTAATTATCAGTTTATAAAGTTTGGGTAAATGTAATTAGTGAGTTAGCGGTAATGCCTATTTTGGACATTTGAGAGAGAGCTGACGTTGGAATAGTGTTGGACATTAAAGTTAGTTGTACTACAGCTCACCCAAATCAAATGCTTCCAAGATGAAGTTACTGTCTTTATCCTCCTCCACCGCCGACCTTAAAGGGAGACGACTGACGAGGTTAAGATTGCAGTACCAAATTTTGGGACAGTTTTGTTGGAACATATATACTACATAGGACTATATAATATATTAATAATTTAATACCACAAAATATTCCAACCTACCCTAAATTCCCAATGCCACCCACTCTTGTTCTTCTCCGGGGGTTATTTTGGGCCATCAAAATTGGCCACTGTTCACCCTTTGGCTTGCTCGATTTGGCTTTTACAAGCTGTGAAAACATTAAATATATATATATGTGTTTTGTAATTTTTTCAACCACTTATTTTTAATTTCAAATTTGAAAACAAAAGACACTTCATAAAACACATATATTGTCCATAAGAGGTAGCTCAATTGGCTATGATCATACTTAATGAAGTAGATATCACTAGTTCGAGTTCTTCTTTTTCTTGTGTGAACATGTCAAAAAATAAAAAATAAAACACATATATTATCTCCAATAGATAATTCAATCGACTGAGATCAAACTAAATGGATCACTAGTTTAAATATTTCTCATTTTTTTACGCGGACATGTAAAAAAAAAAAACACATATATTTAAAAAAACTTATAAAACAATTTGAAAACTTGAAAAAATGTAAGGATTTTTTTTTTTTGTTTGGTTCAGAAATGGAAATTCACGTTGAAACAAAAACAATAACAGAAGCCCTTTTTCGTCTTTTTGTCGCTTACCTTTTCCATTTCATTTATTTTCTCTCTCTCTCTTTCTGTCGTTCTTCTGCTTCTGACTCTGCACTCTCTGCTGCGGAGAGAGAGAGAGAGAGAGAGAGAGAAAAAACAAACCACAGACACAGAAATAAGTTTCTTTCAAAGAAGGCACAAAAATAAGAAAAAGCAAAAAACCCTAAGAGGCTCCATTTTCATGGAGAATCTCTCGCATTCTCGCCAGCCAAACAGGGCCAACGGCGCCAGTAAGGTGGCGAGGAAGGCCTGCAACAATGGCGGTGGCTTCGGAAGCAGGGCCATGTTCGATGACGTGTATGGTGGACCGCCGAAGTTCGGCGCCTCGGCCACGCTCTCGCCGCGCTCCGAGGACTACAGCGAGATTTTTGAGAGCTTCCACGTGTCACGCGCCTCTTCCATTCCGGTGCTGGATCTTCCGGCGGTCGACGACTCCGAAGTCTTCTTCGATGTACGGAGCTCCGGCTTCGACTACACCGAGGTCTTCGGGGGATTCGACGGTCTGGACTGTGCGCTGTCGTACGAGGACTTGCTGTTTGACCAGTTCAAGGGTGGGGACCGCGATTCCTCTGAAGAAGAAGAAGAAGAAGAAGCTTGGTGCGTATGATCATGTTCGAAGTTCTCAGCTTTTGGTGCTTCTTTTTTTCTTTTTTGGTAGACTTTGAAATGGCATGGGTTAAATAATGGAAAAATTTGTTGGTCTGGTTTTTGCTAGTTTGTCTTTCGGGTATAACGGTAATGTCCTGCTGCTATATATGACATTCCAGAACATTCTTTGGAGTTCATGTAGTATTTTAGCTGACGTATACTGTGTGTTTGCGTGTTTAGGTTTGTTGGTTTCAATGGAAAGTGCGAGATAGGCCCTGTACATTATTTAGGGTAGTATTGATCTGTTTGTTTCCTATTTGTAAAATGTACCATGATAATGTGAGTGATTCTAGTTAAAGAAGTGTTGGGGACTTGGTGGAATTTGGGCGTTTTGGCTAAAGTTGGGGTTTTGTTTGGAGTGAGTATGATTTTGTCCAAATTTGAAGGGGAATTTGGAGTGTAGTAAGCTTAGCTAGTAAAGTGAATTGAAGGCTTTATCTCTAATACTTTGTCCTGTTTCTTCATTCATAGGACTCCGGCAGGAAGTGGATCTCTTTCAGAAGAGTCGGATCATTATGAGAAGAATCATTGCTTGTCAAACGGGGATTGTTACCAGTCGTTTGATGACGGTAATGCGGATTTCAACATTTCTTATCACAAGGCTAATCAGACGAGCGATGAATATATGTCCTGTGAGACGACACACATAAGTGAGCTACATGCTGTTCCTGGATTCACTTTTGTATTCAAAGAAAGTGCCCCCTTGCAAAAGATGGAAGATGAGAATCCATTCTTGCAAGTGACTGATGATGACAATCTCAGTATGGATTTTAGTGTGGGAATGATAAAGGGAAAGCACCTGAAGAAAACCATGTCACACCCCTCTAATGGTACTGCTGGAGGACAGACGTTTGGAAATGATGTTAAACCTGAAAAAGCATATCGCAGAAGTGGTTCTCTTCCTAATGGGACGTTTCTAACTGTATCTGATATCAGTCTTAGAACGCAGCCCTCTGAATTGCCACCACCCTCTCGACCACCACCTTTAGCAGATGTCAAGATGGGAGATTCCATCAAATGTATTGATTCTGAAGGGACTGCAGGTGATAGTTCACCGCCTATCTTTGATGTTGAGGTTGATGCGAGCTCATCTGCTGCGGCATCTGCGGCTGCTATGAAGGAGGCAATGAAGAAAGCTCAAGCCAAACTCAGAAGCGCAAAAGAACTCATGGATAGGAAGAAGGAGGGCTTTCAAAGCAGTGCAAAAATGAGTTCAAAGAATCATGTACTGGATAGGGAAGAGAAGGAGAGTAAGATTGTTGATGAGTGTGCTATTTTGAGAGATGATAGTGAGCAGGGCGCTTGTTACAGAGAAGGCAACAGGGAGGAAAGGCAAAAGGTTAGAAAGAAAGCCCAGGAAGTTCCAGATTCAATTGAAGAAGAGAAACTTCCAAAAGTGACTAAAAAATCAGCAGAGAAAAAGCTTGGCCAGGAATCCTGTTCATCTCTGCGGTCTGATAAAATTGATGGAGATAGTGAATGGAAAGAAGCATCACAATTTTTTGAATTGGTGAGAACAGCTGAGTCTGGTAAGGCTCTTCAACAGACGAACCACGTACATATTTCAGAGCATAATACACAAATGCACGAGCGAGGATGGAAGGAGACAAAGGCAACCGTGGGAGTATTTGGACAGAAAGAAGAAGATAATAAGAACGTGAAATCAGCTAGAGGAAATCATGAGCTGGAGTATGAGAAGAGATCTAAAGTAGCAAAAGAGGCTTGTGAACAGGAGGAAAACAATGGGAGATCAAAAACAGTTAAAGAGTCACACAGGCAAAAAGAGCATGAGAAGAAGGTAAAAGTGGCTCGAGAGGTTTTTGAGCAGGTAGAGAATGAGAAGAAAGTTAGAGTAGCCCAGAAGCGTTTAGAAACTGAAAAGAAATCAACTGGAGCTGATGTATCAGAAAACTGCGACAACCTGGCTGAGTTCCAGCGGAAAGAAAATAAATTTGAAGTTGAGCAGGCCATGAAGCACAAGGAGAATGAGCTGAAACTGAAAGAGGCTAATAAACTAATGGAAGGGGAGAAAAGACACAAGGAGTCTTGCGAAAGGGAAGGCAATGAAAAGAGGAAAATTGAGGCTTTTAAGCAGGAAGAAAATGAGAAAAAGCTTAAAGAGGCTCTAGGACGAGTAGAAGATGAGAAAAAACTGAAGGAAGCACTTGAGCAGAAAGAACGTGAGAAGAGATTAAAGGAGGAGGTTATTGAGCGGGATGAAAATGAGAAAAAACAGAAAGAGGCTTGCAAAAGACAAGAAGATGAAAAGGAATTAAGAGAGGATCTTGAGCAGGAAGAGAATAAAAAGCAACTACAAAAGGTTCTTGAGCAGGAGGAGCGTGAGAAGAGACTAAAAGAGACTCTTGAGTGGAAAGAAGATGAGAAGAAACAAAAAGAATTTCACAAAAGAGAGGAAAATGAGAAGAGACTAGAACAGGCTCTTGAGCGGGAAGAAAATGAGAAGAAACAACAAGAGGCTTATGAAAGAAATGAAAATGTAAAGAGACTCGATGTTGCTTGTGAAATAGAAGAGGAGAAGAGTCTATATGGAACTTCTGAGCAAGAGGACGGCAGTGAAAACCTGAAAAGGGCTCACGAAAGAAAAGAACATGACGGAAGATCCAAAGAAGGATTTGAGCAGGAAGAAACCGAGAAGACAGCAAAAGAGGCGAGTATCTGGGAAGAGACTGAGAAGAGGCTCAAAGATGCTGGTGGGAAGGAAGAACTGAAGGGACTTAACAAATTGCATGAGCAAACTGAGAGGGATAAAACTGGGAAGAAACTGAAACTGGCTAAACAAACCTTTTTGCGTGTGGAGGGGGAGGATCTTAGGCTTTCTGATGGGGCATTGGAGCTGGAGGATAGTGAAAACCTTCTAACACCTAACTTAACCTGCACAAATCATAAAAACAGTGGAAAGATGGAAAAAACTGAAGATGCCCTTGCTCATGAAGAGAATGGAACAACAAAGTCTGAACCCAAAGATAAAGAAAAGGATCCAGAAGCAGTTGAAATTGCAAATGTACTAGTTGGTGAAAAATGTAAAGCATCTGATGTTGCTCAGGGAGACTTGGGACTTGAGGAGAACCGATTTAGGATGGAAGATGAGAAAAAGTCGCTTCCTATAGATGACAATGTGAAGAAGGCAGGTGCACCCAGCATTGGTGTTGGACAAACTCAGACATACAGAAGTAAGAGTCTCTCCCAGCTGGACTCTGATCCTATAAATCAAGAGAGGAAATTTGCACATGAATGGGGAGAGAGAGGAAATAATATTAAGCAGACTCAGGCTGTTCTGGACCAGGAAGAAAGCAAGGACAGAGTCATGTCAACTCATGTGAAGAAAGACTGGGTTGAAAGTGGAAGGAAAATAGAAGCAGCTCGGCCAGCTATGTCCGAAGCAAAAGGAAACATCCAGAAAACGTCTCCCCATGTTAATGTTAGACAGGTTACAGAAAGAAAAGAGAAGAATATTAACGAGGAAAAAGAAATGGAAAGGACGAAGAGAGAAAGAGAGCTGGAGATGGATCGCCTCAGAAAGATAGAAGAAGAGAGGGAGAGGGAGAGGGAAAGAGAAAAGGATAGAATGGCTGTTGACAGAGCAACACTTGAAGCTCGTGAAAGGGCATATACTGAAGCCCGTGAGAAGGCAGACAGGGCTGCTGTGGATAGAGCAATGGCAGAGGCTCGTGAAAGACTAGAGAAGGCATGTGCTGAAGCTCGGGAGAAGTCATTCGCCGAGAAGGCAACTATGGAAGCCAAGCTCAGAGCAGAACGTGCCGCAATAGAGAGAGCAACTGCAGAGGCTCGGGAGCGTGTCGTGGAAAGAGTGATGGCTGAGAAGGCTGCATTTGGGACAAGAGAACGAATGGAAAGATCTGTTTCTGATAAATACTCGGCTTCTTTCAGAAATAGTGAAATGAAACAGAGCTCTTCTTCCTTAGTTTATGGAGGTATGTGATCCTGGAAGCACCTGCTGTAGATCTCTATTGCTGTAAAATGTTTTCTTTAACTTCTTTTCATTCTCTTTCAATTTCCAACTGCCTTCTGCTTGACTGCTTCTAAACGACTTATCTTTTCTGCAAAAGCTGCCTATCATACTGAGAGATCTGAAGGAGTTGAAGGTGAATCACCTCAGAGGTGTAAAGCTAGATTAGAGAGGCATCAGCGTACAACTGAACGTGCAGTATGGCTTTCTTCCTTGTGCACGACATTTGGATTGTTATTTAATATGTACCAAAAATAACCCAAGTTTTCTGGCGTTGTTTCAGGCAAAAGCTCTTGCAGAGAAAAATATGCGTGATCTCCTTGCTCAGAGAGAGCAAGCTGAGAGAAATGTAAAAATCTTTTAAATAGAGAAGAAAATTCTAGAATTTCAAAGTTTGTCTGTATTTGTAATTGATAGTTTTGGATCTAATATTGTTTGCAGAGATTAGCAGAAACGTTGGATGCTGATGTCAGGAGGTGGTCAAGTGGAAAAGAAGGGAACCTGCGTGCATTGCTTTCAACATTGCAATATGTATGTGCTATTTTCCTACTTAAATCATGGCATATGCTTGTCTTCCGTTTTGTTTGAGTGGTGCTATGGAATACAAAGCACTTGGTACCATGCATAGCAGTTCTTGGAGATGTATGTAAATGTTGTACGCATTCATAGCAGCTCTTAAAAGGAAAAGGGACTTGATACCATAAAGAATCTGATATTGACTGCAGAACCTTTTTTCTTGGTTGTCTATGCTTGCATTGTGCTCCATATGATTAACGTAGTCAGAAGTAAAATTGAGATGTTTGAATTTGGCTAGCAAATGAATAACCAAATGACTGTTCCTTTTCTCCTTAGTTTCTTTGTAAACTCAAGCTTTGGTGGTGTTTACTGTAACTAGTTTCTCTTCATTGGCAGATCCTTGGGCCTGACTGTGGTTGGCAGCCAATCCCTTTAACAGAAGTCATAACTGCTGCTGCTGTAAAGAAAGTTTACAGGAAAGCCACTCTTTGTGTTCATCCTGATAAATTACAACAGCGGGGTGCAAGCATTCAGCAGAAGTACATATGTGAAAAGGTCTTTGATCTTCTGAAGGTGTGTTCTGGGCTTGCCATCTTCACAAATTTCAAGTTATTATTATATTTGTACTTTTATTTATGCCTGGGAGGTGAAGGGATTCATCTTCATATGCTTGTGATGTATTGAATGAACGATTTTTAGCTTGCATTTGAAGCAAATGGCCTCTGCTGTATACCTGATATTGCTAAGCAGCATTAAGATTTAGTGGCTGGAGCGAATACCACATGGAAAAAATATGAGACAACATGTAATGTTTGAAGAGACATAGTCTTTGAAAGTTGAATGAGACAACTTGGTCAGTCGGTTCGAGTCTTCGAATACCCAAGGACCTGAGTTATATCCCTATTTAGCATACTTAAAAGACTAGTGTTTTGTTGCAAACTTGCAATTGCACTTCCATTTTTGTTGATTGAAATTTGAAACACTGTAGTTTGGATAACTATATCTTTCTGCTGTTACTAAATTATGTTTCTGTTGGTCTGTCTCTAGGAAGCTTGGAACAAATTCAATTCAGAAGAGCGGTAGCCCAGATGTCAGTATGTACGATGAATACACGTATAGAATCAAGCTGCACATTTTGTAATTTTATACTGCAAGTGTATATCTGTATGTCCATCTGATAATTCTCTTTATCTATGTAGCCCCTGAATCAATGTAAGCTCAAACTCAAAAAGTGTTAGGTTAGAAGCAAATATTAATGAGCTGTTCACAATTGGACATTCCAGTGTTCATCGGTGTAAAGTAATATATGGAAAGAAAAAGCAGCATTGCAAAAAGAGACGGCTGATTTTGCTTTGATTTTCTGGATGTAACATAACATTCTTACTCGGCAAAAACCTAGAAATAGATCTAGCTTTTTGCCATGGATCAATTAGAATTGCCTCGTAATCATTCATAAGCTAAAGCCCATTATTATCAGAGAAGCATTTAGCCACGCGACGCGACCAAATGATACTCTAAAGAAAGAGACAACTACCATTGGCCTTGCATATTTTCGTCAAAGCCTTTGGACAGAATCTATTAAGGTGGTTGATTTTAGAGATATTATATATTTTTTATTGTATAGTGGTTTATATGATATTTATCATGTGAATTGCTAAACAATAAATGTTATATATTAGTCCTCAAGAGGTAGTTCAATCGGTTGGGGTCATGCCTAATGAAGCAAGGGTCACTAGTTCGAATCTATTTTCCCCTCTTGTGCGGACATGTCAAAAAATAAATAAATAAAAAATTATATACTATATTTTTATTTTGTAATCATTTTGCAATATTGGACCTAACTAGAGACTGATTTAGGGGGGACAGGGGATCGCCCTGCCTCTTCCCAACTTCCCAATTCCCCCCAAAAAAAATTTTTAGGTATTAAAAAAAAATATATAAAGGCCATTGGCTCTGGCCCAAAAAAAAAACTACCCATTTGGGCTTTCATGAGCTTGTGATGTCCACCTCGTCCAGTTCCTTGCGTAACTTGCGTTCACTTAACTTCCCCGCCAACAGCATAAGAACCGTTTCTTCGAAGAACGTACATACCCACCTGTTCGATGAAACGCCCCATAGAGACCTCTGCTTCCTTAACTCCCTTCTCGCCTCGTATGTTCGCGATGACAATGTTGTCGCCGCATGGGATCTCTTCCGTCGAATGCACTGCACGCGCTCCGACCTTGATGCGTACACTTTCACGCCGATGTTGGGCGCGTGCTCAAAGTTGCCAGGCCACGAACGCGGCAAACAGGTCCATGCGCTGATGATCAAAAGGGATTCTGACTCTGGAGCTGTGAGCAAAACTGCCCTCATGGACATGTACTCCAAATATGGGTACTTGGGTGACTCGATTAAGGTGTTCGATGAGATGGAATTCAGGGACGTTGTGACTTGGAATGCTATGCTGTCGAGCTTTTTAAGGCACGGTCTTGCTAAAGAAGCGCTTGGTGTTTTTGAAGCAATGAGGAGGGAGAGAGTGGAGTGTAGTGAGTTTACTTTGTGTTCTGTGCTTAAAGCTTGTGCCTCTTTGAAGGCGTTTCGTCAGGGTAAGCAGGTTCATGGGTTGGTGGTCGTGATGGGCCGTGATTTGGTGGTACTGGGTACTGCTTTGATCGACTTTTACTCCAGTATTGGGTGTATAGAGGAAGCTATTACAGTGTTCTCCAGTTTGGACCATGGAAAGGATGATATGATGCGCAATTCTTTGATTTCTGGGTGTGTTCGGAATCGAAAATATGAAGAGGCATTCTCGATTATGTGTTTGATGAAGCCCAATGTTGTTGCGCTTACCAGTGCTCTTGCAGCTTGCGCTGAGAATTCAGACTTGTGGATTGGAAAGCAGATACACTGTGTGGCGTTACGTCAGGGGTTCCTTCATGACACCCAATTATGCAATATTCTGTTAGACATGTATGCGAAATGTGGGAAAATTTTGAGTGCTCGGTTGCTGTTTGATGGAATTTGTAATAAAAGCGTAGTTTCCTGGACAAGTATGATAGATGCATATGGAAGGCACGGGCATGGGCTTGAAGCTCTTGAGCTGTACAAAATGATGGGAGAGGAAGGGAGTGGAGTCTTGCCGAATTCTATAACATTTCTTGCTCTTTTATCAGCTTGTGGGCATTCGGGACTGGTGGATCAAGGCCGCGAATGTTTTAATTCAGCTAGGGAGAAGCATGCTCTGGAGCTGGGTCCAGAGCATTATGCCTGCTTCATAGATATCTTAGGCAGGGCAGGTCTGATAGAAGAAGCATGGTGTTTATTTCATGACATGGTTAAGCATGGTACCATGCCTACTGCAGCCGTGTGGGCAGCAATGTTGAATGCTTGTAGTCATAACATGGATGTGACAAGGGGTGAGTTTGCTGCAAACCGTCTGCTGCAGTTAGAGCCAAATAAGCCTGGGAATTATGTACTCCTATCAAATTTCTATGCAGCCATTGGCAGGTGGGATTCTGTGAATGAGTTGAGAAACGTTTTGAACACAAAAGGGCTGGTCAAGGAAGCTGGGAGTAGCTGGGTGGCTGTAACCACTGCCAGGAGAATGCCATCGGCCTATCAGTCTGAGAAATCAAAGATTATAGAAAGGTAGAAAATTTCCTGTAAGGTTTATCAAGTTAGGCATTTATACCACACATCAATCTGGTAGACATTCTTTGCCATGTCCACACTTTTTAGGAAAGGAAAATTGTGATATAGTGTGATTGTTAACATGTTTTTTATTTTTTTTAAAAAAAAGTGTTCTGACGTGACATAAAAGTGAAAATAATTTTAAATGTTTTGTGTTTTGGATTGTTTGTTATTGTTTTTATTTTGATTAATGTTACTCTTCACATTCATTTCTTTGCCATGTCCACACTTTTTAGGAAAGGAAAATCGTGATATCGTGTGATTGTTAACATGTTTTTTATTTTTAAAAAAAGTGTTCTGGCGTGACATAAAAGTGAAAATAATTTTAAATGTTTTGTATTTTAGATTGTTTGTTATTGTTTTTATTTTGATTAATGTTACTCTTTACATTCATTTATCACACTAATTTCACGCCAGTTAACGTTGCATGTTTTCAATGCCTTAAAATACGGCACATTAGTTAGTGAGAAATACATTTAAGTTAGCCAATGTGAAACAAGTGTGAAAATAAGGATTTTTCTTATTCTTATTGTAGACTGTAGACAGAAAAAGTCTTGTGAGGCTGCTATGGACCGTGGGATGAAGGTTTGACATTTGGTGGGGGTGGTTGGAATAGCTCCAATGTCAACAATAATACATATTAATAAACAAATCCCACTCAAGCATGAAGCATGGTTAATATGTCAAGCAGGGCATGCGCATACCACTATTTAGTTTCTCATCCGCAATCGTCAGCTGCCCTTTTCCTTCCATGCCCAAGCATTTTCCTGCTTTCTGCCCTATTAAGCCATGTTTAGAGCCTTGAGTACTCGGAGAAACCATCGGGCATATGAAAAATTAGCCGATGAGCCTGCTGCTGTTGGTGCTTTGGAGGGGAAGTTAAAGAGGTCTACAAGCTTGCCAGCCCAAGTATTTGGTTCACAGACAAAGTCAACCCCGGAATTAGCCTTTCCAGCCGGCTCTCAGGTGAAGCCTACAAACAAGGTCACCAAGAGCCACCCACTCTTTAGCCTCTTCGGCGGTCGTCGGAAGAAGAAAACTACAGCCAAGCCGGAATTTGCAAGGTATATAGAGTATCTCAAAGAGGGAGGGGTCTGGGATAAGAATTCCAATATGCCTGTAATCTATTACAAATGAAAAGCTACTGTTTTATTTTGCTTGTAATTACTTGTGTAATATGCCATTCATCATGATTTGAATTTGATTTTCTCAAGTGATTGGCCCTAAAACTTTCCAAGGAGCTGGATTTGTTAATTTCTTTTTATTGAACAGGTGTTCTCATGTATCTTATTTGTATTTTGTGATAGTTTCGTGTTTTTGTTTGGAGAAAACAAAATAAAGAAGGATTGTTTATATTAATATCAATTAATTTATTAAACTGACATATTCGTATCTGCATATATGTTGTCTCTATCCAAATGAAATCTTATGAAAGCTTAAGCATGAAGACGAGGATTCCTTGTAATATTCCAAGAAACAAACAAGAGATTGTTATGTTATTTAACCGTTAGCAAATGATGCCTTCTGACCTGAGATATTGACAGTCAAAATCCTTTCCCCATACGGAATCGTTTTGTAATCTATAGCTATTGTGCACGTTCGGACTACTCGAAGATGTTGATTGGAGCTACAAGGACGTGGTTATATTTTCTGATCATTCAAACTATATTTCAAGCAAAATAAACTTTCACTAGAAAATAAGAGAAATGCTAGAGATCCCGAAAATTTTCCCGAATTTTAGTTCCCGACTGACGTGACTGTAGTTAAGTAAACTACAGTTAAGTTTTTTGTTTTTGTTTTTTTTAATAAAAAATAAACCCACTCACAGCCACCCACCCCTTCACCTTGCTTCTCTCTCTCCCAAAAATCACGCACAGCATACTTTCTCTCTACCCAACACCATTGCAGCTCTGCTCTTTCTCCCCCACCCCACGCCTTTGGCTTCCAATGAAGCTCACACTGACCCACTGCACCAGATCGGAGCCGCCGTCCACCATCCGGTGCTTCTCCTAGAATAAAGGTACTTCATAATTGAACTAATTAACTATTTGTCCATTTAGCTTAGCAGTTTCAAACCGTGCAGATAAAAAAAATCTCGATTTTAAAATGCAGGTAATGAATATGTGATTTTAAAAATTGAAGTTAAACATTTAGTAAAATCACGATTAAAATTTTAAAATGATGCATTTTAAAAACACGACATGAAAACATGAAAAAATTGGGCTTGACATGAGCAACCTTAAGCTATGTCAAGCCCCGGTTGGCTCCATGAGGACCATTTATCCATCAAGTTGTAACAAGTAAATTTCTAAACTCATTTTATTTTCTCACTTCATATTCCCTACAAAAATTTTTCACTGAATTAAGCATTGAAATCTCCATACTTCTAGCAAGTCATTGTTGCCTATTTGTTGTCTATAGGCTTGTGGTAAACGGCACTAATAAGTCCCTTTCATGTTTAATTTAATTAGACACACGCTGACTATTATTAGTGGGAAATCACCAAAGGCTGCTGGTTTTCAACGTAGAAAGATTGAGACTCATTCCTAGGTTGCGTTTTTGGGCAAGTTTCAATATTTTTGAGATATCAAAATTTAGATAGCCGTGTCAAAAACAAGTCCGCGAAACCAGTGGTAACAACCAACATGACAGGGACATCTATTTGTGTTTTAAGCAAGATTTGATAGATGATAGATCAACGGTAGATATTTGATCCCCCAGTATATGATTAGCTGTAATTGCAATTAAAAAAAAAAAGTAATTAAAGTTTACCCTCCTTGGAAGTGAAAAGGTCAAATATTATAAGACTTTTGAACTCCAAATTTCACCTAATCCAGGTAGTTAGATTATTAGATGAGTGTGTTATTGTCCGAATTGCCAAAAATTAGGATGACAGTAAAAATATTAATGTGAATTTCTATCCGAAATTCTTTTTATCTTAATTTCTCAAAATCGGAAGATAAGATATATAAATATGTATATATATATAATATACATATACATATACTCTTCGTGTTTCCCAAGGAGACCGCCGCTTTAAGTGACCTCACCGAACAGAACACATCATCATATTCACAGGCATTAGTTTGTTTGTTTGACAAGGCAAGTTTCAACAAAGCGACGTCGCATGAGCGAGAGTAAACTGAAAGTCGATATCGTCCTTCAATCTAAAGCAGGTCTTCTCAGCTACTGATAGGCTATTCTAGACTTTTCGCGCACAGACAATAATGACAAAAAAGCACTTGAATTGAAAGAGCGTGGGCGAAGCGAAGCTTCTAAAGACTAAAAACAAATAACAAAAAAAAGAAAGAAAAATTCAAAAAAGGAGTTCTGTTTTCAAATATTTGCGGAACGGTCGGTCTGTGCGTGGGCGACGGAGAGGCGGTCGTTGCGATAAATAGCCAAAACACTAGAAGAAGAACCAACCAAAAAAAAAAAAAAAAGGGAGGGGTCCTTTTTTTGCGAAGGTGAAGAAAGAAAAGAGTCGCGTGAAAGAGGCCAGCCAAGACATGCCAATCTGAAGGGGTGAATATGCCGCCTCCACTCACCGGCCTCTCGTCTCCCTCCTTCTCAGCTCTACTTCTTCTTCTTCTTCGCTCGCCTTCTCTCGCGCGCGCTTAAGGCTATTCCTTAAGCACTATTTCCTTCCATTTCTAAGGTACTTTTTCTGTTTCCACGGATTCTTTTATATATATATTTTTTAAATTTGAGATCTGTTTTTTTTTTTTCCTGTAATTTTTGGATTCTGTTTGTGATGGTGAGAGTTGAAGCGAGGGATGGAATAGCGGGTAGGAATTATGAATGTTACGGTCTGTGTAGACTGTGTTGCTGTTGTTTTGCTTGTGCGTACAGCTGGGAGGGATAGCTGTATTTGGGCTGAGTTGCGTGGAGGTTTCGTTTTTTGTTTTCTGGCCTTTTCGCAGCTGCCAAATGGAGCGTTTAGGTCTCTTTTGAGACTTAATTTCGGGTTGAGTTTTTGGTTTAGCAGTAATTTATAAAACATGTGTGTCTGTACCGGTTATGGATTTTTTGAGGGTTTGGTATTGAGAATTTTGGGGCTTAGGGTTTCCAACTCACCTTGTTTCTCTTTCATCCAGTAGCACAGTCTTGTGTTGATTATGAGATTGGCTGGTGATTAAAATACCAAGAAATTAGTTTTTTTTTTTTTTTAATCCTCGTCGTGTTGGAATAGCAGGTATAGTTAAGTGTATTAGGCTAATAAGTTATATAGAGGTTTTAGTTTTACCTTGTCAACCACAAGGAGTTGTCGGATTCTTCGAGATCCCATCTGGTGTGAGTTTTTCCCCCCCTCTCTCTCTCTCTCTCTCTTTTCCCATTCTTAAGCTAATGATGTTATGTGTATTACTTTTATTGGCTGTAGGTTTTGGAGATCAAATTGTAAAATATTTTCTAGATTTAGTGCATCAGTATATGCGTTGCTAGTATCCTGGGTACTACAATCCTGTTTGGTATTTGAGAGGCAAAAATGTGTTATTACAAACATCCCCATCTTTAATTTTCCCATTTCTGGCAACTGATCAAAGAAAATCCGGAGTGTAACAAAATCCCTTACTCAACCACCGTTTACAATTAATTGGCTCTGTTATTGTTGGAAATTACAGAATTTTTTTGGAAACGAATAAACGATTCACAAATTATATTCTTTGTTTCTCAGTAACTAACTGTTAGTTTTTCTTCCCTCTCATTAAAATAAATCTTCATTTAATCTTATTTTCCTGTTTTGTGATGCAGAACCATGCCGACATTTAGTGCTATAGCTTTAGATAGGTTGTTAGAACCTGGATCCTCGAAATCTGTCGACAAGTCTCTTCCTAATTCAAAGCCTCCTCCTAATTCGATACCTGTTCCTAATTCAAAGCTGGATAGGAGAAGTAGTTTACCAGTCACAGAAAGGAGAGTTAAACGCCCTCAGATAACACCATCACTCTATGCCACTCCTAAGGCAACCCCTCTTCCAGATTCACCCACTTCCTTCACACCTTCCCCATACATCATCAACCACAAACGCCGTGGGCCACGCCTCATGAAAAGCTTTTCTGAGGATGATGTGTCCTCTCACCAGAAGACTGATGAAAAGGTCAACGGGAATATGGAGAATGCAGAAACTGAGGTTATCCATTCAACTGATGATGTCTCTGTTACTTTCACCATTCCTGGTGCTAAGGAGGAGGAGCATGTGAATGGTGGCCATGCCTGTGAAGTTGGAAGCTTTAACAGCAAACTTGAGAGCAGTAATGTGGAACTTGGGAGCAGCAGTACAAGTAATGGTGTGGTTAGGGAAGATGATGTGTTGAAGGTTGAAAGAGATAGCGAGTCTGAAAATTTCTTTGATCCGCAGGAATCACTTAGTGTTACAAGCAACACAGATGGAGAGGATAATTATGGGGCAGAACGTTCTATGAAGCATGCCACACCAACGGGGGAGTTTTTTGATGCTTGGGAAGGTAATCGGTCATTTGTTGTCTAATTTTCATTTATTATATGCTTGTGGTAGTCTTATCAATTATTTATTTATTTATATACTTATTCCCTCCATACTGTATTGTTGGTATTCTATTCATTTTGGGATGTCCAAAACATTGTTCTCTTTGAAAGTAAATTGACGCAAGTTTAATAACTTTTACTTTACTTGAAAGGTGAATTTCCCCTTTCTATTTGCTTTATTTGAGTTTAAGTTAATGAGGGTAATTTTGGAATCCACATTTTATTTCAAAGACAATGCATTAGATGGTGTCTTCTTAAAAAAGGGGTTTCTAAACAGAATAACCAACATGAGAGAGGAGGTCCATCACTTTGCGGATGTGAACGGTCAAGTTCTGCCAAATATAGGTTTGGTGTTACGAATTTAGTGATGTGAACTGTATGAACTGAGGAGCTTAAATATAAATTCTGCGCCCTTCTTTTTCTTTTCATTTTTTTAAGTTATGAGTATGTGTCTTCAATGTTGTATATACATGAAAACTACAGTGTAGGCGCAGGTGTTTGGTAAATGTCATATTTATGAGAACCAGGAGTCATCATTGTAGCTAGGAACACACCAGTTTTTCTATGGATGTGTTGGGTGTTCAAATTCCAGCTGAGGAGCTTGACTGCAAGACTCTGCGTCTCTAATTTTGTTGTTTGCTTGAGAGAGTTTAGTACACAGAATAATCTTACCTTGTTTTGCGTGGTTCTCCCATTTGGTTAATACAATATAATTGCTGGAAATGGTAAAAGTTGAGCATTTATGTCTTTAAATAACTTTTGTAGATATGCCAAGACAGTTGTGAGTATGTAGCAGTATTGACATCTTAATTGATACTCTTTACTTCCTACAGAATTATCCTCCGATAGTGGGGCACAGTCTTCTCTTCGAGATGTTGAATCTGAATTGTGTGAAATGAGATTGAATGTATTGATGGAAATAGAGAAGCGGAAGCAAGCAGAAGAAGTCCTGAATAACATGCGAAACCAGTGGCAGAGGCTAAGGCAACAGTTATCTGCTGTGGGGTTGACGCTCCCCGCGGATCCCACTGTTATAGCAGAGGGTGAGCAGCTAGGCTGTGATCCTTCAGAAGATCTGTGTCAACAGGTAGATGTTACTAGGCTTGTTTCAGAATCTATTGGGAGGGGTGTTGCAATGGCTGAGGTGGAGATGGAGATGGAAGCTGAGATTGAGGCAAAGAACTTTGAGATTGCTCGTTTGTATGACAGACTCCATTTTTATGAGGTCGTGAATCGGGAAATGTATCAGAGGAACCAAGATGCTTTAGGTCAGATTTTGACACCTTATATTATCTACTCTTCTCGTTTATTTTCTTACCAACCTTAAGCAGACATAGTAATTCATTCTTGCCTTTTCTGTCTAGTAATTCATCCCACCCACGCACATGTGCCCACAGGTTTAGACCTTTTAATGTGATTGTGGATATTGCAACACTAGCTCATGCGGCATGAGATCCTGAAGCTATATACTACTAAAGTGGGGATCAGATGATAAAGTGCCTTCTTTGTGCACAAATCCACACTTGTGTGCTTATGTGCATACATACACGCTCAAACTAGAATATGCACATGGAAACCTGTTGTATTTGATGCTTGCACAAGTGCTTCCAACTTTCATATAGGCCCAGTTACATGTGTTATCCATTATTTGCTCTAACTATGGCAGTTTTCTGTTTCTGTAGAGGTGGCACGACATGATAGGCAAGTGAAGAAAAGAAGGCAAAGGTGGGTTTGGGGTTCAATTGCTACTGCGATCACGCTTGGCACTGTAGCCTTAGCATGGTCCTACCTTCCAACAGGAAGAGGGTCATCTTCCACCGACCATTTTCAGAATCCTGAGGGTGATGATGCATCCAATTAATAGGTGACCAATCAAGTAGCAACCATGATGCCTTGTCATGGAAGACAAGAATAAAGGCCCCTACACTTGGTGGATACAGTCGCTTGCTTTTGTCAGTTGATTTCTCTGCACTCAGAGGTTGTATAGTTCCACCAAAATAATTTTTCTTTGTGCCCTTTGCTACCAATATCGAAGCTGATAGATCATGAAATAGATAAATCTGGTTATTATAGATATGATTTTCGGCAAGGGTCAGTCTATTTTAATCATCGTTTTGGCTGAAGGGCATAGAAGGGAGATGGATAAATCTCTTGGTAGATATGAATGTGTTCATTTATAACTCTGGCAACCTGGGGATTATTTCGAAGTCTGGCACGTGGGACGACGGTTCCATTCCATAGTTTGATTTGTTTCCATACAAGCTCAAGTGAACTGAAATTCCAATTTTGTGTTGTATTCTGCCTTATTCGCCCTAGGCATGTTTTCTTTTAGGATGTTTTCCATGGCCGCCTTTTGGTTGCTAAAACACCATGTAGAAAATAATATTTCTACTCTAAAAATAGATGAGGTTTTTGGATTTCTGTAAGCAATTCGGCTGATAGTGATACCGGAGGCTGTCATGTGATTTTCCTGTTCTGCCAAAGATTTTGCCCGTGTTTTTGTTTTTGTGCTTGATTTATTATAGGATTTGCAAAATCATTGCTGGTTGGTTACCATGGATGATGTCAGGCATGCCAATTGTTTGATAAAATAGCCATATCAAGGGCAATCCTCGTTTCCTCGGCGGGACGATTAATACTAGCACAACAACGTTTCTTGTTCAATCTACTATTGGAATCTACAATCCAAAATAACAAAAGAACCCTGATAAATAAATTAGAAAAAAAAAATGAAAAACAAGAGCTAATATTTTTGTCATTTTGAGTGCAAAAGGAGGACGTTCTTCAAAATTGAAATATTGGGAGGATATTGCACAAGAGTGGCAGTAGATGCATATATGTAGAGTTTTCTATTATGATTTAAAAATGAGTAATTTTATATATCATACTAATATATCACTATGTTGACGTGACATTATCAATTTATAATTATTTTTTCTTTCTTTCTTTTATTAAGTATTTATTTAAGGATGGATTCACAATACCATATTAACTTAGGAAAACATATGCGGTTTTGTTGGTATTTTGAAAACAAAAATGATGCTTTTAGGGTTGCAATATTTTCTTAAAACTGTTTTTCTAATAGTTTTTCAAATGCAATTGAGTCTATTTTTAGTTTATTTTACACACACACGAGTAATGTTAGATATTTGTATTTTTATCTCACATGTATTTAGCAATGTTGACGCTGTAGTCCGGTCTAACTCTTGGATTAATCTTTCTTTTTTCTTTAAAAAAAAAAAAAAAAATCAATTGTTGGTTGAGATTGCCATACAGCATTATGGTATATGTGTGGAATAATATATATATATAAAAAAACTTTTTAGCAATTCCTAAACGAGGACGTTTTTGTGAACTGGTTCTGTAGATTAGAGAAAGGAGCAAAAGATGTTAAGTGCCAACAGTAACTGCAGAGCTCCAAAAATGGAGCTAGCTCTACACACATATCCAATTCTTCCGGTAGATAAACTGGTCCTTGCCCATTACTCCCACATCGATAAATTCCTCACCGCCTCGTTCAGCACCAAAATTCCGTTTCCCCATTTCACTAGAAGCCAATTCCGGCAAACCCGTTTCCACTTCCAAACCCGTAGCAGTTCCGGGAACAGGAACGGCACCCGTAGCCTTATATTTTCAGAGGAACAATATGATTCTGAAGAGGATGCAGAGACGACTTCTTATTCGGAGGACGAGTCTTCGTTCTTGTCTCTGAGTGTGAAGCCTGACAGGAACATGGCCTTGCTCGACGACTACGAGATGGAGGAGCTTGACTATCCCTCGGACCCCAACCATCGTAGCGGTTAGCCTCTGCTTTCTGCTGTACTGTTTTTTTGTTTGTTTCTTACTCTTTGTGATTTTGGGTACCCGTAATTTTGGATAAAGAATTAAGAAATGTGATAGCTTGAAAATTGTAAACTTTTGCATCTTTGTAGTCGGCGTGATGTGTTCCTTTTGAAGAATAGTAGTTAATAGTTATTTACGTGAAATTTTACAGATTAGTTCTATAACTTTCAATTAGCCCTTTGAAAGTCAAGCAAGCTAACGTCTGAATTCTGTTTAATTTTGAAGAGAATGCCTTAACCTGGAAGCAATGCCGAAAACCCTACACTGCGATTACCTTCAGTCCAGTTTCTTAGAGAAATCATGCTTTTCGCACTTTGCATTCTTGTGACTTATCAGGTGTGGTTCAGGTGGATGCATATGTTCAAAGCTAGTGTTTTTAATGACTATATCCTCTAAAGAATGAGTGTATCAGTGAACTTTAGAGAACATAGGCCTGTGGTAACCGTCTTCCTTCTCTAGTGGCCAGTGTATATGAAGATCAAAAATTTGATTTAGTCTGTAGGAAAAAAATGCATATCATTGAAGACATTGATAATTGATTTATGAGATAAGATCCCAGAAAAAACAGTGAAAAATATTTTCATTGTTGGAGTCCGTTTCCCATCTTTTTACTTGTGGTTCAGGCTTTGAGTTCTTTCCATTTTCTTGAGAAGCTTTACAGGTTACTTTTCCATTGTGGTTCTGAATTTTAATGAATCAAATGTAGGTTATGTGGCTGTACTTGGCAAGCCAAATGTCGGAAAGAGTACACTTTCAAACCAGATGATAGGCCAAAAACTGTCAATAGTTACAGATAAACCTCAAACTACAAGGCACCGAATTCTTGGTATATGTTCTGGCCCAGCGTATCAGGTTTGTTTTGTTTTTTTTTTTTAATGTATAATTTTCTTGTGGTTGATTTTAGTTACCTGTTAAAACTTAAAGAAGAAGTCCTTTTGTGGCTTAAAGTAACTGAGATGAAATGGCTTATAGCAAGTTTCAGGCTTTTGGGCTGTGCATTCTGTTTATTACTCTGGCAGTGTTTCTGCTCTGGATCTGTTTTGTGAGATGTTCCTCATTCTCTGATTGTCTCAAATACTTCAAGCATCACTCTCTTGCACCAATTTTTTTTCTTTGTTTAGTTTCCATTACAATCTGATTGGATGACGTTATATTTAGGACATATATAAATGCCTCTTTAGAATAAGAGTGAAACTCAATCTTGATTCTGTCATAAGATGAGTGTCTTCATATTTACTAACAGGAATATGATTGGTTGGTTACCATTGCGACTTTATTTCCTTCATAAATTAAGCAAAAAAGATTTATTCAACTTTCTTGAGTATTTGTTGATAGTTGCGCTTGTGCAAATTTAAGGTTCTACAGGACTTTCTGAAGCTAATACAGGCTTATTGAGTAGGTAAAGCTTTTTGCAGATAGACATACTGACTTCAAATTGTCTTAGTGAATATTTTTTATTGGCTTGCCTTTCATTCATGTTAAGAAAATATGTTGTACTGACTGCAATAATATAGAATGAATGAAAAATTAGATGAATGAAGAAAGAATATAGAATGTCCAGAATATCAGTTGGGCTGTGGGAAACTTTGACCTGTAAAACACTATTTATCATGGAATTCCAATATCTAGTTGACAGGAAAATTGCATCCAGTCAACTTATATATATTTTCATGAGTACTGCTCTAGATCCGTGCAAAATGAGTATATGGTGTTGATAACTTCCTAATTTTTTTTTGGCTGCATTTCTTTCTGGCTCTCATACATCTGAACTAAGGGTTTGCTTGCAGATGGTGCTTTATGACACACCTGGTGTTATTGAGAAGAAAATGCACAAGTTGGACTCTATGATGATGAGGAATGTTCGAAGTGCTGCCGTCAATGCAGACTGTGTACTTGTCCTTGTTGATGCATGTAAAGTGCCCCAAAAAGTATGCTTCTTTGTTTGGAGAATTCTTTTTCAAAGTTTGTGTTGTTTCCTTAATTCATTTTCCTGTTTCTAGATTGATGAAGTGTTGGAAGAAGGTGTAGGAAACCTCAAAGATAAGCCACCCACTTTACTGGTTTTGAATAAGAAAGACATGATCAAACCGGGTGAAATTGCAAAGAAACTGGAGGTCGGAACTTAGTTGATATTTTCTTTGTCCTGTATAAGTGCATTCACTATTTAAGAATAAGTTTTTATCCTAGCTTAAATTTCATGTTCCTTGCAGTGGTATGAGAAATTTACAGATGTAGATGAGGTTATACCTGTGAGTGCAAAATATGGTCATGGAGTGGAAGATATCAAGGACTGGATACTATCAAAACTTCCTGTTGGACCACCTTATTATCCAAAGGCATGTAGAAATTCAAAATTTTCCAGGGGTCCTTTTCTTTTAAAAATGAACATTTATGAGCTGTGATGGTATATTATGGTCTTATCATTGTTTTAATATTTTATTATAGCCTAATTCCATCAATTGGGCATGAACTACACAAATTAAGCACAGATAATGAATGTCTCTGTCAAGTTTTTAGTTTGTTTTTGTGAGAAGACATTGCTTTACTGAATTACTGGAATATGAGAAACAAAATAGCTTGACCCTATCATAAATGTCAAGTTTTTGGTTCTGCTTGACACCCAAAGAAGCAGTTTATGCTTGTGACACTTCCACAATCTGGTCTTATTTAACCTGTATGTAAAAATGAAGTAGTACAGATTAGGGAAACTGTGCCTAGGTGTTCTTGTGGTGGGCTTAGAATTAGGAGAATATGTGGATCTGGGGGTTAGGAAAAAGGGTTAGGGTTTCAAGATGGGGAAAACCAGAAAAGCACTGTTTCTTAAAGTAAACACATTGCTGGAAAAATCTGGATAGGAAACGTACAATCACATAGCAACTAAGAAGGGACTTGGTTGTAAGATAGGCATCTCCGGGCCATTGCACCGAGTAACGTTTTATGATCTCTAGCCATTGGCCAAAAGTGATTTTTTTTTTCCTGTGGTGCTAATTGTCAACTTCTTTCATCTTTAAATGAGGTCCTGCAGTTTTAGTAATGCTTTCATAGTTTAAAGTTAATCACTTCTTGTATATGATCACTTACCTTGTCTTGTCGCATTTGAATTCTCAGGATATTGTTAGTGAGCACCCAGAAAGATTCTTCATATCTGAAATTGTTAGAGAAAAGATCTTTATGCAATACCGTAAGGAAGTTCCTTATGCATGTCAGGTATATTATTGGAAACATTATGTATGGCTTGTGAGGCATACTATTCCTCAATACCAAAAAGATAAAAACAAACAAAAAAAATCAATTGATTTCAGTTCCTCTCAGTTTTTCTCTTTTTAAGTTATTTTTGTGGTGCTTTTAATTTGGAATCTTACAGGTGAATGTAGTGAGCTATAAAGCCAGGCCAGCTGCAAAAGATTTTATACAAGTAGAAATTGTTGTTGAACAGAATTCACAAAAGATCATCCTCATTGGGAAAGTGAGTATAATTAATTGTGGGATTTAGTGGTTGATTTTTTATTTTTTTTATTCTTTCTTTTATGGTGAGTGACATGCACCCAGTAGGTGTTGAGACCTTGACTTCAAACCACGTTTTCTTAAAAGGGAGGTGCCATTTGAGCCAGAGGTTTTAGGCTTTCACCATCAATTTGGCCGTGTTTAACACAGAAGTAGGGTGGCGAAAATGTTGTGAATGTATTGTAGAATTAGCAATGGTCAACAAACTCATTAAATGTTTGAAATCCTAACATTGTTTGAACAGAGATCAAGTGTATATAAATAGAAGGGCTTTAATTTTTGATGAACTTTAAACGTGATTTTGGTGCGTTATGAACTTTACTCGTGTAAGGATTAATTTTGCATTATACACAGACATGCACACACAGCATTTGATATGGTTATCTGATTTTATGTCTCAATCACTACAGGAAGGGAAGGCACTGAAACTACTTGCAACAGCTGCCCGGCTTGACATCGAAGATTTCTTACAGAAGAAGGTTTATCTTGAGGTGCAACCACTATAAAATTAGTTGTGTGCTACTGTTGGCGATTTGGTGTAGCATTAGCATTATTTTGTTGCAACTTTTTCTGGTTGTTGTTTCTGTTAGGAAATTATTCACCTTATGACTACCATGTCTGACCAGGTTGAAGTGAAAGTGAAAGAGAATTGGCGGCAAGATGAAGGGCTGTTGAAGAACTATGGCTATGGAGGGCAAATTCGAGCGCTATGACTAGGAAGACCTTGTCTGCTATCCACAATAGAATGTAGGTGAATATGGTCGAATCATTGAAAAAATTGCTTTACTTGAGTGAACGATGATATCTCAATATAGGAGCCTTTCATGTTGTAGGCCATGTTTATTAAAGTTTTTTATTTATCTTTTTGTTTTCTGTTCTACAGATAAATACATTAACAAACAACTCATAATATAAAACACTCTTAAAAATACAAAAAAACAGTTTGTATCTTTACATCACATTAGAATACTTTTTCAACTAAAAAACAAGGAACACTCCAAAAAACCCGCCAACATTTTTTCCTCATAGTATTTGGTCTATAGTAATCTGCATACAGATTCTGAATAGGAGGGCCCAATAGATCTATCTGTCAATGTCTCTTGTTAGCAACCCACTCAGCCACTTGGGAAGACTTGAAAGCCCAGTTTTGGGAGCTGATTTGCAAACTGTTGCCTAGCCTAGGCTTCGTAGGCTTCACGGGCTGGTCACAGAGAGTGAAGGCTTCACCATTGGCGGCCTTTATGTTTGTTTTTGGTTTTTTATTACATTATCCGCAATTTGTTTTCTGGCCGGAGTCATCTGCATGTGATCTGAGCGTGTCATTTTCAGTGAAGGGGCCAGACATCCCATGTCACATGTCGGAAGAGAGTTGGATCCTCAGCTATCTAATTAATGTCAAGTTTACAGAGCAAAGTTGAAGAGAGAGAGAGAGAGAGAGAACAGTATTCTTGCTTGTGGCCATTGAATTCAGGTGTACTTATCTCTTAACGTTTGAAGAGAGTCAAGAGCAAATCAAAAGGATAACAATACTAAGAGAATGGGATTGGGGGGAGTAATATCCAATAGTTGCAAGTTGCAACGGCTTGGAATGCTTTTTCAGGAAGAAAAAAAGAGAGTAAATTAAAATAAGGTTGGAGTAGGAGTGAATGCAGCCATAATGGTAGCTTTCACCCTTTAAAAACTAATATGCATATTTGAAAAAACTCCAAATTAAGAAGATGCTCCCACAACACATTTAGAGCAGTAAAAGCCAAAAACAGGGGAAGGTCCGAAGATCATAGATTGCAATGGCCTACGAGATTTGTGGAACCCAAGCACAGAAAAAAAAAAAAAAAAAAGAGACAGGATTGGCGGGCCCTAAGGAAGGCATTAGATGCTTCTCCTCACATGGGTTTAATTATCAAACCTTCCAACTTCTGCCGCGTGGTATATTAGACACAGACGTCAAAGCAATAGAAATCCACCGAAAATATAAAAAAAGCAATGAAAAGTGGTCAACAAATAGAACTTCTTCGGCGGCCTTTTACAGAGGACAAAGCCTACGAATTAACAATTGCAGAGACTGGAGAGAGAACATGCCCATTTTTTGTTTGTGCTCAATACAATAAATGAGTTGAATACAAGCTTTCGTACCAAGTGGGATGCCAAAAAAAGAAGGAGAAGATCATAAGGTTCAAATTGAATAGAAATGTTTATCAATTTTGTTGTCGGAATTGTTAGTGAGAGTTTTTATAAGTCCGGTTTCAGATAATTTACATCACTCAAACAAATAAATAGACTCCATAAAAACTCTCGATCTAAATCCTCAAAAGTCAAAACTGTGCATGGGCCACGGGAGACCCAGTTTTGTTTTTTTTTTTTTTTTTTAATCTTTAATCTTTTTCCTTTTGCTTTTTGGCAGGTTTGTTAAAAAAGTTATTGGAATCCAACGGTCGTAAAACAAAGAGCTTATGATCTTGAAACATAACTTGAGTAGTCGATACACCGACGACCACGACTGACTGTCGGTAGCAATTGTACTAGAGCTGTTTATTTGCATAAAATATTATGTCCCACAATTGCAAGGCCAAGGTGAGACGAGGACGACTGGCCACATGCCCACAACCTTTTTCCAAGTAATCGATTCAATTGCTTGAGATGTTTTGGGTTGGAAATAAATACTGTAAAGGAAAAAATGGTTCCAAGGATAATGAGTGACATATGGCCATCAGTTTTTGTTATGTCCAATACTAAATAAATATTTATTCAAACATTAGCGCCACAACTCCTTCCTACAACAAACAAATTATGACAACGAGATCTTTAACTGAATATTAAACTTTGTTTGGTTTCCATGGAAGCTCAACAATATTAATTTAGACGTTTATTGATCTGATTTTTTTTTATCTAACATAATAATTATAAAATCCACTTTTTTCCGTCACTATGTTCTGTTCTTGGATCCCCGCATGTTTGCCATGCCTTATATAACATCATTTGATCTGTAGTTGTCCCAACATGACCCTCCTTCGTTACTTAGCTATCACATTATGTCAATGCCAATTTCATGGTATAATAATATTGAACGTGTGGAGAAGATTAAGAATTTAACAGAAAATCTTAACGAAATGTGTTTTTTTTTTTTTTTTTTTTATAACTTTACAAATAATTACTAAAACGATGAAAATATTGTTCATCTCAAAGCAAAACAAAGTAATACCGTGCCCAAAACAACCAGTATGTTCAAACTTGTACAAAATTATGCTAGTTGCCCAAGATTGAGGGCAGAAGACACGTAGAAATAGTTCCATTTTCGAGGATCTTTGTCGGTTTATCTGGGGCTTGACAGTTACTTTTGTTTTTTCCCCATAGTCTGCAGTTGTAAGAAGACAAACTTTCATAAACAGCCGCATCCTTGTTCTATGCTCTGCTTATAAACACTAGCTGAGATTCCTTCATCCACCTTCACAGAGAGTGAAAAAGAAAGATGAAGCATCTGGGTTTTGCCCTCATTTTGGCAATTTTGATCCACCGACAGTGCTTTCCTATTCATGTTGAAGCAGGGGATGGCTTCATCAGAGCCAGAGGAGCGCATTTTCTGTTGAATGGAAACCTTTACTTTGCAAATGGGTTCAATGCCTACTGGTTGATGTATATGGCTTCAGACCCATCTCAGAGATCCAAAGTTTCAGCTGCCTTTCATGAAGCCTCAACCCATGGACTCACTGTGGCAAGAACTTGGGCTTTCAGTGATGGTGGTTACAGACCCCTGCAGTACTCTCCTGGCTCCTACAATGAGCAAACGTTTAAGGTCTCTTTCAAACTTATTCTTTGCCATTTTTTTCCTCCATTCTTTAAATCTTTGAAGTTCAGAATGTTGATGATCTTGGTTTTGATGAAGGGCTTGGATTTTGTTATAGCCGAGGCCAGGAGGTATGGGATCAAGCTGATACTGAGCTTGGCAAACAATTACGACAGCTTTGGAGGGAAAAAGCAGTATGTGAATTGGGCCAGAAGCCAGGGGCAGTACCTGACATCTGATGATGATTTCTTCAGGAATCCTGTTGTTAAGGGTTACTACAAGAATCATATAAGGGTATGGAAATGCACCCATTTTTTCCATTTTCTTTCACAGACTTGAGATATATTTTCTTTTATGAGATCTGAGATATATGATACCCACCTATAATTTCACTCTACCTTTCCATAGACTGTTCTCAACAGGTATAACAGCTTTACTGGAATTCATTACAAAGATGACCAAACAATCATGGCCTGGGAGCTTATGAATGAGCCCAGATGCACATCAGATCCTTCAGGGAGGACCATTCAGGTTAGACTAATCTTTCCTATTCTAAAAAAGCTTAAATCGATAGAATATTTAACTAAAATAGGGTGAATGATGAAAACAATGAAGGTTTAAAGTCAAGATATCATATTAAATCACCACTTATTTTAAAAAATATCTCAAAAATTGAAGCTCGATAAAAAATATAGGCTTAATCATTTAAATCAGTATTTTAATACCCTCTTTTCTTTTTATGTCTTTCCCTGCTTAAATTTAATTTCAATCTTTTACGTTAAATATTTCCTACTCCAAATTTTTTTTCTCTACTCTCCTTTCTTTGAAGTTTAATCTATTCTCAACTAAATCCACTGAAGTTCAGTTAGCAATAATTTTTTCTTCAATGTGTCCTGCATATGCATTCACTTAGCCATTAAGGGGTATCTAAATCACCACCTACTCCAACCACCCTTCCATCTGGGATTCATTCTAGGGATCAGACAACCTTAATGATTTTTATGACATCGTCTTAAATGTGTTTTTATTAAGTGAGGTTTTTACTGTTATTGCTCAGTATTCGTGCTGAACTTTATCCTTCGGTGCATGTATGATAGGCTTGGATAAGGGAAATGGCTTCCCATGTCAAATCCATAGATAGAAATCACTTGCTGGAAGCTGGTATAGAAGGGTTTTATGGGCAATCTACGCCTCAGAGGAAGGGACTCAATCCTGGTATCGAAATAGGAACAGATTTCATTGCAAATAACCGGATCCCTGGCATCGATTTTGCAACAGTTCACTCATATCCTGATCAATGGTAACTCCTATTTGAAGTATAGCAATGCTGAAATTCATGAATATATAATTTTTCTTGGACTGTTGAAGAGAACATGCAATCTTGGCCTAAAACTGTCCCCATTGAATGAAGTTTTAATCTGTTTAAAGCAGAGATTTATGTTAAAATCATCGCTTACCAAAAATCGATGATTTAAAATGATTTTAGAGTAGAGGTTTTATTCTCACGTACAACAAAAAAAATGTTAAAATATTAATTAAATAATTAACGTAACTTTGTTATATGGGCAGGTTGTCAAGCTCAAATGAACAATACCAGATTTCTTTCTTGAACAATTGGCTCAACGCCCACATCAAAGATGCACAGTACATTCTCCGGAAACCAATACTTCTGACAGAATTTGGGAAATCCCGGAAAGATCCAGGCTTCAGCACCTACCAAAGAGACCTGCTGTTTAAAACTGTGTACTACAAGATATATTCATCAGCTAAAAGAGGAGGAGCAGCTGGTGGAGGCTTGTTCTGGCAACTTCTAACTGAAGGCATGGACTCCTTCCGTGATGGGTATGAGATAGTTCTGAGCCAAAGCCCTTCTACTGCAAATGTTATCGCCGAGCAGGCTCACAAGCTTGATCAGATTCGCAAGATTTTTGCAAGAATGAGAAATATCGAGAGGTGGAAGAGGGCAAGGGCCATCAGAGGCAGGCATATCGGAAACTAGGATTTATATATATATATATATATATATATATGCATTGATTGCATGAAATCCAAGCGTGTGGAGACAAGTAAATCTATAATTTGGTTGTGTCGTTGTGAGGTTTCCCTCTTAGAGATGAATGATGTTTGTCCAGGAGGGTGACTTGTAGTACTAGATTATCAAAACTTTTTTCTATAATTCCATAATTATGTTGTAAGCTGAGTTTTTCAAGGAGCTTAATTTCTGTTTGTAAGCTGATAATTATGGTTTTTTGAATCGCCTGTTATTTGAAAAGTGAAAAGTGGAAGTTCATAGAAGATGGAATTAGTCATTTAAATTAATATTTTAAAAGCAATTAGAACATGAATTTAACATAAAGATTTTAATTTCATGGAATCAACTGGGCTAGCTAGTTGAGTTTACTATGTGACAATGAAGAAATGAATGCTGCTAAGGGTATTATAGCTCTTATCACAAGTTCTTATTTAGATCGATCTGACGTGATGGTTTATATTGCACTTACCACATCAATTAGTTACTAAATGTGAACTACTACCACATGATATGATATTTACCATGCTTACAACTTGACTTAATAGTTTAAATAAACACTTATCACGTCAACTACTAAAATGTAAATTGTCACGTGATAGTTTACATAACACTCCAATAAAATATGAACTCTCACATAAGTTTGTAAGAAAATTATAATAAAAATTATAGTACCAAAGCATTTTTTTTCTAAGAAATACAAATCCAGGGGAAATGCTTGTCTTAGCAAATATTGTCCAAATTAGAAGTATTGTATAGCTTTTCATTTTGAGTACTACAAATTCTAACAACAGACGGGGTACAGTGACAAGGCTAGTCGTTCCCAATGGGCCTAAATTTGCAAAGCATTTTCGACCAAAGGCCCAGGAGTGGCAATGATATTGTACTTATGAGTTATGAACCCAAATATTGAGGTTCCCTTTTTACCATCCTTGGTCGGAATTCTCACTTTTATTGGGCTGGGCTAGAACTGATATTGGGCTTCAGGTCCGTCTGGGAAAATTAAAGTTTATAAGACTTTTCGAACTTCTTCCAGTTAAGCGATCTTCATGGCGGCTCAATAAGCAGAGACATGATTTTATCAATTAAGCCTCCTTTTAGGAGATTATTTTCAGCGGCAACCGTTGCTTACACTGAACATGGAGACCTCCTAGTTTCAGGGAAAATACCTAAACACCTAACCCTTCTACCCCATTTTGTTAATCATGTAAATATGCTTGAAGTCAATGCCCAATTGAATCAGCTAGTTAAAACCGGTCGTCTGACTGGTGCTCGCAAAATGTTCGATGAATTGCCTTACAGGGATGAGATTACGTGGACCAATATGATTTCTGGCTATGTCAACGCCTTGGATTCCTCTGAAGCGTTGGCTTTGTTCTCAAATATGTGGGTTCAGCCTGGGCGTAGTATGGACCAGTTCACACTCAGTCTTGCACTCAAGGCTTGCGCACTAAATATGAACTTGGACTATGGAAAATTATTGCATGGGTATTCGGTAAAGTCTGGTCTTGTGAATTCGGTTTTTGTGGGCAGTGCACTTCTTGACATGTACACCAAGATTGGTAAAATCGAGCAAGGTTGTAGAGTCTTCCATGAGATGCCGATAAGGAATGTGGTATCATGGACTGCCATAATAACCGGGCTTGTTCGAGCTGGTTATAATAAGGAGGGATTGGTTTACTTTTCTGAAATGCAGAGGTCAAAGATGGAATATGACGCGTATTCATTTGCTATTGCATTGAAGGCATGTGCGGATTCTGGTGCTCTGAGTTATGGGAGGGTGATCCACGCAAAAACAATGAAAAGCGGGTTCAATGAGAACTCATTTGTGGCTAATACTCTTGCTAACATGTACAACAAATGTGGAAAGTTAGACTATGGCATGCGCTTGTTTGAGAAGATGAGGACACAGGATGTGGTTTCATGGACAACAATCATCACATCATATGTCCAGATGGGCCAGGAGGAGCACACAATTGAAGCATTTATGAAAATGAAAGAATCAGACGTGAGTCCCAATGAGTACACTTTTGCAGCTGTTATCTCCGGTGCTGCCAAGCTTGCGAGAATTGAATGGGGTGAACAATTACACGCCCATGTTTTACGTTTAGGTCTTGTTGATTTTTTATCAGTGGCAAATTCCATCATGACCATGTATTCAAAATGCGGGAAGTTGGCATCAGCTTCGTTGGTATTTCATGGTATGATCAGAAGAGATATTATTTCATGGAGTACCATAATTGCAGCGTATTCTCAAGCAGGTTATGGGGAAGAAGCCTTTGAATATCTTTCATGGATGAGAAGGGAAGGACCAAAACCAAATGAGTATGCTTTTGCCAGTGTCCTGAGTGTATGTGGAAGTATGGCAATTCTTGAGCAAGGGAGGCAATTGCATGCTCATGTCTTGTCTGTCGGGTTAGAGCGTACAGCTATGATACAAAGTGCTCTAATTAATTTGTATGCTAAATGTGGGAGTATAAAAGAAGCTTCAAAAATCTTTGATGTGACCGAAAATGACGATATTGTGTCATGGACTGCCATGATAAGTGGTTATGCTGAACATGGGTGTAGCCAAGAAGCCATTGATTTGTTTGAGAAGATTCCCACAGTAGGTTTAAAACCGGACTCTGTGGCCTTCATTGGTGTTCTTACTGCTTGTAGCCATGCTGGACTTGTTGATCTTGGCTTCCACTACTTCAATTTGATGAGTAACGAGTACCAGATAAATCCTTCAAAAGAACACTATGGCTGCATGATTGATCTCCTCTGCCGAGCTGGACGATTAAGTGATGCAGCAAGCATGATCAAAAGCATGCCATTTCAACGGGATGATGTTGTTTGGTCTACTCTGCTTAGAGCTTGTAGGGTACATGGAGATGTTGACTGCGGAAGACATGCTGCAGAGGAGATTCTTAAATTAGATCCAAATTGTGCAGGGGCTCATATTACTCTGGCTAACATTTATGCCTCCAAAGGGAGATGGAGGGAAGCAGCAAATGTAAGGCAGATGATGAAATCAAAAGGGGTGATAAAGGAGCCAGGATGGTCTTGGATCGAGGTCAATGATCAGGTTTCTGCATTTTTTGCTGGGGATCGATCTCATCCACGAGGTGAAGATATATTCTGCATGTTGGACTTACTAACTTCAAGGACAGAAACTGCAATTCAGGAAGTGGGTTCTCTTTTAAATGATGTCGAAGATTAGCAGAAGGCAGACGCATGGTTCAATATTCCATTACAGAATTAAGGTAATCTCTCCATTGATGTGGTTACTTATTCAAGAGCTGCAGGTCACAAACAATAGCAAGGAGCCATTTTTCAGTCAGAAGCCTATATTTGTGTCAACAAATTTATTGTTGACAGTGGATGAGATCAGGATGAGCTACAGGTGTATTTGGTTATGAGAGAGTGCATAAAAAAGCAGCTTGTGTCTTGACAGAATCTACAAAATCAAATAAGATGGCTTCTTCAGCTGCAGCTCTAAAATTACGATTAATATGCAAAACTGGACCCCATGCCTCACTGAATGGTCAGAGTCTGGGACACAGGATTGATGAATGCGGTGTTTATTAGTTTTTATCAAGCAGAGACGTGCGAACGCGCTCGTTCGCAGTCATCGATCGCAGAAGCAGAAAGTTCAGGCCTATCTAGAAGAGATGTGCGAACGATCGCTCATCGTTCTAATGAACATGCGCCAAACTGTGGAAGTGAGCCTTAACATTGTTCATTCCTTTTTGTACTCCAGAGGTTTATCCATTACTGTTTATATGGAGGATTTAAAATTAATTTTAGCAGAATTTTCAATTAGAATTATGCTGCAGGAATCAAAGATGGCGGCTTATTAAGCTGTGCTCGTTGCTTCGTGGGTAATAGACTTATTTGATGTGTGTACTCCGGATTTGTTGGAACTGCATCTTAAGTTAAGTAATCCTGATATTTTGGAAGAGGAAAAAGAAGAGAAGATATCAAATAGTATGACGTCCACAAAGATATTGAAGTCCGAAGAATGCAGCCACGTTTTGGAAGAGGGTTTGTAAGCAATGATCTTTACCCTCGCTTTTTTGTTGTAATAATTCAATCTAGGTAGGGTCTCTTACCAGAGAGCGAGAGACACAGAGAAACAGTCGATGGTTTAGTTCTTACTAATTTTATTTATTTATTTATTTCGGCCACCCCCTAAATGGTAATTGGATTGTTTTGGCCACTCCCATTGAGCTATTTGAGGTTATTTTATATTATATATTTTATACATATGATTTTATATTTAGTTTTTTAATAATTTCACCTATGCTAATGTGATACATTAACAAATTATGTCAACTTTTCTAACAATAAAGACCTTTTTTTTTTAATCCAAAGATATTTGTAGAGACCTCAAATCACATGGACGCATTTATCACTTGAAATTATTTCCGGTTCCCAAACAAGTTCCATCAATCCGCTGATATTATACAATGTCTGATCCAATGAAATAATCCTTTGTTTAATGCAAATTAATTATAAAAAAAAAAAAATTAAAAAAAAAAAAAGAGAAAAAAAAAAAAAGGAGGAAAATACCAATCCACAGCAGCCTATTATGAAGTTCTCAAATCAAGAATAAGGTCAACTACTCTACTATACAATTTTTGCTTGGAATTTTACATCTTCTGCTGCAGACACTCATCGTGTGGTTCATTAGTTCAGCTTCTTGTTTGTTTAGTAAGAACGTTGTAGAAAACTTGCAGCTCAGCTTGCAATTATATCTTCTATTCGGAGAACTGGTCCTCATCCCTAAACCAATTGCGAACCACATATACAAGAAAGCCTAGGCAAACTCCGGCAGCTCCCAGAACAACAATTGTTTGAACCCACAAAGAGGAAATAAATGCTTTTAGCACAACAGTATCCCAAGACCATGACCACAAAATGGCGAAAATGGATCCCAATATAGCACCCACGACAACTTGGTTTACTGTATGGAATTGTTGTGAGACCCGTAGCCATGACTGCAAACACCAATCACAAAGGGAAACATAAGCACAGTTACCATATCCAATATACAGAACAAAGGCTATAATTCAACCAATTAATAAGGGTCAGAAAAAGAAAAAGAGAAGGCAATCCTCATTTAACTCATCATTGCTCATTGGTCCGTGAGCAAAGGCTAAAAGCATATATTATATGCTACAGTTGACTATAATAAGAGGCATGTGAGGATACTTACCAGATATGAACCAAATGCCAGAGTGAGACCACTGATGATTACTGTAAATTCATTAATCCCTAGCCATTCCATAACTGCAATATCGTATGCAGAAAAAGAAGCATTAAATGTCAGCAATAGAGCCAACACATATTGATATTTTACTAAGAGAAAAAGGAAACTGCAGGCCCATCTATTTCCACAAGGAAGCTGCTTTCTCTCTTTCTCTTCATAAGCACATGTAGGAATCAGAAACAAGTAATAAAGAGCTTAAAACAGACACTAGAGAATGTCTGAGTATTCTAAAGAATTGCAATTGTTCCATTTTCTTCCACACATTACTTGAAGGCACGATCTTCTAAAATGAATTCATTCATATGATAGAGCCATCACTAGAAATGATGGTCAGAGAGAGAGAACATCAATTCCAGGAATGTAGAAATGTATTCTTCCACAAGCAACATGATCTCTCCAATCAAATCCTATCGAAGAAGAAATCATCAATCCACTGTTTTGTTCACATTTCAAGGTTCTAAGATAGGAAATTAAGAGGGTATTCTTCTTGACATGTTAGGTTGCCAACAACAGAATGGCGTACTCATATTAGTTGCTTCTTTTATTGCTACAACTCCTAAATTATCCTTTTGCAATTCGAGGAGGAATGAGCTTATGCTTTAGAAAGCACTACAAGTCTCATGCATTATACATTCAGACCTCGCATTTGTCATCACAAAACAGTACACTCTTGAAGATATATGCAATAACATAAAAGCAAGAGTAAGTGATCTTAAAGTAAAGAGGGAATGAGAGAAATTACTTGACACAATAGTAAACACAACAGTGAAGAAGATGGATTGTGAATGTGAAGACGGCATCCCCGGGTCAGATCGCAATGTGGAAACAGGTCGCTCTTGGTTTAGTATCCGTTTGAGGATAATAGAGAGTAGAGAATTTAGAACAGACCCCATAGCAGCCCATAAGGCTTCCGCATCATGCCTCCAAAGAATGACACCACCAAAAAGGGCAGCTACAAGCCACTTGCTCTGTGAATCAACAGCAATTAAGCCATTAAGTCATAAAAGAAGTTACTTTTTCTCACCTTTGGGAAGATAAACAAACAATCAACTCAAAGTTACAAGACCCAAAAACTTGGTATCTACAGAGGTATATTAATACTAACATATGTTATTAAGTCACCTAAACTCAAAGATGCTAAGTGATAAAAGAAGTTGCTTTTTCTCACCCTTCTTTTCGGCTCAATCCCACACCAGTCTACCTTTAAGAAATCTCATACTATTGAAAAGGAATTTTAAAGATCCTCTTCATTCATTAATTTTTTATTAAGTTGTTACATATAGACAATGACATAGAATACAGGAGAGAGGATGAGTCGAGTAGATATACAACACTAACATCTTGAGCATGAAATTTACACCGAAGTCCAAAAGGAAGCAAAGGAATCAAGCTGAGATTAGAGATATGTGTGGCTAACGCCTGGCAACTATCATGTGAAAGTGTTCCATAACAGTATCACCTTTTGGATACTATTTATTCATAGCATCTAACTATCTGAATCCTCCACATATTTGATGCAATCACTAATAAGAAGGTTGCTTATACAAGCACAATAAGAAATTATAACTCCACATATTAATTACCAATCACATCGCACAAGACTACTTCCGCCTGTGTTCAGCTGGGTCTGAGACGAATCATGTGCAATTTAGTACGACAGCATTTTCCTAGGAACCACTTATAAAAAATTTACAAGAATCTCATTCGATAACATGGGCTGCAAACTGGATTATACTAGCCACTTGGAAGTAGTAAAATTATATCCCTTGGATATAGCTCCAATCATGGGGTCTATATATTACTTATCTCAGTCAACAAATAGAATGAAATTTCTATCATTAGGCAGAGAACAGAAAATACACAAATGCGAAGAAAGTAAAAAGAATATGGACTGCAATTTCACTTGCAGAATTATCCAAATTGGCCTTAAACTAAAACTAAAATTATATTTTAAGCTCCAAAGGGGCCAAATAACAAAAATTCCAGAACAGTTCTTCATTTGACAATCAGACCAAATCAATAGAAACCAGAAATATCGTTTCTGATACCACACACGAACAAACACAAATCGAAATGAAGAGGGAAAAACCGGGATTGGGAGAATCTAGAATTACCAACCATTCTATTGAGGGTGGGCTCCAGCCCATTAGCCATAAGCTCCCAACGAAACTTGGGTGACCCATCAACAAAAGTTTCCTGTTCAAGCACTCTAACACCTTCATCACCATCCCCACCTTTAAAAGCAGAAGTTTTAACCATTGTGTTCAGAACCTGGACTCTATTTCTCTCACAAACACCTTTCTTTGAGACAAACCCACCAAAAAAACTCGACTTTGACACAGATAAGTCGACAGAGAACGTAGAATTTATAGACTTGAGCATAGGACGGTCACTGGCAAGGACTCTGACGGAGGGTTTGCGGAGGACGGTCAGGGTTGATAGCATTGCTCCAGTGGGAACAGAGGACAAAGCAAGTGAGAACTAGGAAATAAGTGGTGTCTACTAAAATAGCGTGTGGGGGCAATTGATCGTTATGGTGATTGGCTGAGAACTTTACAAATCAATCACCTGGTTGACAGCTTTGATTCTGGGTTCTCGTTCCGAAGGAAAGACGTTGGTAATGTCCCAGCCATTTATTTATTCATCAAAAAAAATGTCCCAGCCATTTATTTGGGAACCTGGCATGTGAGTTTTTCTCCGAAATGGAAAGAGAAAATTCTATAAAATAAGCACTTGCTTGTGAGCTAAAAATTACATTAGACACATATTTTGTTTTTTATTAGCTATTTTTAGGCAATTATTTTGCTTATCTATTCTTGTTTTAATCATTTCTCTCTCCTTCTCTTTTTCTTTTTAAGTCATTTCTCTCTCTTGTGCGTTGGATAATGGATATAAATTTCCCCCTAATTTTTCAATTCGTTCTTTATAAAAGTGTCATATGTATACGAAACAAGCAAAAAAACACATTGTTTTATGAACATAGTTTTCCTTTAAACGGGGTTGAAAAAATTTTCTTTAATCTAGTTTATAAAAATGACATGCATCTCTTTTTTTAATAACATCTGCATCTCACATGTTAGAGCATCTCCAACAGTGTAGCTAAAAGGAAGATATTAGTTATATTTAGCTATTTTTGCTTTTTTTTTGTTGCTCCAACATAATAGCTTCATATTAGCTATTATATCTTAACTACTACGGTGAATAACTACACTATATTGAATATAATATAATATTGTTTTCAATATTGTTTTTTCATTGTTTTGGGTATTTGATCTTCTCCTTTTCCCTCAAACCCTTTTCTTTTTCCACTACATTTATTTATTCTCTTCCATTTCCTGAACAAGTTTCTCACGAGCATACCCCTAGATTTGTTGAGTTCATTCAAAGGCATTTGAGCATTAGAAATCGTCAAATTCATTTTCAGCTGCAATCCGACCCAATGAAACACATCTAGGAATTGCATGGCTAATCTTAATAATTATTAGTTATATTGCATATATTTATTTTTGTTATTAATTTTAAGAATTAGTACTAGGGGTGTCAATGCGGGCGGTTAATCGCTAACCGTTACAACCGCCAACTGCCTAACCGCCTAACCGCTATAACCACCTAACGGTTAGCAGTTAACGGTTATAGGGTTTACTAACCGTAACCGATAACCGCTTTTTATATACTATATTTTTATAATTATAATTATAATAATATTTATACATATAATATAATCAATTGATCATTAATGATTAAATCACATTTTTGTTTTAGATAATTAAATCATAATTTGAGTAATAATATATTATCACTACAATTTATATGATTATATTACATGATCGATTAATCATAAAATCATTTGATTATATAATAACAAATTATACATACATATTCATTAGTCATAAGTTATAAATATGCAAGTTCATATTAATACAACAATGAACAATTAAGTATCTATAGACTTAGTTCCAATGTATGTTATTAAAGTTAATAATATTATTAATGTACAATGATAATGTGATTCATATAATATCAAATTAATTAATTGACATTGGATTAAATAATATGTTATTTATAACCACAATTGAAGTATTAATGTATTATCATTATAATTTATATGATTATATAATAACAAATTATTCATATATAATATTTATATATATGATATGTTTGTAACTTTGTAATAATATATATATATATATATATGATATGTTAGCAACAAGTAACATAAACTACATAAGTAACATAATTATTAATTAGTTTGTAGTTGCATATTAACTAGCTTTGTAAGTACTTATATCATACATTCTTATTCTAATATTTTATAATTTAGTATATATTAAGTAATTATACATATATGCAATTATGCATATTGAATAATATAAATGTATAAAATCAATACTTAATCATATGATTCAATGACAATTCAAATATTTTATTTAAGTTAATCATATTATTAATGTACAATGATAATATAAGATGCATATGAGATGAATGTTCCTCATATGCGTTTATTCTTGTTTTTATTAATAATTTCTATATATGTGATTGTTTTTCCCTTTAATTAAGTGTTGACAATAATATAATAAAAAAAATGAGAAATCATATTTTAAAGCAAGCAGTTAATAGAATAAAGAATCTGTTGGAGTTAGCATTAAAAAATTGATAGCTAAAACAAAAAATTGTACTTTTTGAATAGGTAGAATACCTCTTACTGTTGGAGATGCTCTTATTAAGAAAAAAAAAGGACACATGCAATTTTTATAAACTGTGTTGAAGGAAGTTCTTTCAACAAAGTTTGGAGGAAAACTCTTGTCTTTTTTTTATTAATGTTATTCTCACTTGATATTAAAAAAAAAAAAAATGTGCTTATTACATGCAAACAAACACATGTCACTTTTAAAAATTGGATTAGAGCTCCAACTCAATTTGAAAAAAAAAAAAAANTTTTCTTTTTATGATTGTCTCTCTATATTTTAAATAGAAACAAAAATGCACAATTGCTCTAATAAAGAATATTACATAATCAATTTATAGATTGAGGTAAAAAAATAAAAAGAAAATTAAAAAAAAAAAATCCAACCAAATTTGGAAAAAATAAAATAAAAACTTGGATTTGATATATATATATTTTGTATGTCAAGGTTATACTGAAAATAATATTATGTAAGTCTAGCGTATAATTTGGGTTGAGAAATCTTGAACATGAAAATCCATCCATTTATGTGCAATAGAATTTAGGACGACATACTGGAACCTGCCACTTGGCATGCGGTTTTGTCATTTTTTTATTATTCAGAAAAGGGAATTTTACAAAAAGAGAGTTGTTGCCGAACTAATTGAGAATCTTCTACGGTCAAGCTTTTGATTTTTCTAAGTCTTGACTTTGTTAGGTCTTGTTTGCTTTACTTATTGGACCACCAAGTCAAGTAATCGCTTGGGCTTTTGACCCAGTAATAAGTGCGTGTTTCACGACAATTTTTTTCTTCTTTTTTTTAAGGATTGGACAGGGTCCACCATGTGTATAGGAGATCTGCTTATTCTTTCAGAATATAAATACTATAAGTTGTTGTTGTATTTATTTGATATGGTTCTTAAAATTATTATTAAATTTAGATCAAATANTTTTTTTTTTTTTTTTGGATTTTTTGTTTTGGGACCCCTTGCATTCCAATCTCAGAGATCGACAAAGGGTTATGGATCGACCCTACCACATTGGCTAATGCTCTCCACAGAAACACTCTGCACTCCACACCCAGCCATCTTCGGGCAAATAAGGATGTCCGGATTTGGTACATACCAAACAAAAGTTAGTAGGTTAGAATTTTTTTTTTAAAAAAAGTGACTCACATAACTTGTATGAATAAAAATATTTTTACTTTTACAATTAGAAAATTAAAACCTTAAGTCCATGACAAAAGGATTACCCTCAGTCTCATCCCTGTTTATAAATATATATAACTTGGGTAGTATAATTTATTTTCATGTTCAATAATTGAGAATTATTGTGCCAATATCTTTGCATAAAATGGTATTTTCATACTCAATAATTAAAAATTTTGTTAAATAAACTGGTTATGCGGGACGGATCAAGTTACCCACCTATTTAAATAGGTCGTGTCGAGGTTGAGAGGACCAACCCGTTTAATGAAATAAGTTTATTATTATTATTATTTTGACACATCCGCACAAGAGGGGGGAGGGGGAATTCGAACTAGTAATCATTGCTTCATTAAGCGTGGTCCTAACCGATTTAGCTACCTCTTGGGGACAATGAAATAAGTTTATAAGTTGGGATTGAGCACCCTTACCAGTAAATCAGTAATTGGCCGTTTGAAATTGAATTGCAAATAATTTGAGCAATTCCCACCTAGAGGCTAGAAGGCAAGTTCAGAGGCCACTTTCGGCTAAGGCCCAAAATGGAAACTCAGTTTTAAACCAGTCAATATAGTCTAGTATGGCCCAAGAAGAGTGTGGAAAAAGTTGGCGTTGATAATGGGGCCTAAATCTATTAGCTTGGATTGTGGTCCAACAGTTGATACGCATGACTATTTCAGAGAATGGAAAGGCATACAAGATTTTGATGCTTTATGCTTTTGGTAAAGCAAACAACTAAAAAGAAGTATGGTGGGATGGAATTCAATCCAATCCAATCCACTTGTTTAAACCGCGTAGGGCGAATACACGTAAGCTCCTCTGGAGCATATTACCAATGTCGCACAGTATGGGGCCGGCAATATGAATTTCGGATTAATGGGTGTAGAATATATATAGTGCATTCGGATTGAGATATATCGACTCTAATTTAATATTTTCAAGTTCCTAACGAGAGAGAACTTAGATGAAATCTGTCTATTTGGACAAATGCTCAGACAGTAGAATAAGGCTGAGGTGTACGTGTTTGGGCAAGTAGACCTCTTTCTTAACTTAAGTACAACACATGAGATTCGGGGTCATTTATTCGAAAAATGTGATTGAAATAAGAAAAATAGAAGAAAGAAGTGGTCATGTCATCTTTATGTGGAGCTCGCCTAGACCACACATACACACGTACACAAAGCTGGGTATCTCTAACAAGATATATATATATATATATTTTGTCCAAGGGTCTTTACAGGCAAGAAAGTACCATAATGTTCTCAGGAAAAAAAAAAAAAAAAAAAAAAAAAGCTCCTACTTGGAATAGAAATTACATATGGAAATCATGACGATGCGGATGGAAGATAAGGCACGACTTTCTCTTGCCTTGGATAACTTAAAAAAATAATATACTTAGAAGGAGAAGTGGAATAAAGCCCAGCTGCAGCAGAAGACTATATGAATATGAATAAATGGAGCTCATAGATTTCTCTATCTTGTTTGAAATTAAGGCCATTGTAGAAGAATATAAAATATTATACTTGCCTTGTTTGCTAGTGGATGATGGAATGATGGATGGTACATGTTTTTTTTTTTAGGTTCTTTCTCTCTCTCTCTCTGTCAGCCTTATAAAGCCAACTATTGGAAATTTTTTGAATGAAATTCTCAATAATTTATGCACTATTTTTAATTTAATACAGCATCAAAATAAAGATTCTGATTTTTTTGGTTCTTATTTGTTGTTTAATATGTATTAACAAATGTGCCTAAAGCAGCTGTTAAAGAAGATTTATATGAAAATGGGTGGAAACTGGAAAACATACGCAAGTGGCTCCCCCATCAGTGCCATCACACTGTCAACTCAATCTAATAAACAAATAATGCTTCAGAACAAAAAGAAAATCCCAACCTGCGTGCTGAAAAATAGTTTTTTTTTTTTTTAAATAAAAAGTATTATAGTATAACATAAAAATAAAAACTATTTTGTATTTTTTTTAAATATTTTATTTAAAAATTATTTTATTTTAAGACCAAAAAAAAAAAAAAGCTTCATTATCAGTGGGGCTATGATGTAGACTAACACATGAAAGTGAAGTGAAGCGACTCAATGAATTGAGTACCTCCTACCAATTCCTTGACTTTGAACAACGATTATGGCTGGCCCTGCTCTACTACTACTCTACTACTCTATACATATATAATAATACACTATTTTGTCCAAAACAAATTCAGCATAATATAGTTCTTCAAATAAATTAACAAAAATATCGTACAATAATTGTAAAGATTGTTAGTGGGAGTTTTTTTTTTTTTTTATATAATATAACGAAATAATTACATAGTATTTATTATGTTTTTGTGTCAGTCTACATGTCTTGTCATATTTATAAATTAATGTAACAATACATTACTACTTATAACTTCAATAATTAAAATGTGAATTGTAATTCATTTTCATAATATTTGATTTGTGACTTAAATTTAAATAAAAAAAATCATATTTTTCATATTCTACTTGTTTGTAATTTGTATAGGATCTGAATCCATTTATTTATTTAATAATAGCCAAAAATGTGTTCTCTGAAATTGATGGGAATTAATAACAATCACTTTAAACTCTGTCAAGTTATTGACCGGAGACAATCAGCTTTGTTCCTTCACATCACATAAATGAATTTTATTTTGGTTGATTAAACTAATTTGGGCAAAAACAATCGCGTGTCTGTCTAGCACCGTACCTCTCTCTTTGTCAGCAGAGCTCTTGTCTGTCCTTTTCCACATTTTTTTATTTATTTATTTAAAAAAAAAAAAAAAGAAAAACAAATAGGATTGCTTGGCAACCAAATAAGGTCTATTTAATTTTGATATTAAGACGTAAAAAAATCGCCGTACTTTAAGTTTCAGGTACACGTGATCGCGCGCGGAAATTACAGGAGGTGGTACGGTCTTCCAGACGTCCACGCGATCCTCTTTGAATGCGTCCAACCGGCTGGTTTCCGACCAATAATAAATTCTTTTAACCATTCATTAAATTGAAATGTTATAAATTTTGTTAATTATATCAATTTATAACAAGAAGGAAAAAACAAAACCAACCCTCCTGCCTCCTACCCACCCACCAGTAGTACTATTTCCTTCCAACAACTATTCATTTCCAATTCAAGCATATATATATATATATAAGAGATAGTGTACAGTGACAAGTATTTTATAAAAATTCCAGTAATATAAGATGGTGTAGCAATTTTGTTACCTTTATCAATTCGATTTTTGTTTTTTTTGTCTAACTTATTAATTCCAACAAAAGAATTGCTAAAAATATGTGTGCATTAGAATCTACCTATTGTGGACAAATGAAGCTTGCATTTTTATATATAGAAAGAAAGAAAGAAAGAACGAAAGAAAGAAAGGGCACTCGCACGCCCCATGAAGCATGAGGATGAGGCAATATTCTGCTCCAACCAACGGAGCAGAACGCAGGAGGATTCTTAATGTGAGGGCGCGGCCCACGTGAAATCCCACGTCTCATCCCATCACGCAGATGCCAATCACTCCGGCGATCTTCTCGCGCAGTAGGAAACCCCACCACGACCAAATTCCACGGCACAAGACACAGGAAATGAAAAGTAGTAGCACGACACAAAATATATATAAAAGAAAAAATCAACATAAAGAATTACATTAAAGCGTCGACGTAGCCTGTCCCCCATGCGGGCCCCCATAAACCCAACGAACCGGGTCTGGGACAGTGGGACTGGGTCTTGATTAAATAATTTTAGTTAAATAAATATAAATGTATTTGTGTTGGATGGATGCGTCTATAAAAGGCGAAGATTTGTCCACGGAAGGGGTTCAGTTCTCGGAGGTGCAAGTAATTGTTCTCTTTCTCACTTCTCAAAGGGAGGGGAAAGGAGAAAGGGGAAAGGCGAAAGGGAAAGGCGAAGCCAGAGCCCAGACACAGACTCCTCACTGCTCTCTCCCTGTACACCCAGTACTCTCTATAGTGTACAATATTTTCTCTCTTTCCTTTGTTCTTCCAATATTTCCCTCTCTTGGATTTTCATTTCTTTACTCTACCGGAAAACACTTCCCACTCCGACTACAATGCCGTAACACTGTTGCAGCTTCACCCATCGGCTTTGCTTCTCTCTCTCTCTCACTCTCTGTGTTTGATGGGTTTGTTTGATTTTGACGGATTGAAAGCTGAGAAACAGAGAACAAGCTCAATGCTTCACATCTCGAAGCTTTTTCGCTTCGTAGAGATGTTTCTGGCCATGGTTCTCGTCTCGTGGACCTTAGCTCGGGTCCCTTTCGCAGTTAGAATCTCCGGGGAGTTCTTCCGGCAGCTTTTAGGCGTCGTCCTGAGCCCTCTCTTCGTTTTTCTACTCTGCAACGTCATCATCGTCACTCTTCTGGCCAAGTCCGGCCGGCTCTCCGGCCAAATTCCGTCCGGCCACGACGGCGAGACCGAACTCTACGAGGAAATCATCAAAAACAGCGGCGACCACAAGAAGTCGCAGTCCGAAACGGATCCTCTCGCACACGTGCCGGAGACGATCGTGTACCATGACAAGCAGATTATCACTGAGATGATCACGACCGCTCGTGAAGACGACGCTAACATGTTCTCTGACTCGGACTCGGATTCGGATCTGGAGCATCCGAAGGCGTATCGTAGGACTCAGTCCGAGAAGTTCGAGCGCGAAAATTGGGAGAAGTCTCGCGGAAAGCTCCGGCGATCGGAGACGGAGAAGTGCCCGAAAGGTGTTAAATCCGAAGAGAATCCGCCGGAGAATCTAGCTCCGGAGGACGAGCTAAGCAACGAGGAGTTCCAGCGCACCATAGAGGCCTTCATTGCGAAGCAGTGGAAGTTTCGTCACCAAGAGTCTCTTCCCATCGTTCTACGGAACCAGAGCTCAGTCCCGGTTACCAATTAGCGGACAGAATCGAAAATTTGAAAAAACAAATTTACTGTTTTACAGTTTCTTGCTTCTAAATGCCTCTGTACAGGGTTAATTAATGGCCACTGTTTTTCCTTGGTGTGTAATTTCTACCAAAGAAAAGTTAAAAGAAACTACTGTCTGTTTTTTATGGAGGCCAATTGATCTCGCCTTAATTTTTCTACAATTTCATGTCAATCTCCACATAATGTTACACTTACATAAATCATTATTAGTTTGCTGAGGCGGATAAAACTTAAAAAATACAAATTTTAAAGGTAAAAATTAATTTTTGAAAGTCTATTTCACATAAATTTAGAAGATTTAGGTTTTTTTTTTTTTTTTGGTCGTTTCTAAAATTTTGTGGGGGCGAGCTAGTGACCCTTTGAAAGTAATGAATAATCACATTTTTATGGCCAAGTTTTACGGTAATTATCAATTTGTAATAAATATTATGGTGCTGTTAAAACCACTCTAAATATATAGCATACATTTTTTTTTTTTTTACATGCTAAATATATAGCATACATAATTCACAAAATGAATCAACTAAATTGCATGCAATTTAGCCAAGATGAGTGTTTCCAACGGCACAATTGAAAGTACTTTGATACGGTTTCTAATATGTTCTATAACTTGATAGTGACAAATGCCCAACATTGAAAAATAAAAAAAAGGTGTGAAAATCGAATAAAATCTAAAAAATGGTGCATTTGTTATTATTTTTCAGGATAAAGTGCAATTAATCCCTTCAAACTACCACCTACAATTTATCTCACAAACTATCAATTACGACAATTTATCATTAAACTACCAAAACAATGACTATGTACCCCAATTTTAATAAAATGATGAAATTACCCTTGCTAATTCAAAAACAAAAATACTAAAAAAAAATTTCAAAAATTTAAGGGTATTTTTGTCTTATAAAAAATTTTATAGGGGTAATTTTATTATTTTGTTAGAATTGAGGGTACATTATCATTGTTTTGGTAGTTTTGAGGATAAATTGTCGTAATTGATAATTTAGAGAATAGATTGTTATTAAGGTTATAGTTTAAAGAGAATAAGTAGATTTTACCCTGTCCCCAAGAAGTAGCTCAATTGACTGTGATCCACGCCTTATGAAACAGAGGTTATAAGTTCGAATCTTTCCTCCCCCTACCCTTGCGTAGACATGTCAAAAAAAAAAGATTTTACCCTATTTTTTTTAAAAAACAAAATTAATAGAGAATAAAATTGTTGAAAATCATGGCTATGTTTGGCAAGAGGTCGGACCCATAACCTAAAACCAAAAAAAAAATCTTACACTTTTTCTCTCAAAATTACCTCAAATATTCTTACTTTTTACATTAAATTAGTCACTTTTTATTATTATTTAAATAAAAAAATTACTACAAAATAATTTCTTTTCTTTTCTTTATACATAACATTTTACTTTATTTTAAATATGCTATTCTACCGGCTACTCCATTTTTCAAGTCCTTTTCATACACAGCCCATTTTTGAAGGACCGATTGCGGAAAACTTAGAATATGTAAAGGGTCACACCAGGTCTTGTCAAGGGGTAGCAGTGAGATTTGTCCCACTCGAAAGAAAAGGAAAGTGTTGTTAGTGGATATTAGCACCAATCATGAAAGAATTATACCAGAATTATTTTCAAAATGTACTTTACTTTCACTATCCCTGTAATCTCTCGTGGAAAAGTCGCTTTTACAACTTGCACGCAGAGAGAGTGACCTTCGTTTTTCTTAGCCTACCCTTCACTTTTTCTCCTCTCTTTGGGGGCAGCAATGATTAATTCCACAAGGGTATTTGAAATGGGGGCTGCATTATATATGTCATCGGATTCTTAAACTTCCTTTACCAAACCTATAATACACCTTTTGCTTTCCTTAATGATCTTTTAATTTTTTTATGATTTATTTGTGCCAAAAAAGATAACCAAGTTATTTATTTTCTTGGGAGAGAGGGAAAAAATGGTGAGGCATGTTTAGTGGTGGGTGCCTTCTGCTAGGAATGCCTGTATTCAAAGTTTAGGGTTTCCATTATATATAGTGTTGTAGCTTGCTCTTATCCATTAGTTGCTCAGAAGTTCTTTCCCTCAATTATTTTGGCCAAGGCCAAGACATTCTTTTGTCTATTGGAATAATGAAAGGGTCATTCTCATCTTATAATTCTTAAAAATTGAACCATGCGGGGAAGAAAGCGGGTGGAAATCTTCATCAATTTTGTTGCTTGAATTTATAGTAATTCTAACAATGAATGTGATAACGTTTTATGAAATTTATTTGTCCAAACAAGCCTTGTCAACCCACCTACCTTTTTTTTTGTAAAAAAAAATTAAAAATTTCCATATTCATTCATTGATAAAAAGTCACAAGCAAAAGCTCATATAAACAGCGCAAAAAAACGCTAAAAGCAAATCATAGCCGAAGCTAAAATTATAGACGTTAACAACAAACCAATCAACCATAACCAAAAGCATCCGCTAACCCATGACTATACATCAAGTTTAATATCATATCTGCATCAAACAAACACCATTTAATGCATAGGTAGCACTTATTCCTCGGTCATGAGAGCAAAATTCTCATGCTGAAACTCATCTTCCTCAACCTGAAAGCCAGAAAATCGTTTACATTCACAACCCAAGGTCTGGACCAAAGTAGAACATGGCAGATCAAAGAGAGAGGATAAAGCCTTATTACAAGCATAAACAGGAATGAAAAACGTAGAGGGAAGGAAATAAAGGAAAAAAAAAAAAACGAAAAACAAGTAACAACAAGGAAAAGACATAAATACAAGAAAGGAAACTAACAATACAGGGAAAAAAAGGGGGAAAAAAAAAAAAAAAAAAAACACATTATGCAGATAACAGTAGCTGATCGCATGCAAGCCGGAAACCAACGAGGAAGGTGGCATTGGAAGCTCATCACGGTGAGGACGCGATAAAAGACCCAGCAATGGACAGTGGGTGATAGAGCAGACATAGAGGAGATCGGCAATGCACACAAAACAATTTGTGTGGCTGCAGCGCTCTGAGAGAAAAAAAACTCTAAGTCCCGGCAAAACTTAAAAACACTCATCAACCCACCTACTTGTTCATGCATATATGTCCCATCATTTTTATTTTATTTTTTCATATTTATTGTTTGAAATACTAACAATTCAAATAATAAATTCTTGATGATGATCTGAATTTGGAAGGCATGTTTCTAGCTATGACTTAGCATGTGTGTGCTTTTTCTTTTTTCTTTTTTTGGATTTGTAGTTATTTTAAGAATTGAAACCCTTTGATTTATTTGTAGTCTATAATTAAGAATCATAATTAATGCTTCTAACAAATAATTAATATATATAAATCGGGTCTCTTGTTATCTCTCTATGAAACTGCAGATGGGGGGACTACTCACTATCCGGATTCCTATAATAATAGCTGCTAATGGAAGTTTAGAATAAGAAACCCGTTTGACAATGACTTTAATATATATATTAGATTACTCTTTGTATATATTTCCCATCTTTCTGCTCTTAATTATTAGCTTCAATATTCCTGTGTTTGAGGTCCCACAGCTGGAGTGTGAGCTCTGCTATATATTCTCGAAATCCACTCCTTAGTTAAACTATGGATTTATAAAACAGAATCAAACTATATAGTATATATTTGTAGCATGAGGACCAAGAAATATTTATGTAATAACTTTTACAAACTTCATCCACCAGCATAACAAAATATAAATGGATCCATTATGTAATAATATGCGGTTCTCCTTGCTTCAGCTTTTCATGACAGTACAAGCCTTAAAATGGGGCATCTAATCCCTCGACGGGTTCCATTACATAAAGTTTTCTACTAGATAATTTACAAGCAATTAATCTACTAAATTTACATATATATATATTTTTAGAATATATGTTATCAAGCCCAAGATCAACCCATTAACCCGGGAATATATACTTCACATGCATAAAAACTGTGTGTCTAAGCATTTTATAACCTTTTCAAATATCTATATTAATTGGTGTTTGACATGAGAAAAAAATGTTCAAATACATGAATCTCATTGAAATGTTTATCCAAAAGACATATAATAGCCGAGCTGCGAGCAAACAAAACATCTGTAGCCATCGACAGCTAGCTTCATTGCATGCAGATCATTTTTGTTGCAGACTGCAGGGGACTCTGCGCACAGAAATTGGGTTCAACTCTCGATGTGTATTTTGATTGACATGCCTTTAATTGATTGAATTCCCGAAAGGAAATGCTACTACTTGTACAATACCACGTGTCTACCAGAAAACCATGCCATATTAAGCATTACAATGGCCCCGAGCACAAGAGCAAAAGGTGAGACTCGGCGCAAAGATCAAGACTGCCATGAATGTTACTGGACAAAAGAAAGATATCTATGTATTTATAGACCTGTCATCCACTTTTTTGACTGCTTGATTCAAAGTGTTTGTTTGTAGGATTCATATATGTTTTCCACCCTATACAATACATTTCATTTGGGTGTAATTAGGCCACTCTTAAACCGGCATTGAATTCTGACATCTCAAATCCAACCAAGAGGATAGTTCGGCTACTCCAAACTGTCTACTGCGAGAAGGGGGTGATTTTGCCATCTCCAAATATTATTGTTGTGTGTGTAAACGCTACTATGTGCATTGACGAGTCGTTTTGTAAATCACCTAATAAAATGCATGGTATTGCAAAGGATCTGAATCCTTATCTTTGTTGGCATTTGGCAAGGGTTAGCAATTATTGATAGATAGGACATTGTAAAAGCTTTTGACCAGTTTAGAATGGGGAGATAAACTAGTGCTGGGTCACTGGGTGGCAACTTTCCCGTGAGGTTGGTGAAGGGGGCAAGTCTAGGGGGGGGGGGACTGGCTGGTATGAAGGAGTGGAGGTTCTTGAAAAGTGGGAAGAAAAATGTCTTGAAGAGGCAATAGACGGGCTAATAAGTAGCTTTGTAGAAAGATTTGTTGGCTTCTGCAATTGACAGCCTTATCTCCTCTGGTTTTGAGGCCGCTTAGCTCAATCAACATGTGGGGGTCACTGTCACTCAGTCACTCATGATCTGGTTGTCTGAATGTCGGTTATTGCAAGCTCGACAAAAGCGTTTCTTTTTTACTTTGTCATGGAGATTACTTGTTTTATCGTCATCCATATGTTGTGGCTGAGACAAAAATCCCATTCTCGCTTGAGTTCAGCGAAATCATCATGATTTAAGCTCAAATTGCCTATGTGGATTGGTGGGCAGTGGGCACTTGGACTTGGGGACTTTCACACTATCGAAAACAGAGCACTCTGAGCCCATTTGTTTCTCAGGGTCGGAAGGCTGAGCCCAATGCACCATTCACTAGCCAATGTAGAAATTGGGCCACAGCCCAATACGCACTGGTGTTCGAGGCTCAGGCATAACTAAGTCCAAGATGCCCAATAGACTGCATAGCATTGGGGCCACCGGCCACAGACTATGAAATTTGGGCAAAAGTGATGACTTTTGCAAAGCACATGCTGCAATGTCGACGTTCTTCCATCGTTTTGAAAAAAAGAAACAAACGGGACAAGAAGCCGATAAAATTTGCTAGTTTGTCTTTTTTGCTTTCTGTTATCAAGAAAAATTCCATTACCAAACAATTTAAAACACAATTTACTTTTTGTTGATGCGTTTTTCGGTCCAAGATGTTGCTAGCTAGCGATTTTTCATCATGATCAAGCTATGAGTGTAATTCCTATACATTTATGGTGTTTTTGCAAAACAAGAGCATGGTCAGAGGGTCTTCAACTCAGGCTGAAAATTTTCCAATGCCTAAGTTAACATCTTATATGTGGATAAAAAGATATTACGATATTATGCCTCTAACATCTATTAATTTGTATGTGCAGAGTGAAATATATGAAAGAGAGAGAGGCAAGGGAGAAAGAGGTCTCTCGGAGAGAGAGACGTGGGATAGAGAGGTCTTTTTTGGATGACTTGGGGAAGGCTAGCCAGAGAGGAAGGAGAGAGTCCTCTCTTTCTCATTTTATTCCTAAGTGTAACGAAGGTGGACACATCTCACTTTGTGAGTAGGTGATGACATATCGATAAATAAATATAAGTAGGTGAGACCCATAGAGAGCTATTTTCTCCTCAACACTTTTCATAACACATAACACACAAAAGATAATGAACTAGTTATAGTTCTCAAAGCAAGAGCGGAATTCGACATAGCATGCATATGAACTTTCATTCACTATTAGTGGAATTCGACATTATTTTCAAACAAAAAAAATTACTGAAAATATATTAACAAAGTGTGTCTTACAATCCATCTCCCCCATTTTTTTTTTTCATTTCTCCCAAAAAATGTTAATTTTTTTTTTCCTATTATCAAACAATTTTATTCACTTTTATATCACATCAATCACTACATTTATTATTACTATTGATTAGTTCCTTATGAAGCGGATGTCACTAGTTCGAATCTCCCTCCCCCTCTTATGTGGACATATAAAAAAAAAAAATCACTACATTTATTATTACTATTCAAACAAAATAATTATACACCAAAATGATTTACATGTGTTTAAAAATAAATAGTTTTGTGTCTCTTAAGCCTACGTACGGAACTGCAGTGTGCACCACCGGATGACGGATGTGGTCCATGCGCACTTATGATGACGACGACGTTGGAAAATCAAACGTCTTTTGACCGATGCGTTCCCTTTACCATATTTGGAAAAAGTCCACTGCCACCCACCTCACTCTTTCAGAGCACACAAATAGAAAAAGATTGCGCTTCAAGCAATCAAGCATAGGAAACCGGACCTTATTAAATTCTTTCCGATTAAAAGACCAAAACACCCCATCAATACAAACTCAGACTCTACGCCCATCGCAGCCGTCCGCGTCTATCATTCCGCAGAATTGTAAGGCTCAGATGCATACCAGTCATTGTACAAACCCGTAATTTCAGAAAAANAACTTTCAATTGCTATCAATTTGGACCCATCCGTACAAATTAGGGCACAAAATTTTTTAAAAGGACCAAAATACTCCTGATTTTCATTTAAAAAAAATAAAAAAACATTTTGGAAGTTGAAATTTTAAATAGTGAATTTTAAACGGTGACTTTTGTATAAAATTTCAACTTCTAGATATTTTTTTAATTTTTTTTTAAAAATAAAAATCATGGGTATTTTGGTCTTTTTAAAAAATTGTGTGCCCTAATTTGTACGGATGTGTCCAAATTAAGAACAATTGAAAGTTTAAAGGTGTAAATTGAGAGTTTTTAAAATTTAAAAGAGGTATTTTAAATTGAATAGAAGTTCAGGGTTCCCTAAAGTTTCCCAAATAATTATACACCAAAATGATTTACATGTGTTTAAAATAAATAGTTTTGTGTCTCTTAAGCCTACGTACGGAACTGCAGTGTGCACCATCGGATGTGGTCCATGCGCACAAATGATGACGACGCCGTTGGAAAATCAAACGTCTTTTGACCGATGCGTTCCCTTTACCATATTTGGCAAAAGTCCACTGCCACCCACCTCACTCTTTCAGAGCACACAAGTAGAAAAAGATTGCGCTTCAAGCAATCAAGTATAGGGAACCGGACCTTATTAAATTCTTTCCGATCAAAAGACCAAAACACCCCATCAATCCAAACTCAGACTCTACGCCCATCGCAACCGTCCGCGTCTATCATTCCGCAGAATTGTAAGGCTCAGATGCATACCAGTCATTGTACAAACCCGTAATTTCAGAAAAAACTCATGCCCATTATCGTCCACTGTATAATCCGGTTAAAATGCCATTCCCTCCCTCTTGGTCCCTCATCGCCTGAAAAAAATCCCAAAACAGCGAGAGAAATGAAGGGAGCAAGCAAGGCACTCGGACTCGGAGCCAAATATCTTCTCGAACTATCCGAGAACTTCCTGACCCGACGAGACCTACGCAGCTGCCGAAGCTACGCCCTCGAAGCCCGAGATTCCGACCTGAGGATTTCCTCCGTCGCTGACCAGATCATCGCCATCGCCGACGTCCTGCTCGCCGCAGAGCGCCGCTTCAGAAACGGCCTCCTGGACTACTTCTATATTCTCCAAGTCCGCCGCTCCGACTCCGGGAACCGGGAGCTCATTCGGACCCAGTTCGAGAAGCTGGCGGCCCTCCTGAACCCGACCGTCAACAAGTTCGCATTCTCCGAGGAGGCCCGGGTCCTCGTCCTCGACGCCTGGTCCGTGCTGTCCGACCCGGAAAAGAAAACCCGGTACGAGAGCGAAATCGACGGGCCCGAAAAGAAAGGGACCGAGAGCGAGGACACAGAAACATTCTGGACCCTGTGTCCGTACTGTTACTACATGTACGAGTATGAGAAGGTTTACGAGGAGTGTTGCTTGAGGTGCCAGAATTGTCAGCGGGCCTTTCATGGGGTGTCGATCAAATCGCCACCACAGAGCGTGCTGGTGGGGGAGGAGAAGTACTACCATTGTGGCTGGGGCTGTTTTCCTTTGGGGTGTGAAAAGGGTGCAGAGAACGATGGTGAGGGTAAAAACGACGGCGTTCAAGAGAATGCGCGAATGAGGAATGTGAAGACTAAGGCGGGCCGGCGAGTGATGAAGAACGTGAAGACTGTGGCGAGGAACACTACGAAGATAATGGGGAGAGGGATGAGTGGTAGGATGAACGGAATGGAAAGAATAAATTTGAATGTGGAATGTGGTGACTCTGGTGAGGATGAGTTGGAGTTCTTTGAGGGGGATGATGATGTTTTTGTTGGTGTTCGGCAGTGATTAAGAGAAAGGAAGTGTATCTTTTTGTCAATCTAACGTAGGATCTTACTCAGCAACTAGTATTTGCCTATTTGTATTTTGGTTGCCTGAAGGTGAATTGCTGTTGGGATCAGTTTGCTTTGATTATGAATTTATGTAGTTCACAAAGCTAATGCTGTGAGTATGGTATAGTTTTCTAATCTTCTAGATGAAAAAAATGTCTTGGAACAATTCTCAATGATTTTCTTCTTGGGTGATTCCCTTCTCTTTTCTTTTTTTTACTGCCCATTGTGAATGATTTTCCTGTCTGGATACTGATAGTTTCAACCCCTGTTGATCGGATATGATGTCTGTGATGAATGTTGTATGAGACTGATGAATATCGAAGCTTAAAGTTGATGTTTTTGTTAAATTACAGGTTGCTTCTGTGAAAAGGTCCAAGAGTAATATTTGATGGTGATGTTGAAAACCTACTCAAGCTGCTCTGCAAGACCAATTTTTGTTTTTTTTTGTTGTTTTTTGTTTTTCTCAGATTTGGGTCTCTGCATGAATTTTGCACTTAAATTCCTAAAGAACTGCATCGATCCTTAAGTTCAGTTTGTGTGGGACATTAATTGTTTATGATCTGGCTGATATACTTTGCTAGGAAAGTTGAGCTGCTTATATAATGAGTCTTTTCATGTGGATTGGAGAACATTTCTTTTTAGAATGAGCCAAATTTATGCATGAAGCTTGCCAACTATAAAGCAACCAAGCAAAACCACCCAAAAAAACAACACAAAAAGAGAAGGAACAACACCATGTGCCAATGCCAGTGCAACCAAGCACACCATTAGATTAGCTAGACATTAGGCAAAATGGTATTAGGGAAATCCAAGAATCGCACTAACCACCTATTAACACAGGATTGAGGAAATCTAGTAAGGGAATCAAGTCCTCTAAGTCTGACATGCTACATGATGTCCATGAACACACTAATAGCATTTCTTATCCTTTGGGAGAACAATCTAGAATTCCTTTCCTGGCATGGGAGATTCCAGCATGAACTTAACTGTGATGTCACCAACACCAAGAAACTTGCCCTTAAAACTGCTAGCGAGTGACATCATGAAACATATCCTACCAGAAGGAATAGCCACAAGGTAAATTGCACTTGCCAAATAGTGAATGCCAAATACTACTAGAAAATTGGCAAGAAAATGAGTAGATTTTCCGCGTGAAATTCTATCATTTTTCTCTTCTAGTCAAATTCTTGTTTGCTGAGCTTGTTAATATGTTGTAATTCCTTTCCCAAAGCCAAGGGTGCAGTCTAGCTAGGCTGTCTGTCATCAACTCTTCTCCTGCTTTAATTTACTTGGCAAAAAATGTCTAGGCTATTGTTACAGTCCCTCTTTGTTAAGTCCATTTGTCTGTTAGCTTCTCAAGTATTGGAGTTATTAGTACGAGTCTTCAATTGTAAGTTATTTTATATTTTAAGAGTTTAGGAGTCTTTGAATTGTTTGGTATTAGGAGTCAGTTGCCACGGTTGTTAGTCTATTTAAATCAAGTTTATGAATAAAATTGATATAAAGAGAAATTTATTTTCAAACTTTTTTTTGAAGGAGGTTCATGTTCCTTAATTCTAAGAACCTATGTACCCTAAATTACCCTGTTGCGGACATGATATATTCAGGTTTACGGCCATGGACCGACTTCCATGGCCATGAAGGTCTTGAAAAAAGCATGAGGGGAGAGAGAAGAGAAATTAGGAGGTGTAAGTGGGAAGATTGAAATCTGCTTTCAGATTTTTCTTGGACCATATCATTCATTTTTAGATTAGATGATCTTAAATTTAAGCATAAAATCAACCGGGGAGTTAAATCCAATTATTTGGTTTAATTCTCAATCTCCCTAACTTAATTGCAAATATATACCATCTCACGCTCAGAGAAGGAAACATATTTAAACCTCCTCATTAAATTTGCTTTAGCTGGAGCCATAAATATTTCCATTAGCAATTTACTCTCTCTCCCGCCTCTCTTCTCTATCTAGAGAAACACTTCCACAGAAGGCAAATCTCCTTCCTCAAAGTTTATTCTCATTCCCATGGCATTACTGCGACAGGTAACATGTCATCTTTCTCTCTGCGAATTTACGATTGGGATCCCCTGAAATTCTCTGCCCGAATTTCCATGAGAGAAGGGGTCTCGGGCCCGAGGTGCAGGGAATTTCATGGGATTGCATCCGCTAGTATGCAGCGGCACCTTTTGGTTTCTTTGTTTTGACATCCTATCTTGTATTAGTTTGCCTCATTTCTTGATTTTGTACATGTAGTTAGAACAAAACATGCAACAGTTTCAAAATTATTACAAGTCAGAAGCACGCACAATACAAAATAGCTTCTCTCAAGGAGTTTTCTCAGCCAAAACCATCAACCACAAAATTTCATTCTCCAAACCAAAATCAAAAGCTGAGGCCAAACAACTCGCTGCCAAGAAACACAGCGAGGCAGAGAGGAGGCGTAGGATGCGAATCAATGGCCAATACGCCACTCTTCGTAATATCCTTCCAAACTTGATCAAAGTAAGTAATTAACACCGACCCATGAACTTGGTTTCTTTGTTTTCAGCATCAAAACATGTAACAAAGAAGATGTCTTCTATCTTAACAACAGATGGACAAGGCGGCGGTGCTGTCAGAGACTGTCCGGCAAGTGAGGGAGCTGAGAAAGACAGTTTCGGCTTTGGAAGGAGTTTGTTGTGGTAACGGCGCCAAGGATTGTGTTTTCCCTGGTGAGACGGACAAGTTGAGTTTGGAAAGCTGTGATGATGAGCAGGGTCTGGTGAAGGTCACGTTCAGCTGTGAGGATAGGCCGGGATTGATGTCGACGGTGGCAAAGGCGGTGAGGACGGTAAAAGGGAGGGTGGCGAAGTCTGAGATGGTGACGGTGGGTGGGAGGACCAAGTGTGTTTTGTGGGTGCGAGGGTTGGGTGGTAGAAATGAAGGGATTGTGATGCTAAGGAGAGCTTTGAAGGTGGTCATAGAGAGGCCTATTTTGGCAGGGATCAGCAAGGACCCACGGTTCACTTGATGATTATATTAACACTTCGATGAGTTGGGAATTGTATGAATTATAGGAGTAGTGAACAAATAATGATGATTAAGAATGTAGATTTAGGTACACGACAGCATTTCATTAGGCTTCACATGTTGTATTATATTTACTTTTCTCCCTTTATGGTGGAGTAGCATACATGTCTAAGAGTTTGGCTGGCCTTCGGTGAAAAATTCACCGAAAATCTTTCTATGCAAAAATAAACTGTGAAGATTGTCTCTAATGAAAAAATAATTAGAATTCTCTCCTAATCTTACAATCGATCTTCACCGTCTAATTATTTTTGCACAAAAGATCTCCAATGATTTTTTCACTCCATGTGTCCATACATGATCTCCATGGCTATAAAGACATCCAAAGGTTGTAGTTTAAAAAGCTGCTAGTGTTATTTTTCAATGGTTGGATGATCCTCAAGGTTTTTTTTTTCCTTGTTTTGGGGGTGGGATTCCAAAGCCTATATCTAGTTTCTAAGTTTCTTCCTTCTTTATTTCCTCTTCTATTTTGAACAATCAATTAGGTAGTTCTATCTGACTATGTTCAAGTAAAACGTGATTGGGCTGCTTGGTAATTAGATTGGCATTTGTCATTATGTTTAATGTCAATAGGGTGTATTGATGGGTTAGCCAAAAAAATTGAGACCACCCCACACCACAACATGAATGTTAACGGAAAATGATAATTCTCATGGTGTTTGATGTCAATAGAAGATGGGCTTTAGTGAGAAGAAAGATTTGAAGTTTTCTTCCAACTGGTGAATACCATTGGCTGATTGCATGTAGATTTTATTTACTTCTGCAAGAATCTAGAGGCATCATCAAATTGTGAGAGGTAATGAGTCATTCGAAATTTGCTTCCATAACAGATTGCTTTTGTTAAGTTATCCCCTGAGAAGGTAGGTAGGTTGTGTTTGACAGGCTTTTAAGTCTTGTTGGGAAGGTGAACTAACGAGAATTTCTCCCACGATTCTCCAACTACATCTCATCAAACACTTGGAACCCTTCAACATTCCACTCTATAAATACCAATTTGCCTGCCTTCGACTCAAATCACAAATATATCTAGATCAAAGCTCCCCATATACAGAGAAAGAACAAAGCTGTCTCAGGTCCCCTACCAAACAATGGCTGGTTCTACTCATTTTTTCCTGTTGTCTTTGATTATGATATTGTCATTGTCAAGCATCGACATGAGCATGGCAGCTCGTAGCCTTTTGGATACGCCGGCGGCTCCACCCCCGGCATTGACGCTGCCTCCAATTCCATCTCTGCCAAAGGCTTCATTGCCTCCTTTGCCCTCACTGCCAACTCTGCCGAAAGCCACATTGCCCCCACTACCTAGCATGCCAATGCCAACTTTGCCGGCTCAGCCAACTCTGCCAAAGTCCACATTGCCACCACTCCCATCTCAGCCAACACTGCCTCAAGTCACATTGCCACCGTTGCCAACTCAACCAAATTTGCCAACAGCTCCCAAGGTGACTCTACCTCCTCTGCCAGCCACTCCATTTCCCACCATTCCAACAATTCCTTTCTTCTCCCCACCTCCATCAAACTGAACTAGTAGTCCTTGAGAAGCCATCGGACCATTCTCTTTCTCCTGCTCCCATTGTTGGATGGCTCTGTGTTTGCACCACTACTTGAAGACTCTGCCCTGGCTCTTCATATGTTTTTTTTTTTTTTCCTCTTTCTTCTAGCCTAGACATATGAGCGTTTACAGGCTTGTGTGAGGTTTATACTATATATGCTTGTATTATTATTGTGGAGTCATTCTTTACTCATTTCAGTCAGATGGATTGTTATATTATGTCATTGTTGTCCTTACGAATATGATTACATACTTATATTAATTTTAAGCCTCTATCTTCCATCAACTATTAACAAATTTTAATTCTTTCGACGTAAAGTGTTTTCCATAAAAATAGTTTTAGCATTTGGCTCGTATTGACAATCAGCAACGATCCTTGACTTCCCAGAAACTTTGATAACGGATTATGGTTACCTCCAACATCAGTGAAAAATGAACTACAATAGAGAGTATGTGCGAGAAATAGAAACTCAAACTTGAAAAATGGTTTACAAAAAAGGAAAAAAAAAATTTACATATCTTAAATGAGGTTTTTTTGGTCAATCAAAAATGTTTTCGGTTTGACCAAGATTTTTAATTGTACCAAACATTAAAAAAAAAAAGAGTACTTTTTTCATCCATTGAAACAAATAGATAAGCCTTAATCACTTTCATTGCTGAAAGAAATGGATCGGAAGGGGGATACAAAGAGGAAGGACGACTAGAATATGCTGCCTTAACCCACTAAAGTTTAATTAAGCGAAGAAAGAAAATTGTAAAATTAGTTTATGTGGTGCTTCAACCTGTTTGGGTTGCTAAACGCCTTAGCAATTTTATGAGATACATGTCTAATTATTCCATGAGAGTACACATCACAGACGTGCACATAGCATGATAGCAGCAATCTCATTTCCCTGATCTCTTGATGTTCAGCTTCAACACGTCCTCTCTCCTATGAACATCGAACGCATCCACATATATATCTTATATGATGGCGGGTCCGATGGAAATAATGCGAATTTTTATTTTTATATAAGTGACATATATATGTGACATGTACTATAATTGGCATTGATGTAACATATTAACAATTTCTGTCAACTTCTCCGATCCTCCAATTTTTCAAAATCACCATTGAATTTGTGAGATCCATGTGGATCTTACACATGGATCCATTTCATTATTTAGTTTAAGTCTTAAGGAGATTGTACTCAAATCATAAATATCATATCATTCACAATTCTTTTCCCAATTTTCAAAATTAGTTGATCATCTATCTATTTTCTACTAGGAATTAACCAGCTACGTGTTGTTTTTAATCACATTATAAAAATAAAACTTTCAAGACTTTATTTCTAATACATAAGGTTTACTTGAACAGATCTCATAGTAATGTGTTGTGACAATCTGAAAAGCATATATATTGTTGAGACTTGAGATCCTAATCTTATATCACAAACAAGTGGTACTAGTCAAATTATGAGTTGGAGAAGTAAGCAACTTGGTGAACCCCACTAGCTACATATTTTGTTGTTCCCAATTAAAGTCGTTCAATAACTCATTGACATTTTTTGATGAGTCATAACACAGCAGTTGGTCTGCATATATCTTTCAGCAATATATATATATATTTTTTCTCCTTTTTTGGGTTATTATGACTTTAGTTAGCGGTTCTGAACCTCCAATGTGTCTACTTTAATTTGGAAGGTTGGCTAACTAATTATGTACTTTCTTCACACTTCCTACAACCACATCTTATCTCAAAAAAAAAAAAAAAAAAAAAAAAAAAACCACATCTTATCAAACTCCCATAATCAAATTGATTTGGCGATCTATAAATACCACCAAGTCCATGTACTCTTCAATTCATCCCACTTGCCAACTCTCAAACCTTGCTGCTCTCCTCCCGTTGAAACCATGGCCTTTTCCAAGTATTGTTTCCCTCTTTTTATGTTCATAGCAATATTATTACTCTCAAGCACCGATATGAGCCTGGCAGCTCGCCAACTCTTGGACACACCAGCTGCTCCACCTCCGGCGCTGACACTGCCTACAATCCCATCTCTGCCCAACCCCACGTTGCCCCCTCTGCCATCAGTGCCGACACTACCTAAAGCCACATTGCCACCACTGCCAAGCATACCGTTGCCAACATTGCCGACTCAACCTTCTCTGCCAAAGCCCACGTTGCCTCCATTGCCTGCCAACCCATTGCCTACGCTGCCAACTCTTCCGGCATCTACATTGCCGCCGTTGCCAAGAACCCAACTCCCAACATTGCCCACCATCCCGACCACAATCCCTTCAATTCCCACTATTCCCGCGACAATCCCAACAATTCCTTTCCTCGCCCCACCCCCATCAAATTGAAGAACTAATCCTTGAGATGCCACATGCATCTCCATTCTTCTGTCCTTTAGCTTTGTTTGGATGATTCTATGCGACTGTACTTGTATTGTTTTGTTAAATTTGTGTTCAAATACGTTGGAACCTGTCTGGTTCTCTCTCTCTCTCTCTCTCTCTCTCTCTCTCTCTATATATATATATATATATTTGTGTTTTTTAACAAGCTTGAGCCGGGCCGTTTGAATTTTCTTGTGTAAGAGATTCCAATGATTTATTTCTATCATTGTATACTCATTCTTTTATATTTCAGAGTCACTTGTAAGTGTTATTGTTATTGTAATCGTTCTTGTGATTATTGAATATGATTTATTATTACTCACGAGTCTTGAGCTTTCCTCAAATTGACTGACAAAATTTTCCGCTACGCTAGGGTAGAGGAATTTCACAAACCCATTCTATTATTGTTAAATGAAAAAGAAAGAATATATATATATATATATATATATAAAAGAAGAAAGGTTATACTTCATATATATAATGTAGTCTATACATGCTAAATCATGGCCTGTCCAAAAAATATCCCAAAAATTAAAAGTAAGTACACATAAGAATAATAATAATTACATACTAAGAATTAAGAAACTACACGCAATTCAGGCATTCTCATATAAAGAACAAGTGCAAGGCTTATTTGCCCAGAACAATTTAGAATACGGTGTCCACCTATCTTGAATTGTCTGAATTGCATACAATTCGAACAACAAATTTTAAAGGATACTAATCTATAATTAAGCTATGTTAATATAATAATACATTCTAAACAACAATAATTGTTAACAAATTGTTGGTAAATTCTCAAATACATTTCATCTCTTTGAACAGTCATAAACGCGCGGAATAAATTTCACAACTATTATTTAAACAATATGAGAATAAGATTTTAATTGTATATATGGCTCATTATTTTTCACTTGTGTTTTACGTGTATGGATCAATTAGAAGTGTTTGAAGAATATAGAAACAATCCATCTGGTTATAAACATTTATTCTCTTTATATATTAACGAAAATCCAGAGACTAAATTAATTAAATCACTTGAAAACTAGAAATTAAATTTAATATTTCCCCTATACACATATATATAATATAGTTGTTGTTTCGGGTTGATCAATGATCACCCATTAGCATGCTTGAAAGGCCAAATGGTGAGACGAGCCATGCATATGCGTGAAGCACCAAATTTATTGCGTCCACGTACGGCTAGTTCGGTAGCCCATTGGCTACGTAATTAAGTGTGTTGAAGGCATTGGTTGAACTTGGTTTATGTTTGAAATTGGAACCAATCAATGGAGTGATGTTAAGCAGGCAACCAATACTTCTCAAAACTTGCCGCAGCTACAACTCATCAAATTTTCTAACCTTTGGCTTCTTCAACATATATATATATTTGTCTATAAATACCCAATGGATACTTGTTCTTCTTCAAACGCAGACTACAAGCTCTCTCAACTCTTTGCCCCAATCAACATGGCTTTCTATAACCATATCTTGGTTGCGACTTTGATTTTAGCTTTGTCACTCTCAAGCACCGATGTGAGCCTAGCAGCTCGTCACCTTTTGGACACACCGGCAGTTTCAGCCGCAAATTTTGTTGTCTCTGCGATCCCCTATGATCAGCCCATGTTGCCTGCTGTGCACCCATTTCTAATCCAACCCAAAACAATATTCTCACAGCCTGATCATCCTTTGCCGCAAGTGTCGAATCAACCTACTCAAACAAACTCTTCATTTCCAATATTGTCGAGCACCCAAACACCCTCTGATCAGCCAAAACTACCTGAAACCACATTGCCGCAATCGCCCCTATAAATCCAAAGCGGGAGGACATCCAAGCCAACACGTGTAGCAAATAAGAGATGGTGGGCCACAATCAATTGGGCCAAGCTCTGATACCAAGTTAGAAATGGGTCTTGGGCCTAACTCAACTCGAAAGTTAGCTCAAGAGTTGAGATTTTCCTTCATCTTTATAAATGGTCAATCTTCTTAATATCCAAGCAATGTGGGATTTGATGAAAATTGATGAAGATTAGATTAGCCTAATTTTAGGGATTTGATTACTCTAACAACAACCACCCAGTTGCCATCAAAGTTAGACACAGCAGCAGTTCATGCCACAGATTTGGCTGTGTCTGTGATCCCATATGATTTGCCCATGTTACACGCTTCGCACCCGAAACCGACAAACCCATCATTTCATCCATCGCAAAAATGCCGTCTCAAGCAACTATAACAAAGTCACATTGGGTACCTTTGCCGATACAACGAAGAAATCAAGCCCATTCTACTCATACATTGCCACTGTTGCCTTAAGTGTGATTGAGGCATCATACTCTATTATGTATTGTCAAAACTATAGCTGCGTTAGTAGCTTGTATTTTACATTCCCCCACTGCCGTCAAGTTGAAGGGAGGATCAATTTAGATGTTGTTGTTCTGCCTTTTACTTCTGCAATAAATAAAATGACTCTTGGACGTGACGGAGTCTTAGGAGTCCTTGTTTATGATATAGATTTTGAAATGTAATTTCCTTGTAACTCTCCTAGCAAATATAAATATATAAAAGTACAATAAAAGTGCCATTTTCCTGCAGCTTCCTTTTTCTTGTAAGCATCTCTTATCATATGTCAAACCAACTCTTCAGTCTTGTGAGTTAAATGTGCTTGTCATTCTAGTCCTGAAAATATTCAGTAATCTCGTTATTTATGGTCTAATCTTGAAATTATAGGAGTTTTTTTACTACCCAACTCAAAAATATAAATGTCGCAACATATAAAGTTAAACCAAATTAAAAATAAGGTCTCATTTCAAATATGGTGAAAAAGTAAATTATCATTGCAGTGTAGAACTACTGGCATGGCAGCAAAAATTGCATCTCTTAGCCCTAACAACTTTATTCTTGAGAGTGATTTTCTCAACAATTCTAACCCTTTATACTATAAGGATCTTACCTCAATTGAAGAGATAAAAAAAAAAAATTAAAAAAAAAATCTCTTCAATTATTTCCAAAGCTTTCTCATTATTCTTCCATTTCGCTTATTGGATGGCTTTCAAAAATCACGGAAACGCAAATATTTATGCGCATAACCTAGCAAAATTAGTCATTCAATTCCCTCCAAATTTTCATGAAGCATTCTCAAAGATTTTTCTTATTTCTTTAATTTTTGAATTCAGAGTTGGAAGTATCCATCCACCTTTGTAATTGTAATCTCCTCCTAGCAAAATTAGTCATTCAATTCCCTCCAAATTTTCATGAAGCATTCTCAAAGATTTTTCTTATTTCTATAGCCTGTTTCTTTCTTACTTCAAAAAATAAAATAAAATAAAATAATGAGAGTGGTGAGTCATAGCTCAAAAGCTGGTAGGTTGGCTTTCCTATAGGGTTCTATTAGTCAAGCACTCAAGCCATCCTTCGAGGTTGGCCAATATTTTTGAACGAACAATTAATATTAATTATTCTAGCTTGGGAGGTGAACTAACCCATGTTTTTCTTGGCATTCCCTCCAACCATAACTCATCAAACACACGTATTGGTTTTGGAGTCCTCAGAATTCTTCTACATATTTTTCCTCTATAAATTCCCATTGGACACATGGCTTCTTCAATCAAAAACATCTTTCCAACACTAAAAGCGAAACAGCTTTTCAAACCTTCTGCTGCTCCCCAACCAATATGGCATTTTCTCATCATTTCTATTTCCTTGCGTCTTTGGTCGTAGCATTGTTACTCTCAAGCACCCATGTGAGCCTAGCAGCGCGCCACCTGTTAGACACACCGGTTGCTCCACCTCCAGCATCGACATTGCCTTCAATCCCATCTCTGCCCAAGCCCACGTTGCCTCCACTGCCCTCTGTGCCAACACTGCCTACAGCCATATTGCCTCCCCTGCCTAGCACGCCATTGCCAACATTGCCGACTCAACCATCTTTGCCCAAGGCCACGTTGCCTCCATTGCCCTCGGTGCCAACACTGCCTACAGCTACTTTGCCACCCCTGCCTAGCTTGCCATTGCCTACACTGCCGACTCAACCAACTCTGCCAAAGCCCACATTGCCACCATTGCCTGCCAACCCATTGCCAACACTACCAACTCAACCAACTCTTCCGACATTCACACTACCTCCGCTGCCAAATACTCCATTGCCCACAATCCCTTCAATCCCCACCATTCCAGCAACAATCCCAACGATTCCTTTCCTCTCCCCACCCCCATCAAATTGAACCACCAGTCCTTGAGATGCCACATTTCCATTGCATCGATCTTTCTTCTAGCTTAATATATCTGTGTTTTTACAGGCGTGAGTAGATTTATACATATGAATTTGTTTGTATAAGGGATTCTTATGTTCCATTTTCCATTGTTCCAGAATCATTATTTCAGTTTCACTCATGGAGTGTTGTTTTTGTTATAGTCCATATGATTATGAATATGTATACGAGTGATTTCTTCTTGTGTTTGTATAAATTATTATTATTTTTTTAAATCGTGGGTGAAATTTGTTCTAAAATCATGGATGATGATGACAACAATAATGTTGATATCAATTAGATAAAAGCTTCACAACAACCATTATAATATACAAAGAGTTGTTTTTTTGGACAAGTAATATGTGATAATTGTTTCTACGTAAAACAACCAAGGTGTGGTTTCCCAATTTTGTGTCATATGCTTATATATTGTATCTATTTTTAAGTGACATAATTTACCTTAAAAGCAAAGGACAAATTTGTTTCTCCAACGAGAGCTAGTGTCTCTTTTATGAATTCCCTAAATGAATTAAAAGAAATTAGATCCGGTGAAACTACGGCACGTGTTACTCATAATAAAATTAAGCATATTTTGGAACATAACTACAATATGACCAATGAACACATGGTCCATATCCAACTTTTTCTAAAGCCGAGAGTAAGGGATGTTACCAGGCGTCCTTGTCCTTACACCTTTTTTACTAGAAAACTAATATCTATTTATTGGCAAAAATAAAAAAAAGGTAATATTATAAACTATATTTTTATTTCACGATTATCCTACATTATTGATGTGGAAATTCCAAATTGTCCCACAATGGTAAAAACTACATGGTATTTTAATAAAAGGGTAATTATCATTTCTCTCCCTGAACTACCACTCGATTACCATATACCACCATCAATTACCAACTTTACATTACGACCCCATCAAACTACAATTTCGTTACCAAAATCCATATTCTGTCAGTTAAGGTCGTTAAGTCGGACGGTCAACCTGCGTCACATGCCTTGAATGCGTACGCATTTTTTTTGGTAATTATCCTTACCATATACTCCTATCAACTATCAACTTTACACGCACGTAATAGGTTGACCGTCCGACTTTATGACATTGACTGAAGAAGGGGGGGTTTTGGTAACGAAATTGTAGTTTAATGGAGTCGTAATGTAAAGGTGGTAGTTGATAGGGGTATATGGTAATCGAGTGGTAGTTCATATGAGAAAAAGACAATTACCCCTTAATAAAAGTAAGCCACTCAAAATATTAGCCAAGTTGTATATATAATTTAATAAAATCACAAGCTATACAATAAGCGCAAGGGTCAATATGTAATATTCGGTACAAAAATTAATTTGAAGAATCAAATCAGTATCATATCATTAAACCATACCAAATATACTGCAAATAAATAAAAAAATAAAAGCATATTCAGCAACATTTGTCATGCTAGTGGCCAAATTGTTCCACATGTCCTAATTATGATGTTTAATTTGTTGGTCCACGACATGCTTATTAAGTGTTGTGAAGGCTTTGGTAGAAGTTTGTTTATGTTTGAAATTGCAACCAATGAAAGGAGGGAGATTATACTTGCAACCAATGCTTCTCAAAACTTGCCACAGCTACGTACAAACCCATCAAATTTCTAAACCTTTGAATTCTTCAACATATATTTTCTATAAAAACCCAATGGATACTTGTTCTTTCTTCAAAACAAATACAAACGCAGACTACAAGCTCTCTGCCCCAGCAATCAGCATGGCTTTCTATAACCATATCTTGGTTGCGACTTTGATTTTAGCATTGTCACTTTCAAGCACCGATGTGAGCCTATATAGCAGCTCGCCACCTTTTGGACACATCAGCAATTCCAGTAGCAAATATTGTTGTGTCTGCGACCCCACCTGATCATCAGTCCATGTTGCCCGCTCTGCACCCATTCCTAATCCAACCCAAAACAACATTATCAGAAGTGTTGACTAAACCTACTGATCAAACAAACTCGTCAAGCACCCAAACACCCTCTGTCTCTGATCAGCCAAAACTACCTGAAACCACATTGCCACAATCGCCTACCAAGCATTCCACCCACATACCCTCAATGCCTACTGAACCAACTCTGCCCAACACGCCTATAAATCCAAATGTGAAACTATCTCCACTGACAGCCACCCAGTTGCCATCAAAGTTGGACACAGCAGCATTTCATACCGCAGATTTGGCTCTGTCTGTGATCCCATATGATTTGCCCACGTTACGCGCTTCGCACCCCAAACCTATAAACCCATCGTTTCATCCATCGCCAAAAATGCCGTCCCATCCAACTATAACGAAGTCACATTGGGTACCTTTGCCGGTACAAGAAAGAAATCAAGCCCATTCTACTAAAAATCCTACATTGCCACTGTTGCCTTAAGTGTGATGGAGGCATTCTACTCGATCAACTATGTATTGTCGAATCTAAAGCTGGGTTATATAGTAGCTTGTATTATACCTCCCCCCCACCGCCGTCGAGCTGAAGGAGGATCAATTTAGATGCTATCGTTCTGCCTCTACTTCTGCAATAAATAAAATGACTCTTGGACGTGACGGAGTCTTAGGAGTCCTTGGATCCTTGTTTATGCTATAGATTTTGAAATGTAATTCTCCCAGCAAAAATGAATACATAATAATGCAATAAAAGCGCCATTTTCATGCATACATATCTGTCTATATGGTCAAGTTTCAAATCAATTACTAGTTAAAACACTGATCTGCTGATCATATAACATTATTAATTCAAAGCTTTTAATCTAAGCAGGTTGTAATATTCAACCCTCGACGTGGGTCGTCTCTTATATATATGTTAATGTTAATTTTCACATATTTAGGCAAAACTCAAATGTTTATGCACATAATTAACCTAGCTAGGTAAATGAGTCATTTCCTCCAAATTTTCATGAAGCATTCTCAAAGATTTTTCCCCTCTTTCTTTCTTACTGACAAAAAAAAGAAAAAGAAAAAAAAAATGAGCGTGATGAGAAAAACTGGTAGCTAGGTTGGCTTTCCTATAGGGTTCTATTAGTCAAGCCATCCTTTGAGGTTGGCCAATATTTTTGAACGAACAATATTATTCTAGCTTGGGAGGTGAACTAACCCATGTTTCTTGGCACTCCCTCCAACCACATCTCATCAAACACACATATTGCTTTGGAGTTCTGATCAGAATCCTTCAACATTTTTTCCTCTATAAATACCCATTGGGTACATGGTTTCTTCAATCAAAAACATCCATCCAATACTAAAAGTGAAACAGCTTCTCAAGCCTTCTATTGCTCTTCAACCATGGCATTTTCTCATTTTCATTTCCTTGTGTCTTTGGTCATAGCATTGTCACTCTCAAGCACCCATGTGAGCTTAGCAGCGCGCCACCTGTTGGACACACCGGCACCGGCTGCTCCACCTCCAGCATTGGCCTTGCCTACAATCCCATCTCTGCCCAAGGCCACGTTGCCTCCATTGCCCTCTGTGCCAACACTGCCTACAGCTACTTTGCCACCCCTGCCTAGCTTGCCATTGCCTACACTGCCGACTCAACCAACTCTGCCACAGCCCACATTGCCACCATTGCCTGCCAACCCATTGCCTACACTACCGACTCAACCAACTCTTCCGACATTCACACTACCCCCGCTGCCAAATATTCCATTGCCCACTATCCCAACCACAATCCCTTCAATCCCCACCATTCCGACAACAATCCCAACAATTCCTTTCCTCTCCCCACCCCCATCAAATTGAACCAGGCCTTGAGACGCCACGTTTCCATTGCATCTTTCTTCTAGCTTAATTGTTGGATGGTTCTTTGCACCACTACTTGAGCCGTTTTCTGAATGTCTGGAGATTCTGCCTAGGTTCTATATCTATGTGTTTAATTTCTACAAGCGTGTTCGGTTGGTTTATACGTATGAATTTGTTTGTACAAGGGATTCTTATGTTCTACTTTCCATTGTTCCGGCCAGAGTCATTATTTTAGTCATTTCAGTGTCACTTGGAGTACTGTTCTTGTTATTTCCCATATGATTATGAATATATATACGATTGATTTCTTCTTATGATTGTATAAATTATTATTATTTAAAAAAAAAAAGGTGAAATTTGTGCCAAATCTCCAATCCAACACAATACAAGTCCATGTGATGATGATGACGATTGATGACAATAATGTTGATATCAATTAGATGAAACTTGAAAGCTTCGCAAATCAATTGATATCAAATTAATTCCCACTATCAAATTCAGTCAAAAAATTTCACGAATTCCATTAGTGTGTCACGTTAAATTCTATGAAATTATGACACGTGTTACTCATAATAAAAATTAAGCATTATTTTAGTCAATTAACCAACTTTTCCTAAAGCGGGGATGTTGACATCCTCCTTACACTGTTTTTTTTTTTTTTTTTGAGTCCTCCTTACACCGTTTTACTAAAACAAAAACTGATATTTATTTATTAGCCCAAAAATAAAAATAGAGTAATGTTATAAGTTATATTTTTATTTCACAACTATCAGACAATATTTTGATCAAAGTAAGCCTCTCAAAATATGAGCCAAGTTGTATAATATCATTTTTTTTAAAAAAATGTCGGGGAACCTCTCCAAGGCAGGACCCTTCGGACCCACCCCTGCAGAATAAACTTCAGTCCCGTGCACCGCACTCTCGAAAGTTTTTCTACACGAAATTGGTTAAATCGCGACTTTCACCAGTGATGTGGCCCCAAGGAGTTGAACCTTGGACCCATGAGGTGTTGAACCTTAGACCTTGAAGGAAACAAATCCCGAAACCAAGGTCTCCACCACATAGGTCAACTATATATCATTTAATACAATCACAAACTATACGATAAGCACAAGGGCCCATATATTCGGTATAAAAATTAATTTGAGAAATCAGATGAGTAACATATCATTAAACCATACTAAATATAATGCCAAATATATATATATTCAGCGACATTTGTCATGCCTTGCCTTGCTTCAGTCCATGTGGGTGAAGTATAAAACCCAATTATGATGTTTAATTTGTCGGTCCATGGCATGCTTAATTAAGTGTGTTGAAGTTTGTGGGAAAGACCGACTTCGTAATTTCCCTATTCTATCGCTCCCACTTTGATTAGGAAAAAAAAAAAAGGTGTGTTGAAGCCATTATACTATGTTATTGTTGAATCTAGAGCTCGTTTAGTAGCTTGTATTTCACGGTACTGTTTCTCCTGGTTTGGGAAATCTCTACTTGCTAAAATAAATAAATAACAATACAAAAGATGAGCCATTATCTTTACCTTTTCTTGTAAGCATATCTCATATTAAACCAACTCTTCAGTCTTGTGAAATGTGCTTGTTCTTGTTCCAGACTTCTTCTTTTTTTCTAAGCTGGTCATTTTTTTCTAAGCTTGTTCTTGTTCCAGACTTGCTGTGTGCAACTTGTCATTCTAGTCCAAAATGTATTCAAGACATTTTTACCCATTAATCTCAGGTCGTTGTGTTTTAGCATGTTGTATATATTCAACTCTCGACAAAGCTATTTTATATATTAATGATTAATTTTCAAAAACTCGAGACTCCAACAAATAGCATCAAAGCTGACAATTTAATGGATCGAGTTGGAGCCACCCATAGTTGAGTGTATATATTTATGTATTAGTTTTGTGATTGATTAAGTGGTCTAATCTCACTTCGGGTAATATGATAAAAGTGAGTGCATAACATAATGTTATTAGACTAAAAAGCATAAACAACAGAATAAACATATAAAGGTTATATATGTAATTAAATGGATGGTGGGTTCGAGAAAGCATAGATTAAATGGAAATATAATGAGGGTAGAATAATGTCAGAAGTTCACACAAAGTGACATGCTATTCAGGCAACGAATTGCATCCGATTTCAATCCACAAGTGAGTTCCATGGTGCACCCATCTGCGTTCAATTACTTTTCTTTTCTTTTTTTCTCCGGGCTTCGCATTCCTATAGGGTTCTATTAGTCAAGCCATCCTTCGAGGTTGGCCAATAGTTTGAACAAACAATTATTCTAAGCTAGGGAGGTGAACTAACCCAACCCAAGTTTCTTGGCACCCCCCACCAACCACATCTCATCAAACACACGTATAGGTTCTGGATTCCTCAGAATTCTTCAACATTTTTCCCCATATAAAAATACCCATTGGATACATGGTTTCTCAATCAAAAACATCTTTCCAACGCTAAAAGTGAAACAGCTTCTCAAACCTTCTGCTGCTCTCCAACCATGGCATTTTCTCATTTCTGTTTTCTCGTGTCTTTGGTCGTAGCATTGTTACTCTCAAGCACCCATGTGAGCCTAGCAGCGCGCCACCTGTTAGAGACTCTGGCTGCTCCACCTCCAGCATCAACACTGCCTACAATCCCATCTCTGCCCAAGCCCACATTGCCTCCGCTACCCTCTGTGCCAACACTGCCTACAACCACACTGCCACCCCTGCCTAGCACGCCATTGCCAACCTTGCCGACTCAACCATCTCTGCCCAAGACCACATTGCCTCCACTGCCCTCTGTGCCAACACTGCCTACAGCTACATTGCCACCCCAGCCTAGCACACCATTGCCTACACTGCCGACTCAACCATCTCTGCCCAAGACCACATTGCCTCCACTGCCCTCTGTGCCAACACTGCCTACAGCTACATTGCCACCCCTGCCTAGCACACCATTGCCTACACTGCCGACTCAACCAACTCTGCCGAAGCCCACATTGCCACCATTGCCTGCCAACCCATTGCCAACACTACCAACTCTTCCAACATTCACACTACCTCCGCTGCCAAATACTCCATTGCCCACCATCCCAACCACAATCCCTTCAATCCCCACCATTCCGGCGACAATCCCAACAATTCCTTTCCTCTCCCCACCCCCATCAAATTGAACCACCAAGCCTTTAAGATGCCACATTTCCATTGCATCTTTCTTCTAGCTTAATTGTTGGATGGTTCCTAGCACCACTACTTGAACCGTTTTCTGAATGTGTGAAGATCCAGCCTTGGTTCTATATCTGTGTGTTTTAACCTTTTGTTGTATAAGGAATTCTTATGTTCTATTTTTCATTGTTCTAGAGTCATTACTTGGTCATTTCAGTGTCACTTGGCATTTTATTCTTGTTATTGCCCATATGATTATGAATATATATACGATTGATTTCTTCTTACGTCTGTATAAATTATTTTAAAATATATATATATTTGGTGAAATTTGTGCTAAATCTCCCATCCAACACAATACAAGTCCATGTGATGATGATGACGACGAAGACAACAATAAATATGATATCAAATAGATGACAGCTTCACAACAACCATTAGAATACACCAACGATTCTATCAAGCCTATATAAAGAAGCATCGAATCCTTATCTATTCTGAATACAAAGAATAGATAAGTATTTATCAGCAATACTAATTGAAATCATAAATCTACTCAAAAGTGAAGTTTCTCCGCTTTCATAATGACTTTTGTAATTCATTTTGGGTAGTCACTCTATTCTAACAAGAAATTCTTATATACAACATAAAGAAACAGCTAGGCACAAGTAAACAAATTTACAACAAATTCATAAGAAATGGGGTATAAACTAACTGAAAATCGTATATACAATTCCAAGCATATCAGATCATAGGCATAATTCAATAGTTATCTTACAGCTACCTCTCATTAATCCTTTTATAAATTTCCTGAAACAAGACATAAACCAATGATGGGTTTATCTGCCCAGTGACATGCGTAGAACATCAATTAGAAAAAAAAGACATGCATAGAACATCACTGGGCAAAGCAGAAAAAAGGAAGAGTACAAACCTATGATGGGTTTATTTGCCCAGTGAAAGTACTGCCTTCTTGATTGGTTCATTGTTGTTCACAGTGTCTGCAACCATATATAAGATATGTCTAAATCTGCCTCAGTGCTTATAAAACTCTAACCCACGGCTACAATTGGCTTTCAAAGCCTCCTCCAATTTCTCAGCCTGGTCAAAATCAACTCTGAAAGTGACCATGCTGATGCCATCTTTACCAGTATCATAATCCTGCTTAATGTCTTCAACTTGAAAAGATTGTAACTGTAAACACCAAGCACAAGACATGAGTACACAAACATTAAGTTTAACTTGTTAAAGATATGAGGTCTCCATTTATGCAATATATTGCCATACAAAGCAAGAAAATCTTGAGCTGTCAATAAGAAAGGAAATCTGGCACTTACCCAAAAAAGATATAATTCAACAATGCATTTTACATATGCCCCTATCAACAGGTTATCTGAATAAATGTACTCATATCTTCAGCAGAATTTCATCACCATCAATTCAATACCAGAAAAGACTGAAGTCAGAACTTAAAGTAGAAACAACACGCTAGAGTCTTGAAAGAAGTCCAACTCAATTATTTCCTCTTTGTTAAACAAACTTGAAAGAAAAGTTAGATCATATTGGTTGTCTGTATTGGAGAAAGTAATCCAGCAAAACTTCATTTCAAATACTGATGATAAAATAAGAAAAGAGATAGACAAAGGAACTCAGAGTAACAGAAATATTATCAAAATGTGCTGCCAACAGTTCTTCAAGGTATATCAATTTCATTGACATAGCCAATAGGCCCAATAGCAACAAATAAAGATGCATGTCCCTAAAGGAAATGAAGAGCAACCATATCAATTTTATCATGTACACAAATCAAACCATGCCAAGGCTTAAAAACTAATAAACATGATCTCAGATCACCTGATGGTACAGAACACCCAGAAGATCAAATGGAACTTCCACACCCATTGGAACCTACAATCAAATCAAATTCAATTAAATATCCCAAAAAATTTATTTTCCTAGTGATTAAGAACCTCCAAATTAGCTAAATATTTTCCATGACATGTGTAATTGGCTTCACCAACCTTCTAAATATCAGCAAGCAGTGGGTTCATAAGTAAAGCCACATAGCAACCCCAGAAAGAAACACAATACCTTAGATTTCACAAGACAAGTTGGGGCATTTCTCAAGCATTCTGATGCAACTCCTCCATAGGCCCTGACCAATCCTCCAGTGCCAAGTTTGATGCCTCCAAAATACCTGGAAGATAATTGAAGTAAACTATATGAGAAGTGCAACAACACACTAAACAACCTAAGCTCATGCACGTAACATGGATATTTTAAAGCTGAGAATCCACATACATGAACAAGACAAAGCAAGATGTACTGTCAGGCACAAAAAACAATCATTTTATTTTTTTTAGTGAACATATCATTTGAATAGAAAAAAAAAAAAAAAATGTAAAAGCATATAACATCATTGATATTTATCAATCATAAGTAGGTTCTGAAAATATGAACCTGATCACAACCACCATAACCCTATCTATTCCAGAAGAAACAATTGCAGAATACATTGGCTTGCCAGCTGTACCCGATGGTTCACCATCATCATTAGACCGGTACTGATCTCCAACCTGATATGTGAAAAAAACTACATTGGGCAAAATTTTAGGAAATTGTGACAAAGATGACCCACTTATATGTTTCTCACAATCTATCCCTTTAAGCAATCCAACCTGTTTTGCATGGCAGTCAAGGCATGCATCCTGAAAAATAAGAGGCACGATGCAAACGGGTCTGAACCGAATAATGTTAGATCCAAAACCCGTCAAATATGGCCATACAAACTTGAAATTTATTCCTCAGTTTTTTGAAGTCACTCTAAGGCTGTTAAAACTGCACCTAATGTTGAGAGTTGAAATCCCCATCAAAGCCCACAAGTAGTCAGGCAGTTTACATTAAAAAGGACACCAACAGCTCATAAACCACAGGGAGGGAACCCTCATGTGAAGAATAAAAGACTTCGCTATCAATTTGCCTTCCTCCTAAACTACTTTAAGGTGGCAAGCTAAACCTTTTTTTTTTTTTTTTTTGAGAAGTTAAACTAATTAGACTCATTAACAAGGGAAAGTATATATAGCAATGTACCTTATAAGCCCAGCAGTTGTGAGTAGCACGTGGATCTCGAACCTATACATGAACAAAGAAATTAAATTATTTATGCTTTATTCAAAGAAACCAAATTTGAACATTCAAAACCCAGTCCTGCCCGGGTGAATCATGAAATTGAAAACTCAAAGCCACAAACACACTAACCTTAAAGCGGAATCATCTTAAGAAAGGTTGATATGGTACGGTTATTAACTATAGAAGGAAAAGGCGAAAAGGGGGAAGATAGAATGAAAACCTGGGAGAGGAAGGAGAAGGCGGATGGTTCGTCAGAGATGGGGCCAGCGATAGCGATGAATTTGCTCTTCTTGATTTCTCTCTCGAATGTCACTCTCTCTTTGATGGTCGTGTACGCACCTGCTTTGCTGCTGCTGCTGCTGCTGCTGCCAGTGACCATGGCTCTCTTGGCTCCGGCGAGGGCGAAGAGTGAGGCGGAGATATGGTGGTTTAGCTTCTGGTAGTGGTGGTAACTGGGTTGTGTAATTGCAATTGGCATTTGGGTGTGGGTTCAACTTCAATCCTATTTACTTGGGACTACAATGGCCACCCACCACTTTCACCGCATTTTTCTTGAAAGTTGGTACCGGAAACTTCAAGTGTAAATCGGACTATATGGACCAATGATACCCATTTTTCCACCCCCTTCACATTTGGGCTCTATTATGGGCTTTTTTTGGTGTTTTTTTATTATGAATTTAATTTATATGGGCTTTTTTTTAAAAGCTTTTTATGAACTTTTTTTTATTGGATTAATCCAACTTTTGAACTAAATAAATACACACATTGTAATATGAAAACATAAATTGAATTGCAAATATTAGGCAATTTATACAAGTATTTATAAATTGAATTCTAATCGGGGAAAAAAAAAATCTATTTATAAACTTTGGACAATACAAGTAACTGAAAAATAAATAAAAAAAACTATAAAATAGAATAGAATTGAATTATATTTTCCAAGGAAAAAAAAAATGAATTGAGTTCATTGCCTTGAAATAATGTTCATAGCTGGATAGTGGAAACACAATGTCAATTTAGTTCTTTAGTGACATTTCAAATCACCCAGCCAAATTAATCAATACTCAAATGCATGAAAGAACTAAAATGAGAGAGAGAGACAGAGAGAGAGAGAGAGCTATTTGATGAGATTAAGGTCTTCTTTAATGAGAAACAGAGCACTTCAAGGGGAGGGACCAAGAACGCGAGAGTTGGGAGAGAGAGAGGGCCAAAGTAGGCATTAGGGTTTCATTTTAACCGCTCACCTCAACACCTCTAATGCAAGCAAATCTCAAGCAAATCTGGATGTCGTCCCTTTAGAAATAGGGAATAGGATCCTCTCCAGTCCATTTTGGACTGGAGAATATCCATTTCATAGCTAGGATTTATTCTTTAAAATTCTACAGCTAAAAATGAGCCACTTGTCCCACTTGTTAAAAATAATAATTATATATTATTTTATATTAAAAAATAAATAATTAAATAATTAAAAAAATAAAGGGTTGGTTAACCACCCCATTGGGGGTGGCCGGACCACCCCAGACCGGCGGTCTGGGGTGACCAAAGCCACCCCATGGCCCTTGGGGGTGGTCCGGCCACCCCCAAAGGCCAAATCTTAAAAAAAAAAAAAAAAAAAATTGTTTGGCCCTAGGGGGTGGCCAAAGCCACCCCATGGCCTTTGGGGGTGGTCTAACCACCCCCAAGGGCTCAACAATTTTTTTTATTTTTTTTTAGATTTGGCCGCTGGGGGTGGCCGAAGCCACCCCATGGCCTTTGGGGGTGGTCTAACCACCCCCAAGGGCTCAACAATTTTTTTTTTTTTTTTTTAGATTTGGCCGTTGGGGGTGGCCGGACCACCCCTAAGGGCCATGGGGTAGCGGTCTGGGGTGGCTGAAGCCACCCCACCCCCCATCTGGGGTAGTCCGGCCAACCCCAATGGGGTGGCCAACCACCCCTTTATTTTTTTTAATGATTTAATGATTTATTTTTTTAATATAAAATAATATTTTATTATTATTTTTAACTAATGGGACAAATAACTCATTTTTAGCTGTAGGATTTCTAAGAATAAATCATAGCCATAAACTGGAGAGGATCCTATTCCCAGAAATAGAATTTCTAATTCCTTTAAATAAATGTCACAAACATAAACACAAATAAAGATTAACATGTGGAAGACACAGATTGTAGGGGAATAATTGATGATGATTTTTTTTTTTTTTTTTTACTTTTACCATAAGTACAAGCTTACTTCCATCTCAACTCAAACCTCAATAAAACGTTTGAGCTGATCTATCACCACTTGGTCTTCTTAATGATACACCAGAATTTACAACAGAAGGGTTAGCATAGCCAAATTGCTCGAAGTCAGCGTCCCTACGACTACTACTACTACTACCGAACTGGCAGCTAGATTTTCTATGGTGTCTAGTTGTGTCAGAATACAAAATTGGTGAGTTTCCATTCCCATCCAAATCCTCTCTCCAGCCATTGTCCACTTCTGAATCTGCATCCAAGTTTCCATAGGAGGAAGATGAAACTGAGTCTGATGAAAGCCCATAATGGCTGTACCAACCGGGTTGCACTTCACCAAATATGTAATCAGACAAGTCTCCGGTGCTGGCAGAATCCTTGCTACTCACGGTGCTGCAAGAACTTGCATCTGAGCTGCTGAAAAGGGAAGAACTCTCACTTGATGAATCCACTGCAGCAACTCTTTGCATTGAATGGAGTCTCCAATTATCTATATGGAACGATTGATTGTTGCGTCTTCCTGCCACAGCATTAGACTCTGTCTTGGATGTACTAAGACTGGAAGGAACAGCTTCCAAGTTCCTTTTCTTTGTTCGTCCGCCATGAGACGCCAAGTTGTTCCTGATGAAAGATGGGGCTCGTGGAGAGTGCCTAGTAATAGAAATAACAAAATTCATAAAATTCGCGTATATTCCAAAAGAAACATTGAAAATCAGGATATGCAAGTTGAGCTCCATAGGCACGTTACCTAGCGTAAAGGAGCATGTACGCCCTTTCAAACAAGACCCTCTCCAATTCCACAGGTTCTACCTACACAAAAAATGGGTGCCACCAATCAGTTCAAAAATCAGATAACACAACTCAAAAATAGATGCACAAGTAAATTCAAACTTCTGTTATCTAGCATTAGATCACATATTTCAAGAGTACATCCACGTCAAGTACACACCACAAACACACAATTACCCACAGATGCACTATTCTCTAGGAAGTTTCATCCAAAAGGATGATATGCGAGATGGCAAACAAAAGTAAACTTGAAGAATATTGAATAAACTTTAGCAACAAAGATTGCAATTCAGGGCATAGTAACAAGTTTGCTTTCTTTAATCCAAGATGCAAGCAGATAATGGCAGTTAACATCCACAATGGTCTGATAAAGCGTTAAAGGTTCAATAAACTTGAAGAAGCTTGTTTTCCAAATCAAAATGAAGAAGATTTTACTTTTTTTTAAAAAAAAAATAGAGAAAGAAAAGAAAAGAAGTATATAGAAGAAAGCCAGGAGCCAAACTCAACAATATCTCTACAGATACCAAAAATAAACAAGAACTTACTGTGCTATCATCAATCCTGAACCACTCCCCATTAAAATTCTTCACATAACACACGTAATGACCGGAAAATGCAGCATTCATGATATCCAAATGAACCACCACTGCGTAAAGACTGTACAAAGGAGATTTATCACCAATTCCACTTATTATATACGGGGTCATGTTGAGAACCTCAGGGAACTGAATTGATTTGTTTAACTTCTCAAAGTTCCCAGACTGCAAGAAATTGTAGCAAAAGCATTAGAATTGAGAATAGTATGAAGTGCTCAAAAACAAATGGATGATCACAGACTTACCTGAAATCGCTTCAACACAATCGTCAAAATATTTGGTGCCTCTAATATTGTCAACTTCTTTTTTGCCTTCTCATAAGTTTTACACCTAGAAAAAACCAGTAAGAAGCAGGGGATGGAAATTATAGAGAAAATAACCCACATGATCAGAGGATTTCAACCAGAAAATAGATGAAAGCTCAAAAAAATTATAAAGATGGTTCAAATAAGCTTTACTCTTCACAACTCAAAATGAAAAGCTAAAAGTTTGCGATTCATGAAAATGCAGAAACAGTAACCAGTGAGTTTCCCTCAGTTTGTCTGAGTAGTTACACGTCTCCAGTACAAAACTTGCTATAGTTATAGGAGCTCTGCAGTGTTCTGAACTAACATCAGTACAGTACACAGTGCCTCATCCCAACTACTAGGGCTTCATAAACAAATGTTCAAACCAATCTTAGCGGCAAAGCACATGCCAGAAGTAAGCACTACTGTGGACTGCAAGGAAAACAACCCATAGGCTTGTAAAATACCTCAGTAACAAGAACTCAAACAAAGGTTTTTGACACACGCAAAAATAAGATGTCTAACAATCTAGCACAAAAAACAAGTTCCTCGTGCCTATGCCTTCAATCACCAACCCAAGAAACAACAGAAAAGCAGAACAAGAGAAAAATGGAGGCTGTAAAACCACAGGTGCAGACCGCAAACTTGGCATTGGGCATGGAGAATAGATGTCTAAAAAGGCCAAGAAGGCAATACAGGAGTTTCTAGTTACAAGAAAAATGAGTGTACTGAGCATTGTGCTAAAGCATAATCGGTATATGCACTTAGCAGAACGCAACACCAAAGTTCTCTTGTTAAGAGAAAGAATAGAGCATTTCGTCTAAATGAGTAAATGAACCCAACCTGCCACAATAGTACTTGTTATCTCGGTCCAAGGTTTCAGTAGCTGTAAATTGCGTAAGAGCCTCTTCAAGAGTTCCAATGTTCCCATCTATCTCAACAGTAAGATCCATCATCCTCTCATACTGTTCAGATTTGCCAAGGCACTTCATGCACTTTATCTGAGGATCCCAGTCAAAACAAATTATATATATATATATTATCAACAGCTAAAAATGACTTCTACCTACTATAGTACGAGCATTATTTATGTACATGAATCTATGTGAAAAATCAAAGTAAGGAACAACCTTAGATCGAAGGTAACCCCCAAAAGTTAGGCCTACTAGGGTTGTTTCTTCTGCCAATGGACCCCCAGTCCCAACTTCCTTGAGGCAAACAGATTGCATTGTATCAACAGCATACCTGCCATCTTAGTAGCTGATCATGTGATACACATTTGAGGAGGCAAAAGAAGGAAGACAGAATCTTACATGAAACTTTACAAATCCAACTGGTCAAAAATTTTAGATGGCTCACCTCAAAAATTCATGGGCATCTTCTTGCCTCCCATGACCAAGATTACTTCCAATTTTATGTATTTTGGATAGTATCTCAATGGGAGACAATGGGGAATAGCCTTCCCTTGCATTCTGAATAAGACATTCAAACTCACATATAAAACACCACCCCTTCTTTCGGCCTGGAAAAAAATATGAACATCGTAAAATGAGCAAGCCATCAAGCAAATTAAACTAATAACTGAACAAGTCATAAGCCCACAGAGGAATCACGAAGAAAAACTTGCATGATTTAGAATGAAGCCCATGAAGAAGGTAAGTAGCAAGAGGCCGAGTAAATGCCAGGCACTGGAGCACAGCATTAGCATAACAACTGCAAAAATACCAAAAAAAAAAGCTTATTATTAGCAAAGTAAAGAATAAATTTGACAAATAAAAACACACTTTCAGACCAGCAAATATTATTGATACAGAGAAGTAAAACGTGTTTCTATGTTCTTATTAAACAACACATAAAACAGAAAAAGAAACATCAAACTCCAGAAATGAAACATAGTGGAATGAGCAGCAGTAGCAGGTGTGAGATAATATATGTACGGAAAATTAGATGAGTCTTCTTTACAATTCTGTTGTTTTAGCACTAGCAATTATTTTCCCTTTAATATAACTGCTGTTTAAGTGTAACCAGAAGACACTTACAACCTACAGCTTTAAGCAAAATTATGATACTTACACCTTAGGCAACAAGCTGACATGAAACCAAAAAAAAAAGGGTCTGCACAGGTGAGAGTATCCAAATATATCATAGCTTCTTATAGAGCTCTCCTGTTTTGTAGTAGACTGGATACCTCTATTCAAATGATAATAATATAAATAATACAACGAAAAAATAAAAAGTAAAGATTTCACAAGAAGCCCTAGAGGCAAAAATCAAACTAAAAGCTTAGTTCATCATGTTACAGATACACGATTCAGCTTCTTACTGTGTTCTCCTTCTTGTAATTTAACTGGTAAAAAGTTCAAACTAAGGAGATATAAACTTATAAAGTGATGCGAGAAGTATGATGGCATTTGAAAAAACATGTGCGTGCGAACAGAGTGAGAGACATACTGAATCAAACACCATATGCGTAATTCTAGCAATCTTACAATTCAAATTGCCATAGTTACACTAGTTGCAGTATATAACAGCAGGGCTGCTTTCAGTTTATATGCATATAAAATATTAGTTTATATGCCAATAGGTAACAAGCTGAAGAAATTGACATCACCTGTTCCCACAATTTGTAAGGCCAAATGGACATAGTTCCACCTTATCACAACAGTAAAGTTTCATGAACAGTTCGTATGGAAAGACTATCTGTCAAAACAGAAGCAAATTATGGGGAAAATCAATACAATGAATACCGCAAAGAAAAAAAAGAGGTTATCAAGAATAAACACATCATATTTTGTAAAATAACCTTGCAATTGTGCTTTCCAGCCATCTCATTCCCAAGACCTAACAGATTGTGTTTTGACTCTTTTGGGGCCCTAAACTGCTGTACAACTTTTCGCACCGATTTTTTCAAGCCATTTCGAATATCTTGTGGCAAGCTTGGAGCAGTACTAACTTTTGAAGGTAAGGCATGACAACCATCAATTTTTGCAGACTTGGAATTGGAAACCAAATGCCCTCCAGTAGCTGAAGATGGACGATCACTAGAAGTATTACAAAACAAAGACCTGACTTCTTTGCACTTAGTTAACTCAGAATCATCTTCCCCATCATCACCTACAGAATCTGACCCCGAACAGCTCAAAGATGGTGAGCGCCTAAACTTGGAGGCATCTGCAACTAACTTTCCTCCTAAAGCAGACCCTCTGGTGGGCTTACTATTGGCCATATTTGCTGGCTTCACATTATCAGTTAAGACCGGCTTGGCTTTAGAAAATTGAGATTTGAAGTCAACCCCTTCATCAATATGACCAGATTTCACCTTATTTGATATATTTGCACAAGAAATGCGACCTACAGAATTTAACAAATTAGTAGACTCAGTGGGTGGCGACATGGTTAGTTCTGTCTCACTAAAGCTAGTGGTTGTTCCAAGCTTATCAGGGGCAACACCATCAGAAAGGGGTTTCTCTGATCTGTCAACAGTGCCGGACCTAATGACTTGATTGGAAGAAATATTGACAGATGTGTTACTTCCAACATGAGATAGAGAAAAACCAGCAGACAATGAGGCACCAGAAGATGGAAAACCAGCATGCAGTCCTTTGGTATCTGCACAAGGCCAGATGATATTATCACCATCCATCATCAGTGAATCTTTAGAAAAAATTTCAGGTTCTCCTATCACAAAATTGTTACCAAAAATTTCAGACTCTTTTTCCAATATTGCTTTCCCACTGAAGTCACTATTATCTTGAAATTGCAAGGAAGCAATTGAAAGACAACATTCATCTTTGTGACCTTGTCTCCAGTGCATAATCTGGCACTTGCCAGAACTACAAAAAAACAAAAAAGTGAACCTCCATCATCGCTTTAACAAAATTAAAAAATAATAATAATAATAACAAAAGAGCCATAGAAAGGAGAAAATGACTGCCGGTAGGCACATCCGCATACGGTTTTTTTTCTATAAGTAATCATTAAAAGCGTAAGGCACTCCCAAGTACACAGGAAGTATACAAGAGAAAACATATAGCTAGAAGAAGAAAAAAGAACAATAAAATAAATCATGATAACTAATCACCGAAGGAGAAACAACAATAGATGTCCATAGATACAAAGAATTGAAGAATGAAGACACATTCAAAAGCAGATAGTTCAGACATTAAATAAGGGATCCATGTAATCCCAAGGCACATCTTTCCTTTATAAAAATTAATTAATAGCCGCCATTACACCATCCAAACAGTAACTTCCAAAACAGTGATGTAAAGCTAACAAATATGTTTGTGCATGCATGCACATGCCTTACAAGTCAATGAGTAATATTAAAGCTTTATCTAAAGAAAAAGCTTGAAAGAGCCCTCATTTTCAAGCTTCTCCCAAAATGCAGTTTTGGACTTTTTAGAGCAAAAGAATCCCAAAAGAAAAAATATAAAAATCTAAGTTCTTTACCTAACGGACCCATTTTCATTTGGCACAACTTTTTATGTATTAAAAGTACTTTTTTAAATTCCATAACCCAATCCCAAATGGGTTCTAAATATTTAGTGTTACGAAACTGTTAAACTACAAAAAAATAGAAAGAAAGAAAATTAAAAAACAAAACAATGTCAATACTTTTTCTTTTTGGATGAAGCAAGGAGCAAACAAAATCTATGGGACGGGTTTAGCCCCATCAAAAGTTTATATTTACATGCTCAACCTTACTTCAATTTTGTTTTGTTTTTACAAGTACTTAAAGCAATTAGAAAAAATGTCTCATTATAAAAACTTCAAGTCCAATTGAAGAGAGGACATTTTCAAACTAAGCAACTCTTTGCATCAAAGTAAAGCCTTGGCCACTAATGCAACTTCCATCTCTTAACAGCACCATCATTTACAAACTTTGCTGAAAATTACTTGCATCATACTGGTTCTTCTCTTCTATAAATGTCTAAACATGTCTCATTAGACCCTTCATGTCCTCGCATTCACTTCCTACTACATAAGTGAATAAAGGAAAAAAGGAAAGAAAAATGTGTAGACAAAAACAGATGGCACATCAAACAACTTAACATATGCCTCCTTTATTTCAGAACATCACATCAACCAATCTCATTCAAAGCATAAGGCATCCCTTTGTACACAAGAAGTAAACAAAATGAACCACCTAACTAACAAGGGCAAAACAAACAAGAAAGTCACCATAACTAATCGACAAAGGAGACACATATGCCGCCTTCCAAGCCATTTCTTATCACACCTTTTTCCGTAGCAGCAGTATTTACAGGTTCTCCAGGAAAATATGTTGTTCTAGCAGAAACTATTAGAGGGAAACCAGGTTGAAGAGCATAATGTCCGTGTGAAAGTCAAACCCGTAGTAATCTTTTGGCTAAGAAAGTGAAGAAGATGAGTTGATGAAGCTGATAGGCATAAGCCCCAAGCTCACCCCAAAGGATTACTCTTCAAAATCATGGTAATCAGGAGATGAATGTCTAAAGTCTAAACATAAGTGAAGTTTGCTCTCCAAGCACCGGCAATTCAGTATCTGGAGATGTATTATCCCTCTAAGCACGAGTTAAACAATACTGCTAAAAACAGCCAGAGGAAGAAGAGAAGTTATGTATGAGATGAAAAGAAAATAAAAGAGGGTGCTCGTCACATTGACCTATTCCATCAAGCCTAAAATTCCCTCGTTCTTAGAGAGTGAGGCATCTCCTCCTACCACGTACCAGCACTATTGCAGTAATATCTTCCTTAGTTCAAATAGAGAAGTTCTTTATCTAATAATGCAACCAAAAAAAAAAAGGATTCTGGCGTTACTAATAGCAATATTCCTATTTGTATGCCTTCATTCACATAATCTTCTTTTTTCCTATCTTTTACTGAGTCAGAAAACAGAGCCATAAGCTCAAGCTAATCACTTTGACAATCAAAACATGAAATACAAACATCACACACCCTAACCATAACTGGGAAGCATTTTAGATTTCCTAAAACTTTCTAGCTACAACCGACCCTCAAAATTCAATTGCTTCAATGAGTAAGAATTCTAAATCCCCCCAAAAAACCAATCCAATTACGAAAAACAACGACCTACACTCACCAGTATCGAACGGCCTTGCACTGAGAGCACCGACGAGTGGTGGGGCTGAAGCAGACAGCGCACTGGAACCGCCGCACGACCGGCATGGACGTGTACTCGACGGTGGCTTCCACCTCGGCCATGGCGGTCTCCTGGGACGCAATAGCCACCAGCCTCATGATCTCCTCCTTCTTCGCCGCCGCATCCCTCCACTTGTGGCGAATCACAAGCCAAACAACACAAACTAGGGCCAAGACGATGCTCTCAAACCCTAACACTCTGGGAACCGGCATTGCCTTAGCCGGCGCCGAGTGTCATTCCAGAACAGAGAAACCCTAGGATTGGGATTTTGCTATACATAGATTTAGTGGAGGTTGTGGGAATCGGTGGTACCAAACGGCTGATATCCACGGAGGGCAAAAACGGAATTTCAGGCGGTGGTGGTGGTGATGACGATAAGCATATGGGTGTTTTGGGAGATTTCGGACAAGCAACCGAGAGAGAAAGAGAAGGAATGGGAGGCCATTTTGTCGTCTGATTCACCCCCCTTTTTTGGGGCTCTGTGCACATGCAGGGCATGTCTTTAACTTTGTCTTCCCTTCCTTCATTCAATTTTGCTCCTACAAATTTCAAGTTTCTTTATTTTTCTTTTTTTTTTTTTAACTTTAAACAAATGTTTTTGAGTGATATAAAGTTTGACAAAATTTTCTTCTAAATTGGGTTTGATAAATTTTTTTCAATTTATTATATAAAAGTAATATGTCTCTATTTTTTTTTAATAACATGTAAAATACACATGAAATTTTAATATAAGTTATTTCAATATTATTACAGTTTTCTTTTAAACTGAGTTTGAAGAATTTTCTTTAATTCCGTCTATAAAAATGACATGTATCCTATTTTTTTAATAATATATGAGTTACACATGACTTTTTAATATTATTTATTCTAACTTTATCATTTCTATTAAAAAATATGTTAATCTCACATATTAAAATAACACATCATTTTTATAGAAATGAGTTTAAAAAATTTTACTAACTCAGCTTAGAAGAAAACTCTGTTCATTTATTAATATCTTTTACTTTCTTTTTAACCCAATCCTTTAAGAATAACGAGTAGGGGAAGAGAAAGTGGCTTATTTTATTTATTTATCTTTGACTTAAAAATATAAGACAAACCATATCATACCAAAAGAGTTTTGGTATTATGATGGGTTCAGCAAATTTACTCTTTATTTTAATTATCTACTTTTATATAATACTTTCACTCAATATTTCTTCTAAATTGTGGTCTCATCTTAAAATTCTCGCTATCATTTTGGCTTTGGATTATTTAGGATACCAAAATTAGAGTGTTATTTATTGTGAGTGTAAATGTTTCTCACTTAATATTTTGTGAGAATTCTGTTCAATATTTTTAAACATATTTGTTACAGAAAAATTGCTAAAATGGTTTACAAGATAAATTCTCATTCTATATATCACCATTCTTTTGAATTTTAATTAAGGGTTAAATACATATTTACCTTTTGGGGTTTTACTTCTTTATTTTTTTCTCTTTAGGCTTTGATTTTTATTATAGGAGGTCTCCGTGGTTTGAATAAATGACCAAATTGATCATTCCGTCCATTGACTGTTAGTTAACTAACAGAAATGACATGTGAATCAATTAAATCTTGTCACATGTCATATAATTAGTTTTTTTTTCAATAATTAAAAATATATATTATTTCCAAAAAAAAAAAAGGAAAAGGAAAAAAAAAATTAGGGGTGGCCAAGGGCGAAGAGGTGGTACTTCCACCATTATCTTCACGAAATGAAGCCCCCTGATATTCAAAGCAATAAATCAAAGTTGAAGAAAAAGATGGTAATTTGGATTTTCTCTCTTGTTTCCCTTTTTTTGTTTTTGCTTTGGTTTTTGTGAAGCTAATTGAATTTTCCTTGTCATATATGCATATGGGTTTTCCTCATTTTCTTGAAGCTAATCTTCTACCTCGGTGGCTTGAGGTCCTTCTCACAGAGAAGTTCTTCAACGCTTGCATATTTCATGAAGATGCCAAAAAAAAATGAGAAGAACATCTATTGCATATTTCGGCTACCCCCTTAGCTCAATTCGGGGTGGCCAGGACACTCACAATTTTATTTATTTATTTATTTTTAAAATATATATATTTTTAAATAAAAATAAAAAATTAATTACATGACACATGGCAATATTTAATTGATCCACGTATCATTTTCATTAAGCCAATTAACAGTCAATGGATGGAAGAACTAATTTGGTTTTTTATCAAAATCACAAGGGCCTCTTGTGATAAAAATTAAACCCTAAGAAGAAAAAAATAAAGAAGTGAAATCCTAAGGGCTAATTATGCATTTAACCCTTTAATTAATTGCAATTTGAGTTACATGCATAGTTAATTGGATACTTTCTATTTCAAGTAAAATAGATAAATTATTCTATGATCAGTATTTTGTTTTGTTATATTTAACGGTGTAAATGATGTAGTACTACATCACCACTAGATCTATGAAATTTATTATTGGTTGAGGACCACGTTTTATGAAATAAAAGTCATTAATTCGAATTCCCTTTATCTTGTGTTAACATGTCAAAACAAAAAAATAATAATGTTATATTTCATTGAATTATATGTGTTGATTTAAAAATAAAAAGAAGAAGAAGGAGGAGGAATCTAGTAATCTACCTCCTCTTCCATTATTTGTTATTCCAAGCAAAGAAGAATCCAAGAAAGGAATCGTTTTACTTATACCCCGGGGGTCTTGTACAACAAAAATGTGCAAAGCGAACCTCACATGGACAATGGTCAAGATATTCTCCAATAAAATACCTGATCAAAAGGCTAAAGTAATTACTTATTATGTGAAGCGGAATTGGCATCGAGTGTCGCTTTGGCCGAGTGGTTAAGGCGTGTGCCTGCTAAGTACATGGGGTTTCCCCGCGAGAGTTCGAATCTCTCAGGCGACGCAAGGATAATTTTTTTTTTTTTTTTTTTACCCAACAATTCCACGGAAGTCAGCCGAGCCGGCTCAACGCCTTCCCCAAATCTCACCTCGACTTTTGGTCTGAACAGGGTGACTGGGTCATTTGGTCAGTTGGTCTTGGGCATCGAGTCGGTCAATCACCCCTATGGAAATGCCTACTTTTCTAATGAGATGGGGGGACAGGTGGGCGACATTCAGAGGCTCACAAAAAGGGCCAAATCAACTTTTCTAGATTTCAAGTGGGAATCCAAGTCAATAATAGCATTTAGTGCCAATCAATGGCCAGTTGCCCCATTCAATTAGCAGTGGATCATTTCAAATTGATCATTAATTATGTGACCCCTAAGTTACAACACCACCTCCGAAATATTCAACACTTTTAACCTCAACGTCCCTCGTCAATGATTACATCATGCCTAACCTATTATTCGGTCAGTAACTCAGATTAAACTTTACAGTATTTGACTGTTTGTTGCTGTAAAATTTAATGCTTGCATTAAAAGATTTGACAAAAGATAGACTAGATTGAAGGGCTTAGGGCGGAACTAGCGTTTGAAATTTGAAGCCGCAAAATTAATACAAATTAAAAATTTGGAATGTAAAAATTTAATTTTTAGGAGGTTATATGGGTATTTAAAATAATAATTAAAAAAAACAAAAACATTGATGGCTTGGTAATTTTGCCCCTAACACAAATTAATTAATATTATAATATATACATGATTAGATACATTAGTAGTCTGAATGAATGTACTTAAAATTTGAAGGTGATCCTAGTACCATCATGAAATCACGTGGTGAGTCCTTGCATCTTCCTTATCCCAAAAATATTGTCGTGTCTTTTCAATGTAATGAAACTATCGATGACTTTGTGGATTCCACCTTAAAGTTGGAGTTGCTGTTTCTCTGCATCTTGTGTGTGAATCCATGGAAAAAGATTATGACATCTTGAAAAAGAGCAATTAAAGTCACGACAAGCTTTGAAATTACACCAATTTTCTTCTACATGTGATCAGCCTTTTTATCCCCCCAATAAATAAATAATTAAATTAGGACTTTCAAATGCCTACATTATAATATATATATATATATTATCAACTCATGAAAAGTACAAATTTATTAGGAGATGGGAAATGTTACACTTAAAAATAAAAAAAATTTCAAATTTTGCTTTTGAAAATTTTTTCACATATTCATATAAAATAAAAATAAAAGTTCAGTGTTTCCTTGGAGTAGGATATTATCTAATTCGGTTACTTATATTTTAAATATATTTTTGTCTTTTTTCACTTTTTGAGTTGATAAGAATATCATTTAAATTTAATNATTAAATTAGGACTTTCAAATACCTACATTATAATATATATATATATATATATTATCAACTCATGAAAAGTACAAATTTATTAGGAGATGAGAAATGTTACACTTATAATAAAAAAAATTTCAAATTTTGCTTTTGAAAATTTTTTCACATATTCATATAAAATAAAAATAAAAGTTCAGTGTTTCCTTGGAGTAGGATATTATCTAATTCAGTTACTTATATTTTAAATATATTTTTGTCTTTTTTCACTTTTTGAGTGGATAAGAATATCATTTAAATTTAGTTGAAATGCTATTTGTTCTTTTAGTATTCTCCCAATTGTGATGTACCTTTTAAAATCACCAATAAATTAAAAGTTAATAATAATTTTAAATTTAACGGTAATTTTAAAAATCACATCATAGTTAGAAAAATACCAAAAGAATATTAGAAGAACACCTAACATTTCCATTATGTTTCCTTATGAGTTTTGATAATGAAATTGGTAATTAAATAATTGTTGGCTTTCTTTGGGTTGATAAAAATACATCCCAAATTATGCAGAAGATGTGGAAGACATGACTGAATGGTCAAGATGGAAGACATGACTGGACTGGAGGAAGTTGACTGGTACTGTAGTAGATTTGATTGATGTGAAGAAAAAAAGTAAGAATGTTTTGTATAGAAAAGTGAAATTTTTTGTTTTGTAGTAATTTTTTTATTTAAAAAGTGATTGATGTGATATAAAAAAGTAAGAATGTTGTGGTTGATTTTGAAAAAAAAAAAAATTGGGACTTTACAAAATCCAATCCGGTCTCTTGGCAAACATAACCATTACTACCGAAAAAGAAAATTTGAATAGTCAATTTACAAGTGGATCTAGTCTTAATAGTTTGCTTGTCATATGTAATTAATGCCAAAAAGAAAAAGAAGAGAGTTAGATACTTAGATTTCATAATAATCACGTAGGAAATGAATCATTCTTTTTTCTTTTTTTGAATAATTCTTAAGAATATACTCATTTTCTTTTTCTTTCTTAAGCTTTTAAAGAATAGACTCAAATGAAGAAAAAGTGACTTTTCTCATATTTGTAAGAGTAACATAAACGAGATATACCAATATCTTAATACAAATTAATCTTATAATAAGATTTATCTCACATAACATACATAAGTTAGAAGAAAAAATAGCCTATAAAAAAATAATAATAATAATAAGACAAAAGACTCTGTAATTATTTAATGACCGATATAATAAGTATCACGTAGTCACAAATTAATTTTTTTAATTTTTTTGAAAAAAAAGTCAAAACCTAACAAATAAGTTTGTAAAAAAGAATTTGTGCCAAAAGCATATTTTTTTGTTTTTTCTTTAAAAGAAGAGAGAGTAATAAAAATGGTTACCGAACTTGGAGTGGACGGTTTTGATTCCTTTATTTTTCCATGGTCACACCTCAGAATAAGTTGGAGTAAAAGCGGTAGTTAGATTGGCTCGTGGCACGTGCCAAGCCGAAGCCACCTTTGGCGACTTCAATTCTTCAAAGTCAAGCCCGAAAATGCTCTAGAAAAGACGGTGGAGATTTGAGGCATTTGGCAAATCATTTGGAATTCTAAATAAATAAATCAATGGTAAATTCAAAAAAAGAAAGAAAATTAAAAAACAGAATAGTCTAGGACCCACAAGCGCGTAAGTCAGGAGAGGTCTGCTATGGAGTTCGCGTAAGAACCCAATTTCCACCACCTTTCCTTTTACAGCCAAGTCCAGCACATTCATTCTATAAATTCCCTTGCCCCTCCGTCTTTGCCTCAAACCATCGGCCATAGTTTCGTTTTGTTTCTCTCACAAAAAGAATTCTCTGACGGCATATGTCTCAAAGGCCCAGCGTTCCTCACTACTCCTCCGTAGCCTTCGGCCTCCATTCCCATCTCCTGGTCTCCAGTGAGATGAACCCCAGCTCCAACTGGTCCTGTAATTGTCATTGAATTCTTTTCTTTCTAATTACCTGGCTTCTTCACCATTCTTCGATTAAAAATCCTATCAAAACCTAAACCCAGATTTCATTCTTTCAGATTATTATAGCAAACTTCATTTTGTTTGTTTCCTGAGAAATTTATTTTTTAAATCCAAGATGGGTGTGAAAGGTTTTGTTGAAGGAGGCATAGCTTCAATTATCGCAGGGTGTGCCACCCACCCACTTGACCTACTCAAGGTCCGAATGCAGCTCCAGGGTGAGACCCAGGCCCCGAAACCCAAACCGAGCCCTAGCCCGGCAGTCCAAACTCTCCGTCCGGCTCTCGCTTTCCACGCCACCTCACTCTCCGCTCCGGGATCCATCCACGTGCCACTCCAACAGCCTCAGGTGGCGCGTGCGGGTCTAATCGCTGTCGGCGTCCGTCTTGTCCAGCAAGAAGGCGTGGCTGCGTTGTTCTCGGGCGTTTCCGCCACCGTCCTCCGCCAGACTCTGTACTCCACCACCCGGATGGGCCTCTACGACATCCTCAAGAAGAAGTGGACCGATCCCAACTCCGGTAGCCTGCCCCTTGCGAGCAAAATAGCGGCTGGGCTAGTAGCCGGCGCTGTCGGCGCCGCCGTGGGGAACCCCGCCGACGTGGCCATGGTCCGCATGCAAGCTGACGGGCGGCTACCCGCTGCTCAGCGTCGCAACTACAAGAGCGTGGTGGATGCCATATCCCGCATGGCGCGTCAGGAAGGGATCCCCAGCCTGTGGCGCGGATCGTCGCTGACGATTAACCGGGCCATGCTGGTCACGGCCTCGCAGCTCGCGTCGTACGACCAGATCAAGGAGATGATTCTCGAGAAGGGCGTGATGAGGGACGGACTGGGGACCCACGTGACTGCGAGCTTCGCGGCGGGGTTCGTGGCGGCCGTGGCGTCGAATCCGGTGGACGTGATCAAGACCCGAGTGATGAACATGAAGGTGGAGCCTGGGGCGGAGCCACCCTACACCGGGGCTCTGGACTGCGCGCTGAAGACAGTGCGAGCCGAGGGGCCCCTGGCGCTCTACAAAGGCTTCGTGCCGACCATTTCGAGACAGGGGCCTTTTACTGTCGCGCTGTTTGTGACGTTAGAGCAGGTTCGCAAGTTGCTCAAGGATTTCTAAGTGATGTTGTGAGTCTTGTGACCCACCCATGATGATGATGACGAAAAATTTAGAATAAAGTTAATTCCGTATTATGATTATTTAATTAATGATTGTTAATGGTATTACAATTTGACTTATATCTCCTTCTTCTTCTTTTTTTATAAATTAGCTTTGCAATTTATAATTTTAAAAATTAATTAGTCACGAAAACCCCTAAATTGCAAAACAAAGGGTTATCCCAAACTCACAATGAGGTATTGACATTGAGAGAATGGGTTATCTACTCTCAACCATCCAGGTGAACCCTTTCATTTTGAGTTAGATTTGAAGGGGTTTATTAAATCTGACTCGAAAATATTTGAACCTTTTACTGGTTAGTAAACGGCAATTACTCTACTACTGTCCATTGAGCTGCTGAGGAATTACGAGATATTAGATTTCATTGAGTTCAATTCTTATTTTCAACCAATAACTATTATGAGCTCGAAGTTTCTTTCATGCTAAAAATTATAATTTTATTTAATCACTATGTCACTTTATTAATGTGATAATCTCAGTTATTTATTGGATTTGATTAGGGATGGGATAGCATTAAAATAAAAGCGTAATTTTTAATATTATTTTATTATAAATTATAAACTATGGCATCAATTAATAAAAAAAATATAGTAAAATACCGGAGACCTAAACAATTTTCTATTTAATAGTTATGTTCCTTGAGATTGGGAACGCGGCAAAAAATTAAGCATGTGATCATTGTTGTTGTAATTAAATGGAATTTTGTATCCTTACGGAAGGTTTTGCTTCCTGCTTATTTAAGGGGATGGGGAGTTCAAATTGATTATGATTTGAGTGATGGATTGATTCATTAGAAAAAAAAAATAAACAAATTGAAAATTGCGTGAAGGCCCAAAATCATGGGAAGAATGATTTACATTTTTAGTTTTATTATAATATTATTATTTGACGGTCGTGGTTTGAAGTTTTCCGCGTCGTCGTGGATGATGGTCCTGGTTAGTGGTTACGAGAAAACAACAGCTGGAGATCATTATTATTAACAATTAATGAGGTAGATATTTACTTGCCAAATAATAATGAAGAGCTACCTATTCTGCAATAATACACCTACTATTTCTCTCTCACTCACACACACAGAGATATATATATATATATATAAAACTTAGCAAATATCTTAAATCGAATTCACCGTATATATTTGATGGCTACACATGATAATGTCGTTGAAATCATTTTTTCAAAGCGATAAAAAAAAAAAAAGTGTTTAATTCGTTATGATATTACGTCACATATGGATTAAGTCTAATATTAATTATATGTATTCAAGTTTTTTAATACTTTTTTTATAAGTCCAAGTTTTAAATATAAACTCTATCTAAAATTTGTATCATTTTGATATTTTGGTATAAAAAAAAAAAATAAAAATTAGGACCTTGGGACAAAGTACTTTTAAGGGAAACATTGTACTAGAGTATACTTCTGTTTGATAGAGATTAAATTTTATTTAATATTAGTTTGAATTAGTTTTGTTATCAGTATTTTAAGATCGGGTAAAGTTTACATACCCTTCAAATTATTATCTAATTAATAATATTTTTTAAAACTTTCAATTGTAATAATGTCCTCCTACACTATCAAAATATTGTCAATGTCACTTCAATATTTTAAAAATTGGAAGGAACACTGTCATTTAAAAAAGAAAACGAATATTTTAATAAATAATATATATTTTTTAATTATTAATTTGATGGTAATTTGAGGGATATGTGAACTTTTCCTTTTTTGATTAGATTTATCGTATTAGTATAATATCTTTTTATTAGTATTAGAGTCTAGTTATCATTCTTGTTCCCTAGTTTAATTGTTATTCTCTTGCTTGTATATCCGTTTAATCTATGATCAATCAATAAAAAAGAAATCATAAAAAATTAATCTCAAATTTTGTGTTTGAAATAAGTTTTAGTTCCTTAAAATCTAAAATAAAATAAATCTTAGAGAGAGCTTTCTAAAACAATGTTTATGTACCGTGACGGACTCACGGGGTTCACGCCCAGGTCAACCACCAAACCTTTCTAGTGGAGAGAAACTTTGTTGCTTTGTACGCTGGTATCTCCATAACGTGGGTTAAGGGACCATACTGTCTTTCTCTTTTCAAAAAGAGAATGGACAATATAAAATATAAATAATGGGTTGCCCTTTAAATAAATAGTGATGAATTATATATTACAAAAATAGAGGAATAATTGCGGAATAGGGGGTAGTTCGGCATTAGACGCTTACGTCCACGGTTAGTAATTGGTTCAATAAAGAAAGAGATGTGTTTAGTGTCATTCTATTGCACTTTTTATTGTCAATCTCTTTTACAAATCCACCCTTAAATCTGTAAAATTAACAAATGAGTCTTAACAGATTCAATATTGAATTTGCACATTTCTTATACAGAGATGAATATGAGATATGCAAGAAATCGAATGAAAACAAACTAATCCTAATATAAAAAACTCTCGTATTCCTTTTCTATTTTTGGTAGCTACATTAAAAAAAAATAAAAAATAAAAAAATAAAAAAAAACACCTACATAAGGGGGTGGATATTTCTATTTCCCGGTTACAATTTAGACTACCCAAGATCTCAGTCAAATGACCTTGAGCCAATAGAAGTTGAGCTCAATTTCTCTAAAGATTTCGACCATTCTCCCCGGGTCTCACCATTTTGACATAATGTACTAGTCGGTATTTGGATTAGCCTTGTTAAAAAATAAAAAAATATTAATTATCACCGTCACATTAGCATAGTAAAAGAATAATGAGATAAAAAAAATGAATACTAACATTATTATTATTTGTTTATAAATAAATTTCTAACATTAATTAATGAGTATAGGATAATTTAAATGAATATTGTGAATTGTCCAAAAAGTATAGGTTTGGAACAAGGCATTGCGTGTGGGGGCCATGCAAGTTGTGGCTCTTTTTTGGTTGAATACAAGATGCATCAATCACGGATGGTATGATGCATTGAGGGCCTGAGGCGAATTGGGGCCCAACAGCTCGTCCATATTGGAAGCAGCATTATTCCTCTTAACCAGCATCATTCCTTTCTTTGCTGTTGAGCAGAGCCGTGCACGGAGGAGATTGCGCTATCAATGGCTCATTCATTTTCAGATTCAATCTGCAACCCTACACGTGGTCAATGAGACCCACCGAATATGTGCATTCAGTGAAAATGGATGAACATTGTCCTCCAACCATGCATCTTCCATTAGGGACCATGTTCCTATGTTTTCTGCATCATTTTGTTGTTTTCATCAAATGGGTCTGCATTTTACAGTGGAACATTTGTTTCATAGTAATCTTTTCTAAGTGGGAGACATCGTTTTTGGCATATGCATTTATTTTGTATGGGTATTTCAAATCCAACAAAGTTTTCTTCGGCCCAATCTATTAAACTGACAACTTTTTTTTACAGCATGCGATTTAAAGAAACAAAATAATAATAATAACATTAGCAAAAATTTTGATGCTAAAACCTTTACAATATTTCACCAAACAACTAACACTACCAAAAAAAAAAAAAAACCCTATGAAACTACCAAGTTCCCAAAATTTTACATGTTCCAAAAGGAAAAGAAAAATCACCACAAAGGCCATGGTGGTTAACCTGTGAAAAAAAAATTAGAGAAGTAATTCAAAATTACCAAAACTTGTTGTGCAGACTTCTCCCTAACTATGTTGTCTTCTATGAATCTGTTTTTCATCTATTCTCCAATGTATAGAATCAAAACTGAGCACCCTCATGGATTTTGTAATTACATAAAGATAGAATTAATAGTAGCAGTCCTTGTTGTTAGATGCATTCTTATAGAGCAATGAGTGCACTTCCCTAATATTTGGTGGCGGCTCCAAATCTTTCTCTTGCAGTGCATTTCCAAGCAATTTCTGCATCTCCATTGCAAATACATCATCCAAAATCTGTGTATTCAACAGCAGTGATGATTAGGAAAAAGATATTCTTGAACTACTACTAACAGTTTGTCAAAATCATAGCCAAAGACAAATTGGCTATGATTTATCAAATTCACATAGAAAAGGGTTTGACTTAAAATCTTCACAATCTGATTTTAAATTAAAATTTAATAAGATTTTAATGAGTGTACAACTTACAGAAACTGTGAATCTCAAGCCTTTATATGACCTGCTCTCTCTCCTGTTTTCTAAAAAACGTAATATGTCCTGTGGAAAAAGGAGATAATGAAAACCAACTCAAATTCAAAATCAAAAAAAAAAAAAAAAGGAGTAAAGTCCACATTCCCTCCTCAAACTATCACCCAATTGACAATGTCCCATCCAAACTTTCAATTGTGGCAATGTCCCCCATAAACTACCAAAACATTGTCAATGTCCTCCATAAGGCTAGCAAAAAGATTAAAATGCCTCTATATATTTCTCAATAAGACAAAAATACCTCTATAAACTAAAAAATAAAAAATAAAAAAACGAAAAATTTTAATTTAAAAAGAACGATTTTTTTTTTTTTAAAAAAAAAAACAAAATTACTTTTTAAACGAAAATTATTTTTTAAACTAATTATTTTTTAAATGATTTTTTTAACGAAAAATTTTATTTAAAAGATTTTTTTTCATTTTTTTTAGAAAACGAAAATTTTTATTTAAAAAAGTTATAAAAAAATGAATTTTTTTCATATAAGTTTTCGTATTTTTTTATTGAGGGTAGTTTCGTCATTGAGGAGAACATTGACAGTGTTTTGGTACCTTGGGGGGATATTGTCACAATTGAAAGTTTGAGGGGGACATTGTCAATTTGGTGGGTTTGTAGACTTTCCCAAAAAAAAAAATAAAAATTGAAAATAGATGTTCCAAAATTAGTCTTACCTGTCCCATCCGATCCCAGAATCCTCGGCATATTGCTATCAATACATGAGGTTCAACGATGGTATGGAGGTGATCCATTGTCCATATTAGCATATCTCTCAAAGGTTGCATTCTACTTTGTACATCTGATTCTACAACATTTTCCCTTAAATTTTGAATAATATTCTTCAATTTTGTTTCGCGCTGCAATCTCGTCTACACATACAAAAAACCATTAATTTATTGACTTAAGTTTTTGATTTGTTAAACTCCAATCGTAGTTAATCATATATTTTTTAGTAAATTTATACTGTGACAAAATTTGTTAACAATTCATACGAAAGATCTACTCACATTCTCTACAAGTTTCTCCACAATTGCATGCATGTAACTTCTAAATTTGGATCTAAGCATCACAGTTATTTCACTGAAACAATCTTCTCCAGTGATATCTCTGTAATTGGGGATGCAAGAACTCCACGAATTCAACTTTGTTTCTATTTCCGGCTTCAAAATCTCTAGCATCCTTCTCATGGAATTTAAAATATTTCCTAACTGAAAATGAGATATATGTTATAATTACCTGTAGAAAAAAAAGAAAAATACTAGTTTTGTGCAGCCATACAAATTAGGAAAGCAAAGTCACCTCATATGGGATCACATAGGTGTCACTTCGTTTGGCAATTTTCTGGACATATTTGAGGCCATATATTTTGGATGTCAAATTGTCCTTCAATGGTGTTAAAACTTCAGTATACTGCCTATCCAACCCTTCGACAATTGCCTTTTCAATATCTGCTATAGCCTTTTATAAGGGTACAGAAACACATATAAGTACAAGCAACCTCAAGTTTAGATTTGAAGATTAGGGAAAAAGAAAAACATATATCTTTCAAAACTTCAGGCTTACATCTTCCTTTCCATAATCGATCAATAAACAAAACTTGAGAAAGCCAAAAATAAAACAAAACAAAACAAGAAAGCCAAGAAATGAAGACCCTAGTTGGACATACCTTCTCCAAATGATGTATATATTCTGGCCAGCGAAAAATGATGACTTCATATTCATCCATCATCTTCTTTAGCCGATCATACATATCTTCAACAAAAGCATTTGTTGAGTGTTGGTTCCTTACACCTGACCAATTTACCTGAAAAATAATCAATATCTAGTTAATTGTCTTGTGAATATCTGAGAATTTGCTTTAAAATACACGTTTGGTAACAGTGGTGTGTACATGCTTCTCGACTAGTTATGCAGGGAACACTATGCAAATGTAAATTGGTTGACAGAAATAGCAAAATTGAAATATTCTACAAAGCCGCCAGAAAATGTGAGTTCACCATGTTACAAAACTATGCTACCCAAAAGAAATACCTTATCTAATTTGCACAACCCAAGCAAAGTGAGACGCGTTTCTTGTATCCAAATGTTTATGTATTCCTGGAACAGTTCTTTTGCATCAACCCCACCTTTGACAGGACTGAAAATAATCTTAGTGATTAGATCTCACACAAAGACATAAACTGTGACGCTTATCATCAGTTAGGAGTTAAAAAAAAAAACCAATAATTACTTGGTGTTCCAGCAAGCAAGATCCCTTTGGAAGTCTGCCGTGGCAATAACAAGTTCTGCAACTGGAGATGAAAGGCTAGGAGGAGGATATGCAACAAGGAAAGCACGCAATCTACGGCAGAGCTCCCCACAATAAATGGCTGAAGAAATATTTGGAAGGTCTATAAAACTGCACAAAAGTCAATATGGAATACTAGTAAGAATTAAGACTTCAGTTATATGAATCAGTGAAAGAGCAATGAAAAAAAAAGGGAAAAGGAAGGCTGATGTAACAACTGCCAAATGAAAAATTGCTCATAAGTAAAAGAGCAGTTGAGGAGAACTCATACACTAGATAATGTTATAACGAGAAACATTTACCTCGGAAGCACATTCTGATTATGGATTTCAATGTCGGTAAAAATTTCATTTCTGATATTACTAATAAGAGATTTCATCTTGTGATAAGAAGTTGAAACAGTCACAGGATCCATCAATGTGCTTCTGTCACTACTCAAGATAAGCTCATTTGTTTCTACTAAGTGCCCTCTCGACCTCTTCTTTGCAGCAGCCTATACAATCAATAGTACTTCATGAAAAGAATGGAAATGTATTGAAAGGAAGCATAAGCAATAATAAATTAGTTTATAAAACCTGAAAATATCTGCATAATTTCAATTGTGCCTCAGGAGTTAAAATATCATGCAAAAGGTTGTATAACTTCAAGGCAGACACCAAAACAGGAGCTACCATCCCAGTAGCAGGCTTCAAAACATCCATCATCCCTGATGGTAAAGATTCATCTAGCGACTTGTAGTTCTCAAAAACCAATGTAATGATCTTCTGAACTTTATCCTTAATCACCCCTAGCATACGATTCTGGTTGATATTTTGCAAAACATCCACGAAGTTAGAAGCAAAACAAAAAATATATTCATCTCCATTTTGAACTGCTAACTTAAAAGAAGAAGAAAAAGGAAAAAAAAAAAAAAAAAGGCAGATTGAGCAGTGCAAGATTAGCTCATACCTCTTGATGACTCAAATCACTTTTGCCTTTGCTTTTGCTTTTCATGATTACAGGCAATAGCAAATCATGTACAAGGGCAAGACAGTCATCAGTGGGTGTAGCCACATCCATGACGTGGGAAAGGTATCTGCAAGTAATAAAAGAACCTACCGATTACAATACCAGCTTAAAGATACAAAAAAAATGCATCTCAAAATTATCCTAGTTGAACATAAAAAGCATGCCCATTACCTTAATTTGGTGTATGCATCTGACACTCCATAAAGTGATGCAAATTTAGTCACTAACCACTTCCATTCGCCGTGTAGCAACAAATTTCTTTCCTTAATATGTTGAACTTTCATGGCAACTTCTAACACAAAGTCATACGCCACAGTTTCTGCAATAGAACTACACTGGAAACGCCAAGTGAATGAATTAATTGTCTTGAGATGGCATTTAAAAAACTGATGATATTGAACCTCATATCATGATTTACAAAGGCCTCATTATTAACATCTTCATACTAAGAAGGCAAGAAGTACTAGATTCTTATTCAGATAGATTCCGAAAAGAGAAAGGTTGGACTGCTAACCCCTTACAGTTGTATGTTGCTACTTATCTATCCAGGAAATTGTAGCAACATACAATTTTCTAAACTAGATGATCTCTCTCTTTACAGTTCTTTACATATAACCTTCATTCAACGCAAAACAGCTAAAGCAGATTAATTTTACCTTTAGATGATTATTCTCAACCGGAGTATTTGAATAGCTTATGGATAGTTGTACTCTACCGACCACTTCATGCTCTGGCTCATGATATATAGGCCACCATCGAAGCTTGTTGCCCTGCATTGAACCGGTATTTAAAACTAAAAGAATAACTATCACCCCTGCCTAGGCCATACTGAAGATTGGTGGATTCTCAAAATCTTACTGGGTCATCAGCAATTGAGGCCACTTGAGCAAGGACACGACCCTTATACTGTCCTTTGGAATCTTTAACTTCAATAATCAGATCGTCACCAAGACTATCCGGAAAGCTGCATTAAATTAATTTAACAAGTAAACACCTATGAGGAACAAAAAGCAAAAGAAGGAAAACATACTGAAGGAAAAAGGGACATACAACACATGGGTTTCTCTAGATCCAGGTTGCATGCGGACTGCATCCTCCTCAAATGAACTTTTCAATCTCAACAAGCAAGAGTATCTTTCTGATAACAAAATGTGATCACCTTATGTTATATATAGATGAAGAAAAAAGGAAGACTACTATTTGTCTTGTACTGTCAAGATATTGATTAACGTGGTGAATAACTACTCATTACACTGCTGTATATTGATTAACATTCCCCAAAGCTTGGGGTAAAGCTTTGCAAGTTTATGTGATTATCATGACCAGACTTCCTGGACTCGTCAATAGGTACATATTTTATGTTTGATCCACCCATAAAAGCCAAGATTGGCAGGTGAACAAAATAATGGATGTTAATATGGTAAATTTTTTACATTATATACATTGAAACAAATCGAGGATAGTACCAAAAATTTACATACCTGGCACTACATCATGTGCACAACTGTTGTCGAATTTTAAGAGACCGGAAACTTTTTTCATAAACTGACCGCTTGAACCTTTTGCAAGAGTACGAGTTGCTACTCGAACTTTACGGAAAGCTTCCCATTCAGAAAACAGCTTGGATTTTAATTTGGACAAGCGTGAATGTGAATGAAACGATTCCATTTTCAATTTACACACTGTGAAATGGCCAAAAATATCAGACTAGCACATGCCTTGACATTCTAACTCAGTAAAACCAACAAGAAAGGCCTTGACAAAAATAATATGGCAGTACCTTCAAGCTGCATTTTCATTTTGCCCAAAGTTTTCCTAGATTTTGGAGCAGCTCCCTCACTGACTAGCTCTGGAGATCGTCTTGCCAGTAGTTCTTCTTCTGATTGTAATAATACTTGCCTCAATCTGAAATTATAAGGAGAAAAAGTGGAATAATGAACATAAAACCAATTAAAAGCAGAAAAACACAAACTAATCTTTTATATCACATGTCATGAAATTTTATAGCATGTGTAGAAGACATAATACTATATGGAACAAAATATATACAAATCATAAACATCGGGAAGCACCATTGACTTTCCTATAAGCCCCCACCATCTGCTAATAATGCAACAGAAGCTCAAAAGAGGAGAAAAACAAAGCTAGAATCTAACAACCATGAAAAGCACGATTTATTCACTAAAGCTTGAATAGAACACAAAATATTTTGCTTGCAATCAAATTTATATCGGGAGCTTCTCCAATATAGGAATCTGTCACATGAAAAATTATCATTTTTTTTAGACTTTAATCCTGGGAATAGTCCCATCATAAGTACAACTCTTCCTCGTGTCTGCCCACCCACCCTAGCTTAAATTTAAACTATTTCTTATTCCATTCAAGAGATGATAGAATCTTATTTTCATAATTCTTACAGTAAAAAAAAAAAAAGAAGAAAGGGAAACAAGCACTCACCCAAATGCCTCTCGCAATACTGCACATTCATCGTTCAAGAAATAAGGAGCTTCCATGCAAGGGCCCTGAGCCCATGAGTGGAGGCAGAGTCGACAACAAGCATCATAAGAAACTACAGCACTCCATGTACCTTGCCCACTGAATGCAATTCATGAAACACAAGAGAAAGTACATTGGAAAATATTGGACCAATCAAATAATGAGTACACTCATAATGAAGTGACCTAACTAACCTTGCATGAAATGTGGGGAGGCGAGCAGGTGAAGGGATTGGAGATGCATGAACTTCAAAAACAGAAGCGCTCCTGTGATGGATAGTGACAGATTATCAATAACTAGTTGCAAAAAAGACCAAGAAACAAAACAAAGAGATACAGAAAACAAACATTGACGAACCTAGCTGATTGGTTATAAATTCCACTGCTTGTAGTGCTTCTTGATTCTTTTGTGGTGGCAGAACCACTTGGATTTGCAAGGCAAGATGTCCCATGTGCTTTACGAGTTAAAATTTGGTCGACTTCAGTTTCAGAACCAACAAATGGAGGTGCACTGGGGATATTATTATTAGAGAGCTTCGTATTCAGGAGTCCTCTTCCATAAGAATCCTGCAACAACTTGCCCGGCTAAGAGTCCAATGAGTAAGAAGCAAGACAACTTTTTCCAATCTTGTCTTATTAAGCAGTCGGACATTGAATATGAAACATCAATGATTATGCTTCAGATCTAACAAATTGAAAGGCACAAACTTTTTCATGTCCCACATGCATACAGCATATTGATCTAAACTAGAAATAATCTACAAAGCGGTCAGCCAACAAGATAGATAGATGACTAAAATTTCTTCCTGGAAACAACATTTCAGACAATCGCAATAGTTAGAAGCTCAATATTTTTGGCCATGAACCACCTAATACCCCACCCCGCTCACTTCCTAGTACAATTTTTAATATTTTTTAGTCATGAATGTCTGCTATCATATATTGTTTTACTATTAAGCCTCAAAACAGAATTCTCAGCTATTTCAACAGCAAGCATTCACAATTTAACACGTATTAGCAAGAAACCTGATTGGCTGTTCTTTCCACATTTGCCCTCAAAGTAACACTAGGTGAACAACCATCCAAAGTGCATGTATTGCTTCTGGATTGCGTGAATGAAACTTCTGTGCTAGTGGCTGAATCCAAGAATTCTTCTGTATAACCAGGTAGCTCGGCTGGGTTTCCATGTCCTTGTTTCAATTGAATCTTATCATCGCCAGAATTGACTTGCTTCTCGTCATCCTGGGGAGATGACAGAACAGAGTACCGCCCACCATAAACCTCGTCCTCCGAGCCAGAGGATAAGTCCATGTCTGATCCAAACTCACAATGAATGCCACTCACAGGCATAGCTTGCGGCACCGAAATCAAATTTATAGGTGATGGTGAAATCCCACAACCGAATCTGCCCGGAGATGGCAGTCTGAGGCCCCGATTGCCATTAATGCTCCTTGTGTTGCCAACACATTCAGATTGCAGTCTCTGAGACAATACACAGACAATAAGTATAACGCTACGATAAAAAGACAACAAAAAAAAAAGAAAAAAAAAAAAAACTAGAAAAAAACATAAAAATCAGGACTGGCTTACCCCTTGAACCCATCTACGGGCATCACTATCAAGGCCTTCCGTGAACATCGTCCTAAAGCTTCTTCTTCTTCTTCAAACCGAAAACCACAAATACAGAGACAAAATCCTGTAACTAGAATTTAAAAACCAGAAATTTAGGACGTACGAACCAAGGCTGCCTAAGACCAAGTTTTATAATTCATTTTTCTTATGATCTTGTTAATAAGATTTTCCCAACGGCCAAAAACAGTAGTTTAGGATTCTTAGAATCTGAATCACGTAATAATCAGTGATCACAGCAGAAATACTACTTGTCAATCTTCCTCCGCCAGAGTCGCATATAGAGAATCTGAAACAAATCGCATATATACCCAGAAGAAGTAAATAGAAGAAAACTCAATATTACAAGATCACAGAGTGTATCACAACAAAATCCACTTCCCAGTAGTCGGCACACATACAAGTTTACATATATAGAAAGCGCGCGCGCGAGAGATAGAGAATAAAAATAGAAAAGAAAACAATTAGTGATTACTTGAAAAGGCCACTTACAGTGAGAGAGTGACAATGAGAGAAAACGAAGTCCAAGAGGCCGCAGAATTTGATGGGTTCTGCTTAGACTTTGATTGGTTTTGCTTCGTATTCACCCTGCATTTATATATTCCCTCTGTTTCACTAATATTTGAAAATATTCGGAATTTTTTTTTTTTTTTAAACATTAATTTGGGTCCGACCAGGATCAAAGAACTGTAAGTCTGTAATCTTAAGGTGTCGTGCGAGCGGCGCGGGGCTTACGTGGGTGGCCAGCGGACACTGTCTCCCCTATAACGGTCAAGTTTGTTGACGGGTGATTGTTTCGTGCGAGGGTGTGCACACGATTCTAGCCCCTTTGGGTTGTTCTTCGGTATGGGAAATATAGGACTGGACGATGGGCTTTGGGTTAGACGACAGGATTTGATTGCTTTGGTGGGATCATGTAGGATTGTGAATCGACGGGTATTGCTTTCAATCTGATTAGGATTTTGCTTTATAGGAGATCTTTGAGATAATTACCATTTTGATAGATGATTGGCGACCGAGAAAGGTAGAGAAAATAAAATCTGTGTTTGATTGTTGCCAAATGTGTGAATATCAATCAATATCTGTTTGATTTTTATTTTCTAAAGATTTATTATATATGCAAAATATGAATTCATCAAAATTATTTTTTCATATGATTAAATTTTAAGAAAATATGTGAGAATCATGTGCATTATTAAAATAAAATATATCTTTGATTGTTGCCAAATGTAGGAATACCATTAAAATAAAATATTAGTTTTCTTTTTCTTTTTCTTGGATGATCTAATAAAAATGGCTGCCAATCTCAAAGCTTTTAATTGGTTGAACAATGTTCGAAGAGATTTTCGTAATTCGCAATATATAAAAGAATACGATAATTATTACATGCATGCACATTGCACACTATGTGAAAGTAGAACTTTTGAAGGGAAGGGTTTTCGAGCAACTCTATTAATCATATTCAAACGTACATATTATTTGCAAAATGAAAACTTCTATGAGAGTAGAATTGAATTTATTGGGCAAGGGACACTTGTCCCAGTCATATTGGGTCAAGTTCTAATTACATAATAGTATAACACGTGTTCCAATCTTAATGAACTTAGTTACAATTAAATTTGTTAGGAAAACGCTAAGTGTTCTTCTAATGTTTGATGTAACTTTTAAAATCATCGTTAAATTTAATATTATTATTATTGACTTTTAATCTATTAGTAATTTTAAAAGTCAAATAACAATTAAAAAGACACCAAAAAATCACCCTCTTAACAGTTCCCAATTTGTTATTAGGCATGTCTCTCTCTCTTCCTTTCTTTATTTTATTCTCCTTTATTTTATATTTCTTCTTGGTTTTTTTTTTTAATGCTCTAACCCTTTGTTTTACTTTTTAAGGAGGGCACTTTAATGATGCTGTAGCATATATAATTAATATAATATATTGGCTTAAGGAAAAGGATAAACAAAAACAAAAATAGGAGGTGGAGCGGTTTTCTTCTTCCTACTTGCCACTTGGGATGAGTTATCTCTTGAGGTCATGGGTTTAGCTTTACACGCATGCCTTATGGCCTGATCATGTGACTTAAGAACCATAAAATTTCTTTTTTATTTTATTTACCAAAAACTTCTTTTGAAAGAAGGGAGATTTTCTATATATTTGTACTTTTTCCTAGTAGCTTTTGAAATTTAAAAATTACCCCAAAAAAAAAATACACACACACAATCCTAAATAAAATGAATCAACCACATTCAAACGTGACTATCATTCTGATACAAATTATACCCTTCGTTAGCATTTTTTATTTTTGTCAATGTCATATAGTTATTATTTTGAGCCAATTGACAAAAAAAAAAGAAGGTATATCATGATTTTTCCATATTGTAAAGTACAAACATCCCATACTCTCATTAATTTGCACTAAAAAAATTTTAGGTGAACCTCAGGAGTGGTGGAGCCAAAAAAAAATTATTAGAAGGGGCCAAAGTATTAATGGGAGATAGTAATGTATGTTTCATTTAATCAACTATATCTTTAATTTGGTCTTTTTCTATATTCATTCTACTGTAAAATTTATAGCCCATTTAAATAATAACTCATTACTTTTTTTAAAAGAACATATGACGGTTTCATAGACCGAATTGAAAAAAAAAATAAAAAAAAATCTCTAACTCTCAATTTACATCCTTAAATTTACGTGATAACGACTTAAACCTGTATGTTATAAATTATGGGATAAAGACTTAAACTTGTATGTTATATGTGTAGCTGGTTTCAAACATTTGTTCGTGTCTTTATCACAGGGATGAGCAACCAACCATGAGTTCGTTTCCTTCCTCTAAAAGAGAGGGATTCTTTCCCTATCAATTCCAGCTAGTAAAGAATTAACTATGTTAGTGATGGGCATGTGCTGTTCTTTATACTTTAAAATAGAACCATAATCTCAGAGAAAGAGAAAGAGAAAGAGGAAAAAAGAAAAGAAAAGAGTCTAATTAGTATATGTTAATGTTATTTGCTTTTTTTAAATAAATAAATAATCTACCTAAGTTTTAAAAAGTCTCAAAATTGGTACATGTGTTTTATAGGTTTATCAATTTGATATTTTCGTATATAAAACATTATATAAGANTTCTTTCCCTATCAATTCCAGCTAGTAAAGAATTAACTATGTTAGTGATGGGCATGTGCTGTTCTTTATACTTTAAAATAGAACCATAATCTCAGAGAAAGAGAAAGAGAAAGAGGAAAAAAGAAAAGAAAAGAGTCTAATTAGTATATGTTAATGTTATTTGCTTTTTTTTAAATAAATAAATAATCTACCTAAGTTTTAAAAAGTCTCAAAATTGGTACATGTGTTTTATAGGTTTATCAATTTGATATTTTCGTATAAATTTGTTGTTATGTATATAAAACATTATATAAGACCAATAAAATGTTATTGCGTGTACCAAATACCACTTCATGTGGCACTTAACAAACAAAATTTAAAAATGAAATAAAAAATAAAAAATAAAGGGGGTCTCTTCTCTCTACCACCTCGATCTTCAGTTACTACAGTTCTGAACGAGATTATGAGGGTAGCTCGAAAAAATAGATTTTCATTGATAGTTTGCCCATTCCCATATTTCAAGAATAGTAGAATAGTTTGACTAGCTTTAGGGATTGCCCAAATCACTAATCTTGGGTGAAGGATTGTCCAACTTTCTCAGAGTCTATTAGCTGAAGGGTAGCCTAACTACTTTTTAGAAGGGCTTCGGGTTGGCTTGAACCACCACTCTCGAGAAAAATTGGTGTTTGGCCACCCATCCCTATCCTTTTCCCATCATTTTTTTTAGTTAAGTATCAAGTTGACGTGACATTTGTTACACATTGTAACACTGTCAATTTTTAAACGGCAATAGATAGAAGTATCACAACTGTCACATTTTATTTTTTCTTGTTGGATAACACAACTCACTTTTTAAAACCGGCTTAAACCCCCTATGGCCCTATCTTCATTTTTTTTTTTAAAATGATAGGGAGATGGAGAATTCGAATTTGTAACCTTCGCTTTATAAGGCGTAGTTAACGGCCGATTAAGTTATATTTTGGGGACTTTTTCATCGATACCCCCCACAAGGGTGATAAGAAAAAAAAAAAAAAAATTGAAGAAAAGAATTGAAATGGCACAAGCTCGACGGTCAGAGAAAAAACGACGAAGGCTCCATAATGCTTTGCTATAAAGAAATATTTATTATTCGTGATAATGACAAGAGTAGATCAGAAAAAGGTGATGTAAAATCATCTCCACCTCAATGGTACGGAATTCTTTTTAGCAAACTCTGCTATGCCAAACCTACAACAATGGAAAATCCACTGTTTGGTATGCCTCATCTCATCATACTTCCTCTCGTCAAAATACTGGAGACCCTTCTCTTTAATTCCATAGATGCTTACGTTATAACCGTCAAAACAAGCTGAACTCTCGGCCCATGTTACATAGTCAGACGCATTGTTCGTCCGCTTAAAGGCCACTCCCGGCAGTGTCATTGGCTTCGTTTCCGGCCAACTCCATGGCAATCCTAGTAAGGCCGGTCAGATTTGCACTTTATCTCCGTGTTTCCGACCGCAATGTTGATCTGCAAACTGCGGGAAACTTCGAGAGGTTGCGAGTTTTGGTTATTAGGTTCTCATTTGCGGCTGTCTCACATTGGTTATTAGGTTCTCATTGTCTCTCCTTCTCTTTGCAATAGAGATAGCAAAGAGAAGGAGAGACAATCTTAGTGGCCATTTTTTTTCTGCACAATGGAAGAGGTTGCAGACAAATTAATTTTTATGTCCATCGTTTTATATTAACTGCAGCTGTGAGCCTATGATGGCGTTGATTGAATTGTGACCATATGAACTAACTCTCTCAATTGTTTCCAAATGAACTGGAAACGATTTTAATTCTCCCACAACTGTTAGAGCAGCAGAAAATAATCCACTCAAAACAAAAAACATAAGCGTTTTACGCATTATAAGTTTTGTTTTTTTTTTTTCGTAACTGAAAATATGTTCATCTTATATCAATATTTTAAACCATGTCAAACATTCAAAAATAAAGATTCTAATCTTATCCAAAAAATATTTTACGCTGAACCATCAGGACCTAAGTTCAAAAACCGCATAACAAAAATACAGCCATAAATGTCCCCTGTAGTGCCTCAATCGCAAAGCATTTCGTTCTTCCCCTCATTCTTAGAGGTCTTGGGCATGCATGATGGACCTCTTAGCAACCTTCAATTTGATATCGACACAAGAAATCGTATGACTAAAGTAATCCAATGATGAGAACATCCGTATCCTCAAGAACAAGGAGAAAAGACCAACTACATGCGGGTAGAAAAATTAAACATATTTACTCCCATGTCAAAAGTAAAACCAGTCTACAATTCTATGGTGACGAAAAAAGAAAACATATATTGCCTTCACTAGAAAACAGAGCAAGACCCAAGTGACTACTCTATATCAATCATCATTTGATCCAATAACCTGTTGCTTAAGCTCTTCAATTTTAGTAGCCAACTCTTCTCTATTTTTCTGCATGTCGACAGAAACTAATTAGTATGAGTCCACAAACAATGGAGGGTCAATTCTAAATCCAACACAATTTGTAAGTACCTTAAAGATTAGATACCGATAGCTGAACCAGAATGTGTAGCCAAGGCCCACAACTTCCATCAGCTTGGGAAACTAATTTCATTACATTGAACAACAATCAATTCAGCAGAAAATAAATTAAACCTCGTTCATAATAATATAAGGAACAAAAACAACTAATGTAAAATAATAACAAATACGCACCAATGGAATAGAATCAATGGTGCTGACAATGACCGATGAAAACCACACTGCAACCAACGCACCACCACCATATAACAGAACATTATATGTATCATCCGAGTCCAACTGCATGTTTTTAACAAGCAAGCCATAAGTATAGATTAACAAGAATGGGAATTTAATTCAACAAGCACTCAACCAGACAAAAGTGTAAGCTGTGTATCGTATCAACAATATATTTTGGATTCATTTTTCTCGAATTCCGATTCTACCCACACAAGTCAATAATCGTATGTTGTTAGGGCACACTTGGTATGCGGAATGAAATGGTTTTTATTTTTATTTTTATATATAAATATATTTCAAGACAGAAATTATATCAAATGTGAGACTATAAAGAGATGTACCATACAGAAAGAATAGACGAATAGAAATGGATAGACAAAAAGTACCTCACAAGACATGCAAAAGCAGTAAAACAGCTAATCCACCAAATATCAAACCAAAGGAACATTACAAAAATTGCAGTTTTTTTAAAGTATATAGAGCATAAATAAAACCAAAATGTATCCAAGGTATGGGAAGCCCAGAGAAGTAAAGCAGAAGACAACTAATCTGGACAAAGATTATCTCCCAAGACCTTTGGACGCAAAATTCATATATGCCTCCAGAACAAAGCCAGCAAGAAATTGATCATCAGATCTAAGCTCTTGTAGCCGAAAGAAGAGGCAATCACATACCCACTACGCAACCATTTTGTTACATAAGGAATATATATAAAAACGTGGACAGAGACGGCTAAAGCAGCATAGTAAAGAAAACAAGACAGGAAAAAGAATGATGCAATCTTATAAGAAATGTGAATGGATTGAACCCCTTGTGAAAAAACTTCAATAAATAATTCTTGAAGAGGAAATATGAAGAGGGAGAGCACATTATTAAAATAATTTAACGAGCAAAAGCAATCACATAAGTAAATTGTGCAGAAACTCACAAAAATATCAGAGAGATCAAGAGATCTTAATAGCATGAAAATAGAGAAGAAAATTATGGACACCCCTCACCCCCCCCAAAAAAAATGTTAACATAGAAATTCTAAAGAAGATACACAATGGAAGGAGAAGTTTTTGTTGAAAGGAACTGTCTGTTGCTCAGGTAACAGCTCAGGATTGACTTTCATCCAGCCACTATAAATAGGAACTTTCATAATGTTTGATCATTCATCATGGCAACCAGTTTCCATGATCATCATAATTCGGGAAGTTAAAAAATAAACATTTAGATAAGACATATTTATAGCATAAAAAATAGGATTAATATTAATCTATATGGGCTAAAATTATTGTACAATTGGAAATGTGCGAGATTGTGTGAGATCCTCATCATTCTCAACTCTTACATAGAAATTTTAAAATGTAATCAGAGAAAAATATAGCCAAAAAATTAAATAAAATACAAAAAGTAAAGACGAATGAAGCCTAGTCGACAATGAAAAACAATATGGGATGCTTTAATAAATTAGCTAAAGGAGAAGAAGCAGAGGAACGACAACTGAATGTTAATAATATATTTAAACAACTTATATTTGGGGTTGCTCAGGTAACCGCTCAGGATCGACATGGTTGTCGAAGTTTCATCAAGCATTCCATGAACGCCATCAACCACTGAAAGCATCATCATAGCAACCAAATTTTCATTTTCATCCAACCACTTGCTGGTAAAATAAATAAATAAAAGTATAAATTCATGATTGCTTTTTATATGATTATGAAAGCAGAAGAATCGGAACCCAGCGAGATCAATTGGAAAATAGAATTAGCATAAACAAAAAGTTTAAGAACGTAATACCCATTATCATTTAGTAAAACAAATGTATCATAATATATATATATATATATATATAGGGATTTGAAATATTATCAAACACATAAATATTTGTAAAAAATATTACTATAGTGTGACAACGAACCATCACAAAACTAGAAGTTCAGGGATTTGAAAGGAACCTTTATATTAAGCTTATCCAAAAGCTCAAACGACTGCGTTTGCTCATCCCCAGAAGACTCCACTTCAGCTTCTTCTGCTACCACAGTTTCACCGAATATCTTCTTCTCAGCCGGTGAAGTATCATCCAGTGTCACTACACCGTCGCGTTCTTCAGCAGCATACCGGTTTGCTCCACTCGAAGTTTCTTCGGACGTTGTTGCTCTTGGCAATGAACTGGTAAAAAGCAACCCTGAAAAAAATCGATTGCCGATGTATCAAAAACCAAAAGTAAAAAATAAATTTAAAAAAAGTGAGGGAAATGGAACCTAGGGTTTCGTGTCGATTCGGTACCAAATGTAAAGGATGGAGAACGTACGGGAGTGGAGGCCCCCGGCGGTGCGAGAGAGTGGGGTTGGCCTCAGGAGCAGAGAGGGTCTGAGGCGGGTAGGATTTGTAGCGAGGACTCTGTTGTGGCAACATTTGGGAAAGCTCGAGAGAGCTTGGGTTGTGCTGCACAGCGCCATTTCTGGAGACTAGCTAGGCTACACTCGCGCCGTGGATGCGGACTGACTTGTTGGTTTGAACCCCTTTTTAAAGTGTGCGGGACTAGGGTTTCTTTTCATTTTCTTTCTCCTCGTCCTCTCTATTGGGCCATGAACCAAAACGGTTCGGCCTCGGGCTGTTTTCAACCATTTCAATATGCTTAAACATAAGTCTGGCCCAACCATGCATAACCGTATTTATATATTAATAACACCTATTAATAGTGGAACAAGAATCTCTCTATCTCAAATTTTATGTGAAGATTTAAAATTAGTGTATTTAACTTTGTAAATAATTCTACATTATTTAAAATTTTAAATATATATATATGTCAAAATTTACTTTATATACTAAATACATTAATTTTAAATCTTAACCACCCAATTATGGTGTTAGTTTAGAAGATGGGACTCGTAAAAAAGAAGAAGAGAAAATTAGAAGATGGACCAATCAATAGACAAGACATCATAAATTGATTGAATGCGATTAGCCCCATGAACATTGGGCCCGTTTGGGCTTTTAAGAAACTTTCATTAAGAAAAAAATTAAAGGTTAGCCATCCAGCCCACGCCGAAATTTGACTATGACTGGTGGAATCTGACTCTCATCCATCTCAGCTCCTATCCCGTTCTCAGAATCATCGACCAATCAGACCACCAAAACCATTTCCCCACACGCGCTCGTGCACTGAAACCCACCATACTCGCCCCTCTTCAATCCACTCCGCCACAAAGCCCACAAAACATAAGAAGGCAATTAAAACGACAGCGTTCGGGGACTCTGAAAATGACAATAATATACCATCATTTCTTTGAGTAATTACGAATTTACCCAACACACATTTCCCACCTGTAGGCTGTAGCGACTAGCGAGTAGTCCTTGTGAATCTCACCCGCGATTGTACAAACTCACTTCTCACAGGGCTCTCAAAAATCCAAAAGCCAACCAATATTACCTCCATAATTCTCCTTTCCAAGCTGTTCAAACTCAAAATCTCTTTCTCTTTCTCGCGTCTCTCTCTCTCTGTGTTCGCTCCAATGGCTTCCTCACTGACCAGGGAACAGTACGTGTACATGGCGAAGCTGGCGGAGCAAGCCGAGCGGTACGAGGAGATGGTGGAGTACATGGAGAAGCTGGTGACGGGCTCGACCCCGGCGGCGGAGCTGAACGTGGAGGAGCGGAACCTGCTGTCCGTGGCATACAAGAACGTAATCGGATCGCTGCGCGCGGCGTGGCGCATCGTGTCGTCGATCGAGCAGAAGGAGGAGGGGCGCAAGAACGAGGAGCACGTGGCGCTGGTTAAAGAATACCGGTCGAAGGTGGAGTCGGAGCTCTCGTCGGTGTGCGCCGGGATCTTGAAGCTGCTGGACTCGCATCTGGTGCCGTCGGCGTTGAGCGGCGAGTCGAAGGTGTTCTATCTGAAAATGAAGGGCGACTATCACCGCTATATGGCCGAGTTCAAGGTCGGAGATGAGAGGAAAACCGCGGCTGAGGATACTATGCTCGCTTACAAGGCCGCTCAGGTATTTATTTTTAATGTTATTGAGGTTAAATTGTGTTTTCGCTGTTCCTTTTAGGGTTATTTAGTGCGTAATTACATGAATTTGTTATTTGGCAAGGTGAGCTTGGATTTGTTTTCTTTATTTCCGTTTGTATATTTATATTGAACTTTCTCTTATTAATTGTCAATATCAAATGTGTAAATTGTTCAAATGCCACATAAATCTTGAATGCTTATGATTGCAAATTTTTCAGCAAAATAAAAAAAGGGGGATTTTATGTGTTGAAGAAGACATGAGATATTGAATGATATTTATTAGGTTAGCATTCTGAAAGTCAGTGCGGTAGTCCAGTTTGATGAAAAAGGAGCTTATTTTCATGAATTATCTACCAGGAGTCTTAGTGTTAATGTATGTTCCATAAAGTAAAAACAAGCATTTCAAACTTAGTGTTATAAGATAATCAACTGAATTCATAGATCAGTAACTTTGGGAACTTATTTTGTCATTCCCTGGATCTTTCACTCCAACAATATTAAGTGTTTGTCTCTTTCTGGTTGTTCTGTTGGGTGTTGCCTTCACTAGTTTTTTGCTCACAAGGGAAAGTTTATGTGAATTTTGTGGAGCGGAATTTATCTTTGTGCTTCATTTGTCAATTGAAGAAAATTCATGGAGGGTTGCTCTCGTTTGTGTACTTATTTGATTCTTTTATTGGTTTGGAGGATATTGCACTTGTCGATCTGGCTCCAACACACCCTATAAGGCTGGGGCTGGCACTCAACTTCTCAGTGTTTTACTATGAGATCCTCAATTCATCGGAGAAAGCTTGTAGCATGGCGAAACAGGTTTGCTCCTTTCTTGTGGCTGCTAAAAGTTTGGGAACATGTTTCTTTGTTTTCTCTTATGGCATGAGCACATCTAACAGCTTAAGAACTGTCAAAGCTTTTCAATGTACTCTTTCAGGTGGAGAAATCTTTTATTTGACAGAATTATTTCATTATTAAAAAAAGAAAGCATTATTTATTGTCCAACTAAATAAGTAAAATGATAAATAACTACGTGAGTACCTATGTTTTCATGTGGTTTATTGTTTGACCTACTTATGGAACATGTATTGTCACAGAGGACCATGCAAGTCGCATTTGTCTGATACCCCAAAAGGAGTGATCACAATTGGCTTTTTTCTGTATAAACTTATATAGTTTAGATTGACCTAAGACACTCTTGATATGAGACCGATCACAATCCAAATCCCAGTGTCCTTTGCCTTGCTAGGTTACCACATGTATAGTTGAGAAGAACCAAAAATATGTACTTTTTCAGAAAACGAGAAGAAGCAAATAATATGCTATACGTGGGGCTGCAATACATACAAGAGTTTTTCTAGATCTGATTAGGACTGGGAAGCTGCAAGCTTTGGGATCTTTGATGCCCTGCTTCACTTCATGATTATGTGTTTGTCCAGTAGAATTCATAAAGATGTGATCATCATGTCTACTATAAGATCTATCTTATTTGGCAGTTCCCCCCCCCCCCAATATGGGTCCAAATCAGGATCAGGTTTGGTACAAATTGAGCCTTGGAATAACTTCAACCACATGAGATGTTCCATATGTTGGATACTATGAACTTTAACATCAACTTGTAATTGCTCCATTAAATGGCCTAGTGAAACCCTAGGCGAGTTTCACTCCTAATGTGAATCACAATGCGTGTCCCAAATTATTGGAATATGGCACTATAAATTGTTACCATTTTGAATATACGCAACTGCCGGTGGATGTACGTGCTAAGGCTGATTCTTTGGTAAGAAATCGATAATGAGTGTTGTGTTGGTAATCAAGTGATGTGGGTTTTTGAGTTCTTTAATAAGGGTTTGGAAATTTAACAGCTTATGGAAGAACACATGATATCACTCTTACTATTGCGCCGAGGTTGTTCTGGTGGTAATAAATGGGTTGAGATAATATTTGAGGCTGGATATCTAACAAGTTACGAAAGATCACATGGTAACACTTGTAGGCTTGCCCCTTAATGGTTTAGTTCCAGTGTAAAATAAAGAGTTTATTTCAGAAAGAAGTCATCTACTCTCGTCTTGGGGTTTTTCTGCATTCTATTTTGCATGGATGATTAATAGTGAGCAGGAAAACATATAACTGTAAATGCATTAATTCTCCGGTGTCAGATTTTGGCAGAATTAAGTTTTGTATAAGTTCTTGAACTTTGTTACCATTTATCTATCTAAAGAAAGAAACACCTCGGAAGAGAAGCGAGGTTGATACTGAGTCTCTCCTGGAAATTAACTAAGTGAAGGTGCAAATTCAGCTTATGAGGGATTGAGCGATAGATTTATGGGGGGTCATAAAATTGTTAATTAGATCAAGGTGGACAACCAAAATATGGATGCACCCTGTTCGTGGGCAACTTGTGTGTATTATGGTAATGAATTTTGTACTAGAGTCTAATATAATGGTTATGATGTGGGGCAACAAGAAATTGAGAAGAAAAGTTAAAGAGAGAGAGAGAGAAGCAGAGAAGAAAAGTAAGAGAGGAGGAAGAAGAAGCAACGAGAGGAAAAAAAAAACACTAGGAAGAATACAACAAAAGTCGATCGAAATTTTATTCATCAAAAGCTAATTAACACAGTACAAAGTTGTGCTTAAATAGCCTTGGGATTAAATCCTGAGCTTAGCCCTAGTGATACTTAGGCTGACAGCCCACTAAAATACCATAAAGCCAAAAAGTTAACATAACCAGTATGAAAAGCAAATAAAATGCAAAATAAGAAAAGTGCCTATAATAACATATCCAATTCTCAATCATCCAGCCACAAAGTCATGGGTTGGGCCTTCCTCTGACTTTGACGTCCCATACACAAGTGTGATCACTAGCCTGTGTCTACTGTTCCCACCAGATTATCTGTTTTAATTTATGTTAATTATTACTAATTTGGAATTTTAAACCTCTTTTTCATCCACAGGCCTTCGAGGAAGCCATTGCTGAGCTGGACACATTGGGTGAGGATTCCTACAAGGACAGCACTCTCATCATGCAATTGCTGAGGGACAACCTCACTCTTTGGACTTCAGATATGCAGGTGAGTGCAACTTGAAGTTATAGGAGCATTTGGTCATTCTGAAGCAACAAAACCATAAAACATTATTACATAGCGTTTAGAAGCATAATTCAGGCTTGCAGAGAGATGCAGAAAAACAAATTATGGAGCATCACCAGAATACGCCTCCTCTTGAAATCTAGAAAAGAATCCTGATAATTTTGTGAAATAATGTTTGAATGCAATTAAAAAAAATATATATATTGGTTTACTGATGGTGCTCTGTAGAACAAAACTGAATGGTTTCAGTCCCTGTGGCCTTGAGATAACCTTCTAAGCTTTCGGTAACAGTAATTTGGTATGGTGCTCAACCTGGGCATGGACGTTCCAGAGCCAATGGTAGCTTGAGTGGGTTAATCCAGGTCCCTTGAGGCTTGTGAAGGTTAATCAATCAGGCATATCTGAAAAGAGGAGAATTTACTTCTCTGATGGATTCCACCGGCACTAAACCTTCAAAGCCATTGTTATTGAAACTACTCCTAGGAAATTTTGATGATTATTGCTTAGAATGTAAATATGCATAAAGTTAACATATAGGAAAAATAAATAATAATAATAATTGACTGTAATAATGATTGACCAAATGACTTTGAAACTAGAAGTGCTGGAATTTAAATAGAAGTTAAGCAGCATTGGCTATGGGAGACCTTAAGATTTTCAAAAGGTAGTTCTTTTTTATCCTCCCATCAGTTCAAGCTTCTTGCTTTTGTACAGCTTCAGGCTTTAGCCATCAGACTGACACATGCACCTTTTCAATTGGTTGCTCTCTTCAGTTACTGTCTATGTTCTTTTAAACTTCTTTTTGTACGTGTGTTCTTCTTTTTCATTTATGCCCTTTGCCTCGCGGCATCACTTTCATCCTCAGTCTGACTAATAATTAATTGTTCTTAACTCATGAGCATCTATGGATATATTTGGCACTATGGCATCTTCAGCCAGGTGTTTTGATTAGTTTGCTCTTAAATTCCCAAAGCTCATTATTGTCTGACTGGTGAATCAATCTGATCCTTGGTTGTTCAGTCAAATAATGATAGCCACTATATCTTGCAGGAGCAGATAGATGAGGCTTAAGCAATGGAATATTGTGCTCCTTGAGGGAGGTGGGCTGGAATGTCATAAAAATTATCTGTAACCTGCTTAATGCTGACCAAATGTATCCTTATTTGTATACCATGTACTCATGATGTTGTTTATGTCTTTATTTTATTTTATTGTTATTTTGAGGCTCCAAGAAACTCATGATAATTTTTATCACGCTATACTTTTCTTTTCTTAAAGATTCCAAAAGTCTCCAGTAGCATCAACTTGAAGCGTACGTGTAAATGATTTCATGGAAGAATAACTTATAATACCCAGTTGAATGATCGTCATTGCGTTTGCCTGTATGTATTCAATGTCTTTCAGAGCTTTCTATACTATTTTAAAATTGTTGGCATGAATGCAAGAGAGGCATAGCTTTGAATTCTGGTAGGTTGTTAGCAAAGATTGGGGCTCTTCTAATTGGGGATTTTCTACCATTAAGTTTCCCCTACAATTGGACGGTGAAAGGCCTCCAATAGGGCTCGAGCAGGGGACTGCTGGGGCAAGTCACAAGTGTACCCATTGGAGGCTTGGAGCCTCTCAATCCGATCAGGAGATTGCTAGAGCTTGAAAAAACTATTTTGCACTTTCTTTTTTTTCTTCTATTCATACTGCTTTGCACTAGGATGTAACGTGGAGCTGCTGCCGGGCCAAGTCGTAGTGCCATTTGTTCTCATTATTTGACTAATCACGTGATTTAACGATATGGTCAGTTTTTTTTATTTTTTCCTCATAATTTGGTCAATCTCATTCTTATAATTGTTTCTGTGAGAAAACTTCCATTTCGAGGCAGTGAGTGGGGTCACTTATCAAGAATGGCAGACCCGCAAGACCGACCGTTGATGATTTTCACTAGGAACTTGAAGCGGCTCAATTATCAAGAATGTATATACATGGTCTACTAAAATCCACAATGCCCATTGATGTTAAATGGAAAAAAAAAAGGTTCTTTCTAACTGTTATAATATGGTCTACCAAAGACCATAACTGCTGTATTCATTGTCTCTGTCGAGGCCCAGCACATTCTAAATGACCGACCCTGTTTGGTTTAGAAGTTTAAAAAACGTTTTTTTTTTTTAAAAAAAAAAAGGATATATCTCGCAATTTTAAAATTTAGGCTAATTAAGAAATTGGAGAGCCAAACAAGTCTTCACAAGCTTGGGGAAACCAGATTCATGGTTGTCGACTTGTCGTTAAGAGGCTTTCAGCAGAAGCTCCTGTTTCAGTACTCCAACTGCATTATTATTCGAATTCCCTGTTCAAAGCAAAATCATGTTTGAACCATGCATGCAGTTTAACTTGTTAAAATTTCCTTCGATATTCCCTATGTTTTTTTTTTTTTTTTACCAATTCGATTTTTCTGCAGTTTCACCATGATTTGTCATTTGTGTGTTTTATTTATATATGACAATTAAGTGAGCAGCGGTTATGGTGGAGTTGCATAAGCAATGACTGATGTGCCAGATGGTTTTGATAGAGAGAGAGAGTGAGAGAGTACGGAGGGAGAGGGAGTGGAGGAAGCATTCTCGAGAGCTCGAATCTCAAACAGAAATTAAAGATATAAAAAAAGAATGTCTTTGGACCACCATGCTGTGCCTGTGCAGGTCCTAAGAGTGGGTTTGGCAAATGGCAATGGGTACGAATGAAGGTCTTACAAAGTGAGCAAGTAAAGCTGCGATTAGAATTTCTACCACACGTGATTTGGGACGTGTAGAGTTGTTATAAAGCATATCATATTTGGTCCATGGGAATTTTTTTGGGTGCAAACCCCATTAAAGAGGTGGAGGAAAGGTAAATAGCCTCAAATGAGCTAGAAAGATAGAGCATCTCTAGGAGCAGAAAAAAGGGTTAGAAATTTGTGTTGCTAAAAGCCTTATAAAGAGAAAAAGCACGTGTCTTTTAGGTCTCATTCTCAATATAAAGACTTTGTTTCATGGATTAACGCCGGCATGCATCCTAGGTTTGTAAGAATTTTGAAGTTGGAGTTGGGCAACCATGCTAATTGTAATTGGTCTCTTATCTGCATTTCACTATTGTGTTATACTGCATCATCAATCTGACGATATGTTAATGAGAGGACAATTAAGTAAAGTCAACACAAGAAAGTAGAGGAGCACAACTGATATGGAAAATTCATTTAAGTCATTTTCTATTTCATTTTCATTTTTCATGGATGGGTCGATATGCACGTGTTTCATTCATTATCTTTCCCTAAATCATTTTGTTATTTGTATGATATTAGAAATTAAGAATAATTGTCCTAAGGGATAAATCAATCGGCTGTAGACCACGCCTAATGAAGCGAAGGTCACAAGTTCGAATCCCCCCTCCCCCTTTCCCTTTTGTGAACATGTCAAAAAAGAAAAAAGAAAAAAAAGAAATTAAGAATAATTAATATTTTATATATTCATATTCATAATATATGACACGTATTTCTTTGGTCCAAATTAAGGGAGGCGAATAAAGTAACCTATTAGAAATGTCAAAGTCTTCGCTCCATTATTGGTTGTTCCTTAACATCCCTGATTTTAGGTTTTTAACCCTAAATCCTTGACCCAATAATAATAATAGTAATAATAATAATAAAAGGAACTAATTATTTCAGTCAATTTGCGACCTGGATTTATTTCAATTTCATCAAAATAGGCACTGAGGATTAGTTATTCATGCACATAGTAATTCACCAANATTACCCTCAGGAATAACTATTCCTCTCATTTTTTAGAGGAATGACTATTCCTGTGTGTAAGGAATTAGTGATTCCTATAGGAATCACTATTCCTAGGAATAGATCTATGGGAATCACTATTCTTATGAATAGATCCTTACCAAACAAAAGAATAATAATTCTATAGGAATAGCTATTCCATTCCAGGGGTGTATTCCGCGAACCAAACGGGCCCTTATACTGCATCATCAATCTGACGATATGTTAATGAGAGGACAATTAAGTCAAGTCAACACAAGAAAGTAGAGGAGCACAACTGATATGGAAAATTCATTTTAAGTCATTTTCTATTTCATTTTTATTTTTCATGGATGGGTCGATATGCACGTGTTTCATTCATTATCTTTCCCTAAATCATTTTGTTATTTGTATGATATTAGAAATTAAGAATAATTAATATTTTATGTATTCATATTCATAATATATGACACATATTTCTTTGATCCAAATTAAGGGAGGCGAATAAAGTAACTTATTAGAAATGTCAAAGTCTTCACTCTATTAGTGGTTGTTCTTTAACATCCCTGATTTAAGGTTTTTAACCCTAAATCCTTGACCCAATAATAATAATAATAGTAATAAAAGGAACTAATTATTTCAGTCAATTTGCGACCTGGATTTATTTCAATTTCATCAAAATTGGCACTGAGGATTAGTTATTCATGCACATAGTAATTCACCAACGAGAGAATTCTATACAGACTCCTTATATACAATTCATCTTCTAAATTGGGAAAATAATTAAATGTAGTCCAAATTTTGTGCATTATTTTAATTTAATTTTTAGATTTTTCACTTTTTATAATTAGAAATTAATTTAGATTATTCTATTTTTTTTTTTTAAAAAAAAAAAACTCATTCATGTATATCATTAATAGTAGATTTTTTTTTATTTTTTATTTTTTATGTCCACACAAAGGACGGGGAAATGAAGATTTGAACTAGTGACCTCTGCTTCATAAAGTGTGGTCCACAATCGATTGATGTACTCATTAAAGACATTAATAGTACAAACTTAACAACAATGTTAAGCTATATATTATAATATCAATGACACATTGAGGGATTTCTTCTATATGAACCACTTCATCGCCTATAGAAAGTGCTAGCTTCACAAACATATGACTATATGAGCGGCTCTGTTGGGCTCCCGTGGTATGTGGGACACCCCCCATTGATGGAAGGATTCTTTTATGATTTTAAATATGTCATTCAGTCAGTTTAATGCCTAATTAATTGACAGTATAACATGTTAGACTAACGAATTAACTTAAAATTATTGTCATGTTGCATGATTAACTTAAAATTATAAATAAAAAATTAAAATTACAAGTTATATTTGTAATTTAACCTAACTGTGCCACTTGAGCACATACAATAATTAGTAAGTAATGTGTCAAATGAGAGGAATGTGACATTAATTTATTGGTATGATGTGTCGTTAATTAATTAAACCATAAGTTGATTGAAGAACCTATTAAAAAAAAAAAAAAAATTGAGGCTAAAACTGAATATTTCCAGCTAAACATCAAAGTCCCTATTGCATAGAATCGTAATAATTACACCATCGGTAATCACATGCGTAAATCACACAAACAGCCTCCTACCACGTTAACCACCTAACTTTCTCTGCATTTGGTTATAATGGACACTTGTCCTCCCTACCCCATCACCCATTTTTTCCCTTTATATATATGTTCTATTTTTCCTATTACACACACACTTTAAAATATCTATGTCAATTTAATAGACTAATTTAAAAAAAAAAAATTTAAAAAAAATCTCTAACCCAATTTAAAGAAAAAAAGTTAATCATTTTTTGTGAGTTTTCATTAACTTCATTCATATTCTTATTATTACAGTCTAAAACAAAAAATCCAATCCAAACTGTAATAATCCACGTGCCAAATGAATCGATGGAGTGTTTAATTGATTCTTTTAGACATAATAATATCATTTAATTAACACCATTCTTCAAGTTAAATTGAAGTGTATAATAAAATGTTGTGTTATTGTACTTAATTGTTATGAGTTGGACAAACTATAAATCTTCACTGTCTCAATGTTNGTAAATCACACAAACAGCCTCCTACCACGTTAACCACCTAACTTTCTCTGCATTTGGTTATAATGGACACTTGTCCTCCCTACCCCATCACCCATTTTTTCCCTTTATATATATATGTTCTATTTTTCCTATTACACACACTTTAAAATATCTATGTCAATTTAATAGACTATTTTTTTTAAAAAAAATTTTTAAAAAAATCTCTAACCCAATTTAAAGAAAAAAAGTTAATCATTTTTTGTGAGTTTTCATTAACTTCATTCATATTCTTATTATTACAGTCTAAAACAAAAAATCCATCCAAACTGTAATAATCCACGTGCCAAATGAATCGATGGAGTATTTAATTGATTCTTTTAGACATAATAATATAATTTAATTAACACCATTCTTCAAGTTAAATTGAAGTGTATAATAAAATGTTGTGTTATTGTACTTAATTGTTATGAGTTGGACAAACTATAAATCTTCAGTGTCTCAATGTTTGCCATATAAATAAATAAATGTGTGTACCACAAAAAGTGCATAGTTAAGGCAATGACAATTGAAGACTGCCGTCTCGTCATAGTCTATCTTTTATTAGTCTTTTTTCCGTATCTATAATCTATATACATTTACTTATAATGCACTACTATTTTTATATGTTCATGTCAACCTCCTATTTACTCTGTCTCCGAACACATTTCCGACAGACAATTGAGGCATTTTCACACAAAATTTTACTTGTATCTTAGATTTTTTAGTGTATTTAACTGACATACATTCTTAATACATGTATGTGATAATTGTGATTGTCACATATATTTTTAATAAAGTATGTAATTTTATATGTATTTTTTAAAATATTATGAGCATTTGAAATTTATCCCTAGAGCGAATTATATGGAAAAATTAACATGGTTAAATTTTGAGGTTTTTTCACACAATCAAATATTTTGCTTCCCAACCAGGCATATATATTAATATTATGAACATATGTCACTCGAGACATTCAGGAATTTTTTTTTTTTGGTTGTACTTTTATGAAAAGTTATTTGTAATTTTATATTCCCTTGATTTGCTTGTATTCTTTTCCTTTTTCATTCTGTGGCCTGAGAATCCACAGCCTTCTCTCTCCCACTGTCTCGCTTACCCTAAAAACATATGTTCATCTCCTACATAAAGCCCCTCTCTTTGCATCTCTTCTTTACCCAACCCCCTCTGCGCTCTCCCTTTTACATTCACTAGCTCTCTCTGTATAAAAACTCTCTTCTTTGGAGTTAACTGTGAAAATAAAAAGAAGAATGCATATCATTGCAAGCCATAATCTTTGACAAACCCTTGTTAAGAAGTCTCATTTGGTGAGATTATCTTCGGTTTTCATAGATTTTTGAGGTCCTTCCAATGGCAGAGAGTTTTGACTGTGCCAACTCGAACTTTCTCTGTTCTGAGAACGGCAATGCTTGTTTCGATGACCTTAATTGCAATGGCACAGATGGGTGTGGGATTTCCTCCTCATGGAACCACCCAAACACTCGTACACACAATCAAGACCCGATTTTTCATATAATTAGATCCGAATCTTGGATGGGTTTTCCACTGCACAGCGAGGAGAGAGTCAGAGAAATGGTTGAGAGGGAGAGAGAGCATTTGCCCAGAGATGATTACCTCAAGAGATTGCGCAGTGGGGACTTGGATTTGAGTGTTAGGAGAGAGGCTCTTGATTGGATTTGGAAGGTTGGTGTAACTGATTGTTTCACATGGCGTTTGTTGGGTTTTGCTTGTTTGATCCACTGATTATTGGTTTAACACATAATGGCTTAATTCTCCTGTGTTTTTTTATTTTTTATTTTTATACTATGGTCCAGGTTTTTTAACAGGGTTTTTGCTTTCAACATCATCTTTATTGCTTGTGCCAACGCGAATTTCTTGACAATGTGAAATCTTAATGATTGGTGTTGATATTTTTCATTTTGCTTTATGTGCTTTATTTTGTTTATGAATTCTCTAGTTTGTTGATGGATTACTGATGAAAATGTTATTTCTTTACCAAGTTTTTGTGGCAACTTGGTCGGATTGTTTTCTTGGATTTAAGTTTTCCTTCCATCTTTGCCTTCTTTTTTCCATTTTATTATTTTTAATGAATTATTGCTTTATGTTTCCTGGTTTCGGATTAATAATTTGATCCTGAAAAATAGTCTCCTTTCTTGATTGTCGGAAGGGTCATTTCTCTTTGTGACAGTTTGGTGCATTGTGATCAACAGGCTCATTCCCATTACAGTTTTGGACCATTAAGCCTTTGTCTATCTATAAACTATTTGGATCGCTTCCTATCAATTTATGAATTGCCAGTAAGTTCAGATACTGAAACAAAGTGTACTTCTTTCTTTAATTTTATTTCTTATTATTGTTATTGCTTATTGATTGTCTCTGTTTGTCACTTTTCTTGGGCATATAGAGAGGTAAAAGCTGGGTGGTGCAATTGTTAGCTGTAGCTTGTTTGTCACTGGCAGCCAAAATGGAGGAGATTAAAGTGCCTCAGTCGGTAGATTTACAGGTATAAAATGCGTGCATAATAATAATAATAATAATAATAATAATTTAGAGTTGTTGGATTAACAATTTGATATGATCTGGATTTGGTATTGATTTGATCCGGTGGCCTTTATGATGTGCGTTTGTGGGCAGGTGGCAGAACCCAAGTTCGTGTTTGAAGCTAAAACTATACAAAGAATGGAGCTTCTGGTGCTGAGCACATTGAGATGGAGAATGCAAGCTTTTACCCCTTGCTCCTTCATTGACTACTTCCTGAGCAAGATTAACAATGTTCAGCTTCCATCAACATTGTCCATCTCCAGATCAGTACAACTAATAATAAGCACAATTAAAGGTCTGTCCTTGATTATGTCTTTATGTGTCGTATTTTGTACTGTGGGATGTTCTTGAGGATTAATGCACTGCTGGGTGGGAATTGAATGCAGGTATTGACTTCTTGGAATTCAGGCCTTCAGAAATTGCTGCATCGGTGGCTATTTCTGTCTCAAGGCAAATGCAAGCAGAGGTCATTGATAAGGCCTTGTCTTGTTTGATACAAGTTGAAAAGGTGAAATGAGTGGTGCCCACAGAAATAAAACTAGGACAGGACAAACAAATCTGCTTTTGCTCTTCAAAAAAGAAGATTTTTTTATTTTATTTTTTTTAATTTTTATGGTTTGATGAACTTATGAAATTTGGTTTTTTCTGTCTGTGGGATTTGCAGGGAAGAGTGTTGAAGTGTCTTGAACTGATCAAAGACCTTTCATTGATGAGTGGGTCTGCTAATGTAGCAGGTGCCTTGGCTCCATCTCCATCTGTGCCCCAAAGCCCCGTTGGGGTTTTAGATGCTGCATGCTTGAGCTATAAAAGTGATGAATTAACAGTTGGGTCATGTGCAAATTCTTCACATAATAGTCCAGATATTAGAGGAGGAAACCAGGCTGACCATCTGAAGTGGACTTCAAGTCATGAGATGTGAATTTTTCTCCTTCACACCCAAGTCCAATCAGTTTGGTTGAATGGGAGTTTTTGTGTGGTTTTTGCGGATGGCCCTCTCTTACAAAGGAAGAGAGAGAGTGAAAGAGAGAGAGTTTTAATAAATAAATGAATTAAGGTGGAAAGCAATTCAAGAGGGTTTCATGCTTCCAACATGAGAGAGAAAGTCACTAGCTGTCTATAATCAGAAATTCAGCCATAAATATTAAAAATGGTTGGCGGTGGTTGTCATGCATGGTGGATTAGTATATTGGTGATTAGAATACAGCTCTTTTTTTTTTTATTTTTTTTTATTTGGTAGCTTCAAGTTCAGATGAGAGTAAAAGAAGTGAGCTTAAATTTTGTTGTTTTATTTCTTCCAATGAAATTCAGAAAATGTCCCGTCAATCAAGTTAGGAAACAGAAAATGTTGTCCGTAACAGGAAGAGCCATGTGATTGATTTAATTACAAGTATTCATTAATGCGAACTCGAATGAAACGATGCCGTTCGCCTCTTATAAGAAAGTAGTATCTATCTATCTGTGTTTTAGCTTTTGGATATAGCAAATGGCCATGATGGGCTGGATGCCAGGCCCACGATCCTTTGTTTTTCAGTGTGTGACCTCTCAACATCTGTCATTTCACAATTTCTATTCTATGTATCCGTTTTGAACTGGCGCTAAACAAATTCTAATTATTTATGGTTAATATGTTTTAAGTAATTTAGCTGTAATTAATGGGCATTTTGCACAAGAAGTGCACATTCTCTCTCTCTCTCTCTCTCTCTCTCTCATATACAAAATCTAATGAGAAATCCAATGAATGCAGCCTTTACTGTGGTTGCAACTGTAACAGGCAGTCGCTCAACACAGGGAAATAAAATATGCATTAAAATATAGGAAACTTCATTGATTTAACATCAGCTAAGCATGGGCAATTCTATAACTAAATCTAAGCCAATTATGACATGTATGCATGGCATATGACACGAACCAACAGTAAGCAACAGAATCTCAGAAGACAACTGCCTTGAAAGTTGAAACTATAAAATCAAAGAAAACAATTCATGTTTATTATTCAACTAAAATGACTCAAAACTTTGAGTGCCCAATTTTATATTATCCTTTTTTTGTCTGCCTATTATTTGAACAAACTCGGGTATTCTATTTCCCTGCCATGTGTATATCAACACAAATTTAAGTTCTTAAATTTCACGTAGTTAAACATGATCTAAAAAAAATTATGTTCTTACGAAAAGTTGACAGGAGCTAATTCTAAAATCTTCAACCAAAAAAAAAAAAAAAGAGCAAAGGAATTTTAGATTTTACCGATAAAAACTCAAAAATGTTTTTTTCTGATTTTTTTTTTTTTAGATTTATAGGAGGGGTGATGGACTTTTCTTAATTTATTGGGAGAGTCAAATGGGGGCATCTTCATATTTTGTAGAGAAGAGCATGTGGGTTTTTTTTTTCAAGTATTTGGGATGGTCATGACTCATGGAAGGTCGCTGTCATTGCAAAATTAGGTTGGGCACAGCTTTGACTAATTGTAGCATATCTCCCTCTTATAAAATAAGGGCGACAAATACAATGACGAATAATCCCTTACCATATAAAGCCCAAGGGTGATCTATATAAATATATATATATTATGTGCGTTGAGTGTGATCCATCAGCCAATGAATGGACGCCACAGTGAAGGCGGAACCAAGTGTGCCTCGTGGTGTCTTAGAAACCCAAAAGAGAAAAAGTGTGTCTTAGAAAACCATTTTACTTGTCTATAGCTTTGTATGGTGATCGGCAAAAAGCGTTTGATGCTTTGATAAATAGTATTCAGAATTGGAGGGGTTAAGTTAATGGTAGGAAAATGATTTTAGGTCAGCATAATAGATTGACCCATGGGGAGGCCAAAAGGAAAAGTATAGATATTGATTTTTATTCAGATGCCAGAGCTAGCCTTGGCCCTTTGGTCAGTCTGTCATATCCCAGTTGCCTAATTTTAAAATGTTTCATTTCACAAGAGAGAGTGAGATAGACAATGCTATTAATATAATGAGGGCCTGAGGCTCATTTAGTGATAGTAGACCAGGGTTGTGGTTCATGTTTGTATAGATCAATTACAACTTGACTTATTTACAACTAGTTGATTTCATTTTCGATAAAAATTGGGTAAGGGAAATACTATTACCCTATCATCTCACAACTAAAAAACAATAATTGAACTTTGAAGTAGTAAAAAATGAATTCTTTTTAGAAGTTATGCTTATTAATTTTTTCCTCTCATTCTCTCCTCAAATTACTTGATAATACAAAACCTTTACACACTTTTTTGTGGGTTACTTGAGCATTGTTAAGGAGCAATGATTGTTATAGATCATAAACAATTACCTATCTTGAAAAGTTTGAGAGAATTTCAATTCCGTGCAATAAAATTATCCAATTACATTTCAAAAAGACAGTCAATATGAGAGCTTATTCGGTCCACCTACTTGGACAGGTGCATAGACAGCCCAAGCCCTACTTGTCAGAACACCTCCCGAACAAGTGAAACCAAACAAAGTCTCACGTGAAACAGTGAAAATGTCCCTTGTGTACCTTATACAGCATTCGGATTGTCTAAAAAAAAAAAGAAAGAAAAATCGGATTTATTTATAGTGGAATAACGTCACTTCCATAGAGGACTCAGTAGGTGTATCAGTTGTCAGGGAAAAATTCACACTTACCAGAGGAGCAGGTGTAAAATCTTTGACCAGTCAGAATTCACACTCACTATTCAGTGAACCTCGTCATGTTGTCATGTGCATTAGCCCAATTGCACTGCTTGCTCTGTAGGAGCACATAAGTACATCTCAAGAAAAGAGGGGGAAAAAAGAATGGCACAGAAATTAATTCGTGTTTTCTTCATGTGCTAATGCAATGCGGCTAGCGGCACTTCAAAATTACTGCTATATTATTGCCACCACGCAGAAAGGAAAAAAGTTAAATAGCATAATAGTTATCTTATCAGGGCATAAAGCCACAATTACCACCATGTGGGGCCGGGCATCACTACTTGCACAAAATTCGATGAATGTTTTGATGGGTTCAATCAACAGGAATGCCAATGGTACGTTATAGAACACTAGAAGCTGTCAGAGACCAAGATATACCTCATTATATGTAACAATCCTTTTGTTGAGTTTCGAATTCCCAATTGTAAGAGATGTACTGCTGGACTTCCCATCAGATGTGGCTCCACTACGTCTTTGATGTCCTGATAGGAATCTCAGATTTTCTCAAGGAATTAAAAATCATTCATACTCTTGTAAATATGAACATAACCAAAAATTGCAAGTGAATTTCATATGCAAGATCAGTACAGTTGATCTAGTTTCTGGTTTAACTATGGCCAAAATATTTCATAGTTACAACAAATGTTGTACAAAACATTAAATTTAGAGCACAACATGCTTGGTGGTGCCTCTGGGACTTCATTGTGAAAGCAATCTGAGAGCAGAAATGCTATACACTAAAAAAAATTCAATGGTGGAGGAAAGGCCATCCTTTAGTATTATTATTTCTTCTGCACCATCCTTTGAGCCGACGATTAATAAACCTTCTGAAGCAGCCTATCTGTCCTAGATTCTACTCTGTGGGAGCTTATATTTGTAAAATTCTGTAAGAAGAGCTAGTTTATCAGATAAAGTCAGGCTGGCCTGTTGAAGTCAAGCAACGATGCCACATTCTACTGTTGGGGTCCACCAGCCTGGGATAGGAAATGACTTCAGGAATTGGAAGGTAGACATAATGAGTGTTGCAAATGCCTACTGTAATACCACTATATCCAGCAAATGCGCCATGAACCTGCCAAACCCACACATCCGTATTGAATAGACATTAGGACTGAATTGTCGACAAGAAGAACAAAAAAAAAATTAAAAGAGATTAAAAAAAAACAATTAAAAGGAAATCTGCAAACAAGCAAGTCTGAAAAACCTGCTTCAGTGAGGGGCACTTGGAGAACAACCCTATATATGCTTGCAAACTCCTAGCAGTTTGAGCACAGCTCAGTTAAACCGATGTCAAGCTCAAAATGACCCAAGTTTGATCAGTCATTGAAATTGCACAATTGAGCTTGCCAGCTCGACCAAGCTTGAGCTCTGCTAGGCATGCCTACCGAAACCAGCCAAGTTTAAGGTTGAGCCAAATAGACCTGATTAAGCCTGTGCACAGGCAATCTTACATAACTGAGCCAGTTCATTAGCCTAACCAATTACGCTTAGATCTACTTACAAGAAGCAATTTCTGATTTATCCTGAAATCAAAATATTTGCTGATCCAAAAACCAACCCCAATTTCTGAGCAGGATCACTGTTTACAGTCAAGGGATAATCTATACAAAGGTTAGAAGGAGAGATATCTGACATGACTTGCTTTAACAAGCATCCAGATGCCACTTTTCTAGTATCACCAATTACTACTGAACCAAAAACCCAACATAACTGTTCCAAGCTTCCAACCCTAGTTTTGATAAATTATCCCATTTAGCAATGAAAGGGTTGATCTTGGCTCATCACAGGGTAATAACCAGAGCAATAGATGTTTATTTCTGCTCAGGTGATCTACTGGTCCTGTTTCAATGTCATAGCAGTCCCAGCTAAGGGATCAGTTGATAGTAAGGTTGTTGAGAAATGACATTTGTTTGATGGCATACAAGTTCTAAAGAATTTTGTCAGAAGAAATTCATACTGCTTAGTCACATATTTACTCAGGATACTCTTGTCAATTGGGTCTAAATAAGATCAAGCCCTTGAATACATTTCCAATCTAACAAGAAAGAGACGCCATGCAGGAGGCTACTGTCAGCCAATCAGGTCAAGTACAAGAAATATTCAACATGGACCTAGGACTGCAGCATACAGAGAGAGACTACGTATTACTGAGAGAGAGAGAGAGAGAGAGAGACTCACAGCATTTTGCCCAAGTACAGTGCATAGAATTCCATCTGAAGCATTTGCACGGCAGGCACGGATCATGTACGTAGGATCAATATACTTCACATCAACTGGAACATCAATCTCCTTAAAACATTTTTTTATCTGACAGAAGAATGGTCTTTTGATATTAGTATCCTATAGGATAGGTACAAAGGGAATTCCACCAGTAAAATCATCCAGAATACATATGAAAGGATTCAACCAAAAAAAATTATAATTGAATTCAGAGATATCAATGCAGCCATCCCACAGTCAGTAGCAGGAAAAAGTTGCACATCCATCAAGAAACTGAATTTTAAATGAAAAGAGGGGGAGGGGAGAGCGAGGGAGGGAGAAGAGAAGAGAAAAGAATATTTGAAAATATAATGATGAGATAGACTAGACAAATCCCACACAGGCCAAATGTTTCAAGATACATAGTATTAAATTCTCCAATTCTGACTTATGATCAACTTTTTTTTGATAAGTGACTTATGAACAAAAAAAAAAAAAAGAGGATAGCCAATGATTTCCAGTTCAAGTGAAGAACCACTTGGTTTTGTTCACTGCACATAACATCAAAAGCAGTCAACTGACCATATCTAGTCTTAGCAAAAGAGTCACTAAACAGAGCTTAGATCTTGAAGGCTTAAGAACATAGCATATTTGTAACTCTGACAAATGACAACTAAAAGGCCAAACCGCAGTCCATTCTTATCCATGCAACACATATCAAGTTATCAACTGATGTTAAAAATTAGACTTTCAGTCAGCTCATTATCTATCAACCCACTTAGCTTGTTTCAAGTGTCATGGAGATCAAGACTGCACGAAATTAGTCAAAATACAACCACCAACCTCTTGTTGAATGTGGACACCAAAATCTCCAAATACAACGTTCCCAGACGCATCTTTAGCATTAGTTTTCTGAAGAAAACTCTGCATCAGAAAACAACAGCATACTGAATTTTACTCTTCGTCTTGGTGGAAAACATCAGGAAGAAGTTATAAGATCTATGTAATGCAATGAAACGAACACAGGCAGTTTTTTTCATAGTATTTCATGAAGCCAAAAAAGGACTGCACAATTTAAATCACCTGATCAGTTAATAGTATTCAACCTACAAGCGAAAATATGAATTCCTTATGTAACTCACCTGCCCTGCTCCCTCTGCGACACATATAACAGCTGAACCCTTTGTCTCAATCAGGTATTTCAGATGACTCAAAACACCATGAGGCCCGTGCAAATTAAAAGATACCTTAGATTTGCGTATCAGTAGAATCAGTAACAGCTCATAAAGATAACTATGCAATTAATTGCTAGTAATAAGTACCTCAGGAATCAAACATATGTCAATTTGTCCACTAGCTAGGGATGCATGCATAGCTATAAATCCACTGCTACGGCCCATCAATTTCACAATGCCAACACCATGATAAGCACTGTGCGCCTAATAACAAGATTACAGCAAAACGAAAAAAATAAAAAGAAAAAAGAGTTCAGCATGAAGAAACCAACACTGGGAAAGAATTAAGCAGGAAAACTTTTCCGGAGAAACATAACTCCATGCATGGGCAAGTAAAATCCATGTAGAGTACCTCTATGTATGCGGAATTTATTGCTCTTTGTGCCTCTTCAACAGCAGTATCAAAACCAAAAGTTTTATCCATCAGCAAAATATCATTGTCTATAGTTTTTGGCACACCAACTACAGCCACCCTTATCCGGCGTTTACGGCACTAAAAGCAGAAGTATATATGAAATTAGATCTAAAGAAGGATAAAAGGCAAACCCCCAGAAGGAGATAAGAGTGAGAATCAGCAACTTGCAAAAACTAAGTTAGAATGGAGTAACAAGTGTGGACCTTGTGAGATACCTCTGATGTTATTATCTTAAAAGATATAGCAGGACATCATTATCACACTTCCATCAGCCTTGAAGGTGAAATAACACCAATATTTACAGCATTGTGCCTTCTTAATTATTTGTTCATTTATTTTATTTACTTTTATGACATAAATTTGCAATACAACTAGATAAACAACTTCAAAAGCAATATTTTGTAATTGAAAAAAGTGTCTCTGCTGCAGCTTTCATCCTGGAAAGAAAATCTTAATAAAGCAAGAGAAAATTACTTCACACACTGAATCTAGTTACTACAAGGCTTCAGGCTTTACAACCTCATTGTGTATTGCATTTGCCCCAGCATGCGTGCCATTCCCACCCAACACAAATAGCATGTTTATTCCTCTTTCCTGACACCAATATGAAAAACATAAATCAGATCAGTCATATTGCCTGGAATCAAGATACATTTTCAAAATAGTTGACTATGTTTGATAAATCAATGCGAAAGATGAATCGTGAACCTCCAAACTGTCAACAATTTCACTAATTCCAGGTCCTCCACGTGAAACTCCTAACAAGCTTCCACCAGAAAGATGGACATTCTGAACCACTTTTCTCGATAACTGATGATTGAAGTAAAAACTTAAACAAATTAATCTACAACTCCAACCATATTTTCAGAAGATAAGAAACATAGCACTTATGTTCAAGTACACAGCAACATTGTTTGATGAATCAATTAATGTATGAAATAATCACAAAAGGCACAGGAATGTACCGGCATTTCAGTTAATTCTTTGTCAGAAAATCCACGGTAACCAAACGGAATACCTACAATCTTTTTCACACCATATATTTCGAGTGTGATGACAATCTGCAGCAGAACATGATAGATGTAGTTATAACTGTTACTAGATATGGGGCTTCAAAAGAAAAAGTTTTGAAAATGCTATACACTAATAAATATTTTCTTATGAGTTCTGTAACTCCAATCAATCTTGTAAACTAATAGTGGAATGTTATATATAAACTTAAAGCCACAAAACACATAGGCTTATGCATTGCTCAAGAATGCAGGGTGTATGTTTGATCTATGTTTGAGAAGATTTTGAGAATGCAGAATTACATTTTTTCAACTCAAGATTTACTTTCATACAACATTTCAAATTCAAGGGGAATTTTGGGAAAAGCGTTTTCTCTTTTCAAGCACAAAAACACACTTTTCAAAAACATTTACCAAACAAAAGACAAAACAATTTTCAAAAGACAAAACACAACACACTTTTTAGAAAACTTCCCAAACTATGAGAATATTTTGGGAAAACAATTATTTACTTTTTCAGGTGAGGAGGTTTATTACTTACAAAAGGGGGGGGGGGGGGATGTGGCCACCCCTCTCCTCCGCTAAGGGTGGCTGCATACTCACTTTATTTTTTTATAAGTAAAAAAGTCAACTTCACACTTTAAAAATAAGCTTGTGTTTTCTCAACATAAGTATGTTTAGTGTTTGTTTCTTTGAAAACTTAAAAACACTTTTCACAATATTTTTTAAGTGAAACACTTTTTCAAGGTAGATCCCACCAAAAACACTTCTTGAATTTCTATCACATAAAAAAAAAAAAAATTCAAATCAAAACAAAAAACACTTTTCAAAACAATTAATATACACACCCTGTGTGTTTACTATATAGCAGTATAATCATGTAAATATCGTGCCAATATATATTGACAATAGTTAAGTTCTGTGTTCTTTTTAGGCACATAAACTTCAGTTGTTAAGCACCGGAGATTACTATCAAGCAAAGGTTTGATTTAGGTGAAAAGAACTGCCTGAAACTGGACCAGGCAATATAAATTAAGATGCTACATAATTTCTACAATGTCTTAAGATGATAATTTTATTAAATAGGACTGCACGTTTGATGTGGTTAAAAACTATAATAAAATGAGTCATGACAAGGACCTGTCTGATGACATCATTGAGACCAGGGCAGAGCCCTCCACAAGTTACAATTGCTGCTTTCACTTCTTCTGGCCTGAAGTATATTTTCTCCCGTGGTCCAGCACGATGAACCCTGGAAAGTTCCAGTTACATACAATAACATTATGAAGTAGCAGTCAAATTGACATCTAATACAATCAAAATGATAAGTCATTATGAAGCAGCAATCAAGGACAAGTCAAATTAGTTCTTTTAGACAAGTCAATAAGTCACTCTAGACAAACTCCAACATAACTGAGGAAAAAACCATTTCCAAGAGACACTTAATGGAATTAGACATATCTAAGCAGATCTAAGAGTACATTTTATCTTGTAAATTCCAAGAGATGGTTGTTCAAAATAAAAGCCAAAATTTGGAAATTCTCTTCTTTTGAAAATTCTCAAAGCACCCTACATTCCAAATCATGGAATCTTATCAGAAAACTTTGACATCTTCACCATATAAGTCCCAAAAGATTGCCTCTTGACAAAAATGAAAGGTAATTCCTCCATGATTCACCAAGACCAAAAAAAAAAATATAATAATAATTAAATAAATAAATTGTAAGTTTAATCATTCAATTAATATTTTTACTCTCCATCATGCATGAGCACAAAACTCCTGTTCATTGAGTAAAGCCCAATACATTGAATATCTTTAATTGAAATGGGGATACACTATAAAATCGAGATTCAAACTCATGACCTCTACTTTAATATCATGTTAAATCACCGGTAATACCAAAAGTATTAAGCTGATAAAAAATGGTAAAATTAATCATTTACTTGATTTCCAAACACTTTTCATATTGACTTTGTATCTTGCAAACTCCTAGACCATGAGAGCTATAAACCTAACAACTACCACCCATTATCACTACTTCCACATTTTCATGCCAAATCTCTCATTGGCAAACCTCTATGGATCCCCATTCACTTTAGGTTCTACTATGAGAAAAAAAAATGTCCCATATTTATCTGAACATGAAATAAATTGGTCAAAGAGTTCTTCTCATTGTCACCAGATGCGTACTCCAGATTTTCACAATTGCCTATAAGAGAGTTAAAGATAGATATTTACCATTGTTCCACCCAACTACAGTCAGGATCAATGCACTCGGCACCAGCAGATGTAGGTGACGAGTAGTGTATGACCTGGAATATTGAATAAAAGGGCAAATTACAATGCAAATAAAAGATATAACATCCCTGGCATTCTACATAGGAATTTATACAAATCATGTTCTTGGCAACCTACATACGAATAAATGTGATGGAACAAAAAATTTAGGAAGCATTGAAAAACTCGCATCTAAATGAAAAAAATAGTCCTCGCATACCGTAACTACATAGCAAGTATGAAAGGTAAAAAATGAAGTTCTTCAATTATTTCTTCCCTCTCTACAAATATGTAGCAAACATCAAAATAAATCAAGCAATGCCTGGAATTTTGATATGCATAAAGCCAGACTGCTACAATTAACTAGATAATTCAGGATTCCCCAGACTGCTACAATCTGTCATAAATCATTCAAATTATAATCACTTCCAGAAAAAAAAAGAAAAAAAAAAAAGAAAAAAGGAGAATAAAAACTTAGATTTTGAGTTTTTTTCTATTGGACACCATCTCACACAATTACATCTTCTTCTGCATCGTATTTAATTAACCAGACAACAAAGTTTAACAGGAGAAAAAGACACTTTCTATGGATATTGATGGATTGGTATATGTTCTTGGAAGAGGCCCATCAAATCCAAACTACAAAGTTCTACCATAAATGCTTAATATACCTTAAGAAGCACCCTGTCGTTTTTATTTATGTAACCATGCCACTCCTCGTCCGATGGATACCCTCCCGCAAAGTCCTCTGTTACAGGTGTCCTGCAAGCAAATACCAAGTAGATATGGAATTTGAGCTATTTCTAGTTGAATAATTTATTTTTTTTTATTTTTTATTTTTTTAAAAAAACTACATTGCAATTTCCTTGAGATAGCCACAATCATGCAAAATTATTCAATGTCTAAAACTAGTACAGTGATAAAATTACCACAATCATGTAAAATTCTTCAATGTCTAAAACTAGTACAGCGATAAAATAAAATGCGCAATTCACAATTTGCTTTCAAAAGGACCTCATTTTGAGGCAAAAAGTGGAGGGAATCGGAACGGCGTCGTGGAAGATGTCAGTGATGTGAGGGATGTTGAAGCGCGTCTCGAAGTCCTCCTGAAACTTGGCTTTCCAGTCGGGATCGCTGAAATCAATGGGGGGGCTCCGCTTCGCGGTCCCCGCAGACACACGGATCTTCTTGGCGTCTCTGTTGGCATTCCATCTCAGGGGACGAGAATTCAAGCGCGGAAGTCCATGATAAGAGCGCTGAGAATCGCGGCGCGGGAGAGCGAGTTTGGGGATGATCGCGTGCGAGAGAGTGCCCATTGAAACGGAACGGAGATTACTAGGCTGCCGAGCGATGATCGCTCGAGCAATGTGGGGGCAATTATGAATTATCGACTTGAGGGAGCGAACAGAAATAAAGGCAAACAGCAATAGGAGTGCTGACTTAAGAGACCACGAGGAGCTCTTTTCAAAGTTCGACGCAGACTGTAGTATTTGACTAATATAACCTTGGCTTGCAGATCAAACTACCCTGCGTTTTGTAATTAAAAAACCGTGAAATTGCCAATAAAATAAATATAGCCGGCCTATCTTTATGTCTTTCCGTTAATTACTGCGCGCGGAGCAAACGGGAGATCGTTAATCAACGTCCTTTCTCAGCTTCTATACATTTCCAGTTATCCCAAAGCCTCACCAGTTAATCATTATTTTAATATTTTATCTTAGGTTGGCTCAAATTCCTTTTAAATAAGTGAAACTCAAAACGTAAAATATTTAATTTAAATGAGAGATGATATGCCAGAATCAAGGTTCGACTCAAACTCTTTTTAAATAGATGAGACCCAATACGTAAAATATTTAATTTAAATAAAAAATAATTTAACAAAATCAAGGTTCGATCCCATAACCTTAACTCTGATGTCATATTAAATTATCAATTATTTTAAAAACTTAACCATTACTTTTAACACTATAAGTATTAAGGCATAAGTATTGCCCCAAATCAAAATCTAAATAGTTTAGTTGATTGGCTGAAAGAGTTGACACAACCTGACAGCCGCTGACTGGACTGGTTTTTGGTTGGTTGGTGGGTTAGTTGGAGGGAGAGCTTCACCTACTACAGAGAATCACAAGCAACAGATTCGCATTTCCGGCACCAAGCACACACGCATCGATACGCACCCTCCAGTACATTGGACAGTCCAAATTGGCTTCACTTTCCCATGCTTGACTTTTTTGTTTTGTCGTCCATAATAATACACACCTGTCGATTGCCACTCTGGGTTGACCGCCCAAGATTCGGTTTTGGCTGTTTGCCAGTTGCCACCTAGTTTTCCATCACAGGCCGCATGTGGAGGCACTAGTCAATTCCGGCAGCCCATGAGAGAGAGAGAGAGAGAGAGAGAGAAGTTTATTGGTTATTGTTTGTAAACAAATAGAACCGATTCTAAACATACTTGGGTTCAACATGAAAATATTTGACTCAAATTTGCTTTATTTAATAAATGAGTTATATATCTATGTTGTAATTTGACTGTAAGATTTTATATAATTAATTTCACGAAGGATTTCTTTCATTATGGTGAAAATTCTATGGCGAACAAGAGAATACTTGAATACCCAATCTCACGTAAGTATAACATAGATTGTTAGGATAATGTTAATTTGTGTTCTCTTGGGACTCTATTTATAGAGTAATAGAGTCCCAACTTAACTAAACCAAAAGTTATATTTTTTGATCAATTATCTTCACTAAAAGTTATATTATCTTCTTGTATGTATTATACAATTTGGTGTAGATATGACCACACTTATAATAGTGTGATCACCCTATGCACCAACAATCTACGGGTATAAAATTATGTTTGATGATTAAACAAGACATATTTGTATTATAAACTCAACTTGACTTATTACTTGACTTACATGTTTGATTATCTATGGCCGTTCGTTTAGTTGTCTAAAAGAAACCATGCTTGTGTTTGATTGAATCAGCAAATGAATTATTAAAATCGTTGACCGTTTAAAAATTGTAATCACAATGATTGAAATCGTCACCCACCTAACTCTTCTTGCGTACATATGTGAAGTTTTAAAGCTTTGGAGGTGTCACGGCACCAAAAAAAACAAAAAAAATTTGTTATTTTTCTATCCAAGTTTTACACGGCATCTAAAAAAAAGATTTTTTAATTTTTTTTTTTTTAATTTTTTTTTAATCTCCAACTTTCGCAAGTTAGCTCTCGGAACCCTCAAAAAAAAATTTAAAAAGTACCCCTATATGAATTGTCTCTAGCTGAGGGAGTAAAAAAACAAAGCACAAACCTGTCGTCTGTTTTGAGAAGCAAAAAACTCGTGTCTTTAGCCTGGATGAACTATGAATTGAATTCATTTTCTTTGCCCTCTTTAACAGCTCTTAACAATAGTTTAAATTGAACTGACTGATTTACTGGGTTAGTTGAACCAATTAAACCAGTTAACGAACCAATGAATTGCTCCAATTTTATCAAATCATAAAATATATATCTTTCCTTAAATCGATATCTTCAATCCAGTTATAGCTCGATAGCGATCCCAGGACTTATGGGCATGCTCTCTAGAAGTAGTGTTGTAGGACACAATATATATATATTTTTTGACCTTTTCCAGTTGGAGAACAAATTTGTCTTCCATAATTATCATATGCCAATTCGTGAGATATATATGTTCAAAAGGTTTATTGGAATCGGAAAGAAACGAAAAAAAAAACTGTAGCAGAAATGGGCCAAGAAGCCCAAGTGGGGAGGGAGCAATTTTCCCAAAAGAATAGGCATTAGGCACAGCCCCTTCACCACGCCTTGTGAGCCCAATGGACCTGTAACTATCCATAGGCTCATACATCAAACATGTGGGGGGGGGGGGGGGGGGGGGGGTGTGTATAGTATGGTACCCCATATTGATTGTGCTTTAAGTGCAACCCAAACCCTTATTCCTTCCAAGTAAAGCACTGTTTATTTAAGGAAAATATCTACTCTTCTTATATCCAATAGATACCAAATTACTTCCCATATCAGACAGACACATTTGGCGCCTGAATTTGAATAAGCCAACTAAAATAACGTCTCTTAACGGTTATTCTTTTCTTAAACATCTCTTACGTCTTCTTCGTCCCAACTGTACCACAGGCCCCATTCCCAGCAGTCCAAATCATTCTAGCAGGATTTAAAGGAGTTTGAATTTGCAGCACATGGAAAAGCATACTGTGGAAGATCGATGGACCAGCAAGGACAACCCAAGAAAGCAGCTGATATACTAGGTTTTATCATCAGTTTGTCCTCTTCCTTAGTAATCGGAATTTATTATAATTATTTTCCTTTATTCACTGATTTTAGTTTCATCTCTCATCGAGCTTTACTGGGAATTTCCTTTGTGGGTTTTGCAGATTTATCGGTTCTGCCATTAGGGGAGGACTCAGATTTGAATTATCATAGCGGTGCATGGCATGGCTCAGTGGTACAGATTGATTTTAAGGAAACCCATTCAAGGACCAATAATACCCTGAACAAGCAATCCCCGAGGGCTGCAGGAATGTCAGAAAAGGAGCTGAAGATCCGCAACGAGCTAGAGATTGACATAGAAAGGGATTTGGAGGAAGAGATTAAAGGTGGAATATACCATCATGCTCTCAGGTTGCACCGACTTTATCAGAAGCAAAAGGAAAGGAATGCAAAAAAAGTAGTACCTGGATTTGAGACACAGAGTCAGCAAAGAAACAATAACACAACACTTCTGGAAGTGAACATAAGCATAAGAATGGAAGGAGGAACCAAAATTGAGATAAAAGAGACCAAGAAAGAAGCGCCTGGTCATGAGAAGGGCCCCCGGCCTCGGACTTCTAGATCAGAAAAAATGCAGGCGCCGCCGGTTCCCACTACCAAGAAGTTCGATTGGGTCAAGACTCTCCGATCCAATGCCGGTCCGGCGGTCAGCTTACATCAGGCTAAAACACTAAGCAATAACCATTGCCGCTACTCGAATCTCAACCTAAACAATCGAGGGAGAATATTTGGGCAGCCCAGAAGACGTTGGTAACAAAGTACTTAAACTGGAATGGAAAAATTGATATCACTTCGGTTTTCTGGCATGAAAATAAATGAATAAAAAAATTAATAATAACGTTATGTTTGATTTGGGACCCCATGTTGTTGTACATGTTCTGTTCTGTAATTTATTTATATTAATTAAGTACGGTGATTATGAAAAGAATGTTCTCCATGTAATATTGTTTCGCTCTGATTTTTTTTTTTTTTTTTTCATTTTTAAATAATATATTGTCGGGCTTTGATTGTTATAATTAGTGTCTCTAACTCTTATGTTACAAAGTTTTCCTTTAGTATTCATAAAATTCATACGACACTTTGTTATTTGGTCGATCGTGAACTTAATTAATTAGCAGGCGTAAAGACGGGAGAAATTAAATAAAATAATTATATATATGAATTGGAGTCTGACAACAATCATGAAGCTAGCATACCACTCCCAAATTAATGGTATTAAATAATCTAATTACAATTTGTATTTATTTTTTCCAACGCTCTTTGATCACCAAGGGCAAGTGGGCTTGAAGGAATTTCTAGAAGGTCGATGAAAAGAAAAAAAAGGCAGGCAAAACAAAATTAATGGTGACAAGAATGTGGGATACGATTGCTGTTGGAGTCTCACCGACATGTAATAATGTAATAAATGAACACAAATTTGGGAGACAGGAGATGAGCTGGAGAAGCTATGATGAGCAATTACTGGTTCAACAAGGGTTCGGAAAACATTTGAGAGTGGACCTACGTTTCAGCATTGCTTTGGACCTCTTGTCTGCCAAAGAGCCTGAGAGGATCTTGCCTACTCCCTTGGCCCATCATTGTGGTTGGAATTAAGCCTGACTTCAACCACATGCAGTTATCTTTTTTGTTTAGAAAAATGGAGCTTTCACGGCCAAGCTAGGTTGATGAAGCCTTAATTTGTTACCTAATAATTAATAATAATCACTTTAGATTACATATAATCTTGGCCGGAGTGCTATAATGGGTTAGTTTTCTGTGATTTATTCTAAACTTTCCCTTTACTTGGATGGGAATGATGGGTTCTCTCTTCTAATTAAACATGTATTTAGACAGTCTGAGTCTCACTCTCTTTGATTGATCGTGCACATGTCTAAATAGAGTGGAATACGAATGTCCTCTCATGTGAAGTTGCCCATTACACATGCAAGTGAGCTAGGTCTTGTTGCACGAGATCTAAATCCCCTCTCTGGCTACAAGGCAAGCACTTTCGGTTTTGATTTATGTTGAGATTATTTGTTATGATGGAATTTAGAATGATCATGTGGATTGCAGTGTAGCTCAAAGCATGTTTAGTTGTACGTTACACAGGCATCATGAAGCTATGGGGCTATGGCATCATAGAGCATTAGAATTGAAATCACATGAAAAGATCAGTTGAACCCTTTGGACCTTACATCAAGTAGGGACAAGAATGTTATGGTCAGCATCAAATTCACGATTGGTGTGCCATTAAAGAGTCTTAATCTTTCAACTGTCAAAAAAGGGTATTTAAGGTACTGCTAATGTCAATTTCTTTTGGACTTTTATCTTCCAATTCTCCGCTTTGCTTTTAAAAAGTGGATACTCCAGATTCATTATCAATGTAAAGCTTATTTTTTAGGGTGTCACAATTTCCCTCATTCAAATCATTAATATTCTTATTAAATACATCAATTACTAGGACGCTGAATCTAATCATCAATAATTTGTCATAACTAAGAAAAAACGTTAATCACATATATATGTGCTACACCCACAAGGATCAATCGATCGAACTTAGAATTAGAATATCTTAAATTTACTTATTATTTCTTTGAAATTTGTTCCTCTTAAGTTGAAGAATTATGGTGGTGGGAGCATGCACTTGTAAATGAAAAATGAAGAAGATACCATAGAGAAGATCGATGGAGGCTGAAAAAAGAGTAGCCGGCCATTTTCATAATCAAACCATGATCATAGATAAATTAAAGCTGGATACTAAATATATTCGTACAAGTCGTGGCGTTCTTGACAATCAACCAGAAACATCATGACCACCTAAACTTTGATCTCAGATTTAGCTTATATACAGACTTCATAATTAATAGCAGTAACGAGTGCTCCAAGCCTCCAAGTGTATGGGATTTGGCTTACAGCTTTCAGTGTCCAAATCAGGAATCCATGAGTGGACAGAAAGTGAGATGCCCATGCGCAAACAAACGAAAATGGGTCAAGTAACTGAAGCGACGCATCGCTTAATCATCTGTTTTTATTAGTTACAATTATAATGAGGGGCTAGCTATCAGATTACTCTAAGGCAATTAGGATTAAGTAATAAGAAGGGGGTTGTCATTTTTTGATATCATTCTTAATCTGACACGAATCTAATATGAAATTAATGAGTGGAAATATAATGTTCAACCTATTTAATTAAATAAGTCAGATTATAATTGACTTATTTTAAAACTACTAATTCTTTAAATGACTTACGAACTCGTTTTAAACCAAACATAAAATAAAGTGTTAAAAGTTGTAGGGTCAGACCCGTTTGCCACCAGTACTTGAAGGCAATTAGGATTAACTATTGGCGTACATCAAAGTTAACATGTATACCAGATGGATGGGGGATTAGCAGATTATGAATGCAAACCCTAGAGGTCTAACTTTTACAATCAAGCCAGTGGTACAAGCTAGGGAAACCTGAACCCTAATTATTTCCCTGATTACACCCGTTTTGGATAATTTCTGAACTCTTTTCAAATGGGCAAAGAAGAAAAGATAGTCCACCAGATTAAGAATATTGATAGGAACAGCTAGGCCGTTGTACAAATTGTCTAAACCTTTGACCAATATTTCCAAATGTGGACCACATCTTATTTTGCAGCTTTAACAGATACTGGGATACTTGGCACCCAAACAAGCAAAGCATCTTGAATAGCATTTCTTGCAGGTAAGATTGGACTCAGGAAGAGGCAAGCAATCAACAAAAATATTTTGCTAGTAAAATTGAAACATCAATCTCCATACATAGAACTAATGAAAAGACCCAAGCGAGCCCATCTCTCTCTATTTTGCCCCAAATAAGGAAGCAGGTCCCGCCTGTTGCAATGTCAAGCTGAATCGTGACTTGAGGAGAGTGACCTGAGCTCAGAACAGTTCTCTCTCTCAATAAAGGAAAAGTAAGGGAATATATATATATATATATAAGAAATAAAACCAAAAGAAAAATGGGTGTTGATGAGTTTGAAATAAACCCCATGCGCTATCGAAGATGATGAACAAGATTTAAAAGAGATTCTTGGGATCTTAATGGATTCTATTCACCAAAAGCTGAACCTTCTTCAAGAATGGTAGTAGTTGAGGAGTTGCAGACAAAAGCTGTGTTCCCCCTCTGGTATATTTTATAAGAATTTTTCCTACTGCTGAAGTGCCCACATGTTCCCTTTGAAATAGATTATTGAAACAGAAAAAGAAGAGAAAGTGAACTTTGAGACCAAGCTTTGGATCTATCGAATTTCTCCAGCATGAAGTTAACCCACATTTGGATTTTGAGTTTTCATTGAGAGAAACAGCGTAATACTATTGTTGCTGATAACATTTTCCTTCCCAAGGCCAAAAAGAAAGAAAGAAAGAAATATTAGCAATAAAAAAACAAATAAAATTCACATGAAATAAAACGAACCCATCTGGTTCAGCCCTTTCCTTCCCAAGTTGACCCCATCACTGATCAAACATCTGGGTTGTACCATCATAATATTATAAAGGTGTCATATATTAAAAATAGAAACTATAAATACAATTTCACATAATATATATGCCGAACGAACAAAAAGAAAGCAGGAAACTTAGAGATGAGTGTGTGCATAATTATGATGACTGCAAAGTATGCAAGAAAGAGATTTGGCAACAGAAACAGACCAGAGAAGGGAGGTCTCTGCAGTGACAGTGATCACAACCTTTGCTTCTTCCAGGATCATTTAAAGTTGGTCGTAGTACCTTCAGAAGAAAAGATGAACAAAAGGAGAAGAAAGAGAAGAAATGAAGGCAAGCAAAGGTTCTGAAAACGCATCGAGTAAAAGCCCAAAGCATATGCATCCACATTAAATGGAGGACGAAGGATCTGTGTTGAAAAAAAGCAGAAGAAAAAGGAAAAGTGCACTCATTCAATACCATCCATAATGCTTCTAACAGAAATCCCCAAACCCTTTAGGCTTTATCTATCACTCTCTCTTCCAGGACTGTTAACGAACAGTTGGGTGAGTAAATGCTACACACAGACTCGCGTACACGTAGAAAGAGATGTATAAACGGAAAATGCAGGTTGGCACACGTTTGTGGCTCCGAGAGAGCTCCTTCCAACTGTCTGAGATCACACAAACTTACAAATGAAAGGTGAATTTCTGCACATAATCCAACCAGACCATCAGCTCCAATGCAAGTCCTCATTCCTCTTGCTGAAACAAAAACTTACTCATACATGATACATAGAAGTAGAAGAAGAAAAAAAAAAACTGTAAAAGACAACCCCATCAAATCCAGTGCAGCACCCATTGCTCACACTGCCAGTATAAGAGCATGTAGCAGATGTAATAGAGCAAAGATTTTGCATGCATTAAAATGATAATGAAAAAAAAGAAAAAAAAAAAAAAGGCTAACCCATCAACAACAATAGTATACTCTAATCCAAGTTGACAAATCTCCATTAAAACACCACCACTAGCTAAATGGAAAACCCTCCGAGAAAGATTAAGAAACAAAAAAAGAGAAGAAAACCCTAAAACCCAACTAAAATCCCGACAAAGTCAGCGACACAAATTCCCACCTCCAATTCATTCAAAATAAACCCGTAGCGGTCTTTCTTTCAGTGCAGAGAGATCAATAATGGACAGAAAACCAAAAAAGGAAAAATCCTTCTTCAATGCCTAGGCTTAGCTACAAAAGAGAGAGACTCGTTTGCTTTTGTTTCGTTTTTGGTGGGGTTTGGTTCTTCCTAGCTAGGGCTTCTTACCCAGGGTGTGCTTGTTGTTGTGCATCCACACCTTGAGGACGTGACGCTGGACCCCAGTCTCGTTACAGAACTGCTGCACCACCGCCTCGTCGTGCTTCTGGATCCTCCACCCCAGCCTCTCCGCTAGCGCCAGCATCCCGTCTTTCTGCTCCGGCGTGAACTTCGTTCTAAACCTCTTCTTCGACGCCGAACCACCGCCTCCGCCGCCGCCGCTCGGGTTCGACATATCCTCCTCCTGCTCCTCCCGGCTGTGCCCTCCAGAAGTTGATGGCAACGCCAGCGGCCGGTGATGCTGCGGCGCCACGTGTAGGTACCCCGCCGGCGTCCGATAGTACGCCGAGAATTGCGGGTGGTGTGCCACCTGAAGGTACGGGTCGGCTGCTCCGGCGCCGGCTAGGTGGCTGTCGGTCTCTTTGCGGTGGAAGTTTCGGTGGCAGTTGCAGGCGGCGCATTTGAGGGCGTCTAGGGTGCCCTCGGCTCCGGCAGGCATGAACTCGCCGCAGCCGTCGAGCGCGTGGCCGCCGAGGTTGACAGCGTGGTTTTTCAGGCACTCCCGGTACCTGGGCTTCTTCGGCTGCTGCTGAGCCACGGCTAGCTCGGATCCTCCGACTCCGACTCCGCCCGAGTTCGACATTTTGACCCGACCCGAGTTGCCCATGGAGTCGTAGCTGGCGCCGCCCAGCTCCATCTCTTCCTCGTGCTCCTCTTGATCCTCGAAGTCCATGAAATTCTCTTGAAAATAATTTTTTTTTTGAAAAAAGAAAAAAAGAAAAAGCGCCACCAAAGACGTGAGGATTTGGGTGGTATTTGGTTCTAACCTTGAGAGATTAGGCTGATTAGCTATAGAGTGAAGAGAGAAGAAGATAAGAGCAGTGAGAGAATGTGGCCATCAATTTCCCTCTCTGCAAAAAGAGCTGTCTTCCTTCAAAGCCCTTCATATACTTTCCCGTTTCTGAAACCCAGCTAAATTGGGTCTCTATCCTGCCCCTTTTTCCACCGGTTGTTCCCGGTAAGCCAGTGGTTTTCACCTTTGTCTACGGTCTACGGTCTACGGAGTGGTTATCATTTTAATTTGCTTTGTTACTGCGCGGTAAAAGTGAAGGACAGTGAAATTGCGAGGGGAAGAGGTGCTGGGACTGTGAAATTCAGAGGTGGGAGTGGTGTGGGTACAGTCTGCAGCACAAGGGGATGGGAAAGAGAATCCCAAATAACACACTTTCTTTTCTGTAACCCCCCACCCCACGCGCTCCCCCCCGCACAGCCAATCCCACACTGAAACCCACCTGTGCGTCCCGTCAAGCAGTTCCGCACGCATTCCCGTAACGAACTGAGGTGACGGGGGGCCCGCAGGGGAGTCAATGGTGGCGCGTTGTAGTGGCGCGTGAGGCGTATGGCGGAGATGCTAGAAGACAAGCGTACAAGTGGGAAATGGGGTGTGAGGCATTTGCTACCAGGGTACGGGAACTGAGCGTGGGGCACGGACACGGAATTACTTAGGAAAAATTAAATTGTCGGCATTTAAGGCTGCTGCTGCCTACGTGCGCTCGTCTCCGACATACGTGACGCGCTCTTGGCGTCAACATGCATTTAATATTGCTCTGTAACGCGCTGCAGGAACAACGTACTTCCTTTATCTAAACCTTTTTTTCATTTTCATTTTCAATTTTTTGTTTTTGTTTTTGTTTTGGGGGGAGGGGTTATGGGAAGTCTTAAGAATGAGTTGAATATCCATGGCTGGGGGGTGGGGGGGGGGGCTGCTAATGGCCAAGGCTATATGTATAGGGGCTAGGTAGGCTCCATGTAGAATGTTCAGTGAGCATATATAATCTTAAGAGGGTAATGAGTCACCCACGACCAGCAAAAAGCTTGAGATTCTGTAAATATGAAAGATATTTTTATGAGGCTATTTGTCTGAACAGGACAGGTGGGGGTCTATTGACTATTTCTATTCAACCTGCAAATACTTAATTTATTAAAATCTTTCTCGTATTTATGTCAGCAGCAAAATTATTGAGTATCACCATCCGGGTCTTCATCTCAATCCCAAATTCAAAAGCTTGCGTACGCTATAGTCTTTAGTCATTTGATATTGATAAGCTCAAGTATAAGTTCACCCACAGAGCTTCATGACACGAATTCATGTGTTTGCTTCTTTGTGTTTGCAAAATTATTGTTGAATATATAAATTAGGATTAGAAGCAAGGGTGTTTTTACTTTTCTATAGCTTGTTTTCTTTACTTTCGTAGGCACTTTTATTTGTTTTTACTTTTCTGTAGCTTGTTTTCTTTACTTTTTTGTAGGCACTCTTATTTGCATAAGTCTTGTCTAGTGTCGCCCACTATTAAACATTACTCTGGCGAGTGGTGTCGTTTGATCATTGACTTTAAGCCGAACATACCTCTTATCGAGTGTCATCTTTCTACGGAAATATGGTACTAATAATGTAATGGATGTTCATTAAATGCCATATGCTACGGGTGGTAAGGTGCATGTGACGTGCACTTTTTGACTCCCAATTAATGTGGCATCAACTAAGCCTTGCTACGAACCCCTTTGAACAAATTGAGGTGATCGTCCAGACAATGACTTTTTGCGATGCACTCTCTTTAACTCGTTGGGTTTTCGGGCTCATGTACTTCCTCTCTCAAGCCCGCTTAGGTTGATAAAAAATAATTGGAAGATTAAAAGATAAAAGAGCACACATGGTTGTTCGACCCTATATAAACTCAAACATCATCGAATCAAAGACCATTTTTTATTTTAAAAAAAAAAAAATTCTTTAATTCTAATTTTTTTTTTTATTTTAGAAGTATGTTATGAACTTGATTAATTAACTTTTCTTACCAACATAATTAACACTTAGATGTACCCTAAGAAATATACATATAGCTAGGTTCTGCAAAAATTTCAGCTTTACAAAAATGTACTGTTTGATTGGATTTGAGGAGAAGAAAAAAAAAAAAAAAACACACAGACAGATAAGGGAAGCGACAAAATACTTCCCCCTCGAATATCAAATGGTAAGTAGGGCAAAAGAAAACAAAATATATAAAAATAAATGGAACCGGGTGAAGACAACAAAATGCATGTATCTTATGTCCTTTTTCAAGTTTCAGAAAATCATAAAGTATTTATATGATAAGATTAATGATGGCCGTCTAATCAAAATCAGAAATGGCCCTAATAATTGTAGTAGACTATAAACCAACCCCATCGTCCCAGTACCCCCCCTGCCACACTCTCGGTGTCTCTGACATTTACACCTGCCACTCTAGCTAATAATATTTATTAATTTTCTCATTTTAATTAATTTATAAATTGAAATATGCTCGCTCCTAATTAAATCTATAAAATAATCAGCTATTTTTGGAAGGGCGCCAATCATCAGTACTTCATTTTACGGTCAATTGTAGTTCCTTATTAGCATTTTTACGCATTACCAAAACTAGAACACAACACATATTCGGTCGGACATTGATTTGTTTTAGTTCCTGCTTAATTATTCCTTATCCACGTCAAAATAGAAGGTTAATTAGGCATGCTCACAATGAGAGTATGAACTCTTTCTTTCTTTCTCATTCATTTCAAACTATCAGATAATTATTTGTAATGTCTCTCCCAGTATTTTATATTTTTGAGAATGTTTAGAAATTTGTTGTCAATTGTGGGCCAAAAGGGTATATAGTAATTTTGTAGTAATTTGGAAGAGTTTTGGAAAGCATATATACCTTAAAATAAAAATTGCCTAATAATCTGAAGGAATAATAATATGCATACTTTTTCGGTTTGTTTTATGTGTATAGGCTAGGAATAAGTCCGATCGTTATCTTTATTATAACAAGTTGCAGGGAAACGTCAACATATATATATATATTATATATATTATATATTTATGTATGTATGCATACGGCCGGGCCCTTAAGAGTTACGCGCTGCTCTTGGTGTAGGAACATTGTGCCTAAAGATTGGAGATTGCCCTCGAATATTCAATTATGACTTCCATAAAAGCTTGCCCTTTTCTAATTCGGTCATCGATGTCAACTGTCTGATCGAAAATTAAATAAACAAATTAATACAACAACTCTTTTAAATTGGATTCTTAGAAAAGAGCATTTATTTGAAGGAAAAAAAATGTTTGAAAATGACATTTTGTAAATTAATTATATTTTATATACTTGTAGTACTTGTTTTATAATTTCAAACATGAAAGAGAGAGAGAGAGTATAGTTGGCTAAAAGAAAGAAAAAAGAAAAGAAAGGAATAATGAATTGATGAGCCATTGTTTAGAAAAGGAGAGATACGAAAAAGAAAGTGGATTCATAAAAGGGCAGATAAGAGAAGCAAGCAAGGATTAATTTGATGAGAATACACTTAAAGAAATGCTTCAGTGCAATATAATGTCTACATTTAGCTCATATTTAGTGATGTGGCAGATGAACAATTATATGATGGGTTTGATGGACAATTAAAAGTTGTATATATCGGTTTGATTTGTTTTGTGACGTGGTGGGGCTGACACGTAGCAAGGAACTGATTTGGCAATGCTTGATGAGTTGGTGATGATTATGTGGACATGATATACCTTATAAAATAGGAATATTGGACCACTTGGGTTTTTTTTTTTTTCCTACATATAGCAAATGGCCCACTAATGTCGAAAATAGACATAATAATTGATTTTACACTCTCATAAAGCTTAAGTACTAATTTTATTACTTTTTTTTTAAAAAAAAAAATCAAATCTTTTTTTTTTTTTTTTTTATTGACATGTCCACAGAAGAGTGGGGAGGAGAAAAAAATCAACTCATTTGATGCACACTAAAAGGACATGCATGGATCGATTTTTTATTTATTTAACCCTTAGATTAATTAATCATCCTAAACCATATATATACCAAAATAAATAGAATGAAATTTAATTGGAGGTGAGAGAGTATTGTCACATTTGAAGAAGTGTTGCATGAAGCATATATATATATATATATTTTAGGATGTAACAGTGAAAAATAATATCAAATTTTTAATTTGAATATTTTACATTAAAATTAAACAAGTTTTGCATGTAAAAGTAATATTAATTAAGGAGATCGACGGAAGGCTGAAGATGAAGAAGTGTTACATGTGATTCCCAGAAAACAGCCAACCGGGGTGGAGGGACGTCTGACGGGACGTGCTGACATGCATTCAGAGAGAGAGAGATTGCAAATTTCTTGGCTGTCAGTTGGCGGGAAACCGATAATACAAGAAGACAGAATGAGAAAGGACAGTTTTATATATTGTGTCATCCCCACTCATATCTCTCTCTCTCGCTTACACACGCTTCCCTGCACTATCTGCCAGCCACTTTTGTTCAACAGTGAAAGTGCTTCTACATTAACGGAACGGGATTTCATAAAATCACATGTCTAAAACGGGACGGAGAAGGGAGAAGAGAGAAGAGAGAAGAGAGAAGAGAGAAGAGAGAAGAAAGAAGAAAGAAGAAAGAAGGGAGAGGCGTAACACTAACACTAACAGGTCTCCGTTCAGGCTGCACCGTGCAATGTTGCTAGCTAACACACACAGAGAGAGAATTGCGGGGAAAAGGGAAGTGGATGGTGACAAGACGAGAAAAAGAGTGGGGCGACCGTGATTTCCATTTCTATATTCTTTGGCAGCCTTTCTTTGCTCTCTCTCTCTCTCTCTCTCTCTCTATCTCTCTGGCATGTTAAATGTTTACTTACACTTACATATACTTGAACAGTGGAGCCCAGCTTGCTTCTCGCACCACCATACCAAATGAACAAAAACCCATCTCCTTAATTTGTTTTCTTTTGCTTGTTATTTTCATGTTCCTCCTCTTCTTATCATTCGTGCTAGCTTTTAGATTTTTTTTTTACAGCTCATTGCAGCATATATAATAAGAAAAGGGACAAATACATCTCTTGTTTTTCCCAGCAATGATTTATCTTTTCATCCATCATCATATTTTTTTCACTGAAATATAAATGTGTCTTCTTTCTTGATTCTTCTCCTTTTGGGCTGAAACTGAATGGGGGGAGGGTGGATTTCAAGCAGCTGTGACAGAAATAAATGTTTAAAAACTACTTGCATATGCAAAACCACCCCAGAATTATTATTATTATTATTATTATGGCTCTGAAACAAAGTATCAGATAGCTACTTATAATGATCAGGACCACTTTGGATTTATGGGGGATCGGATAACAAAAGATTACGTTTACATGGATGTTTTTCAAACACTTGTATTCTACATTGTCATACCCACTAGCCACAACTAGCCACTGGCGAGTAGCGAGTAGCTAGGGGGATAATAAAAAAAGTTTGTGTGTATGTCTCTCCCCGCGCCTGCCATTTCCACCCCCCCCCCCCACAACCAACCACTGGTTTGGTTGACATTTGTTGTGTTAAGGATAAAAGGTGACTCTCTTTTTTCTCTTTGCTTTTCTACGTTGATAATTGTTTTTTTTTTCTTTTTAATTTTTCATCCTAACAATCAAGCCCAACAAAATTTTTGACGATACTAGCCAGTCAACCCAACAAAAAAATTAATGAGTTCAAGTTCTAGAGTTTATTCTTAGTCTGTTTAATTAAATAGGTTAGATTAATTAATATTTACTTATATAATTAATTTTATACTCATGTGTGCATAGACACAACATTTACAAATAACATTTAGGAATAATAATTTTTTGTTCAACTAATTAATGAACCTAGCTAGCTAATTAACACATAATTAGCCGGTTATGATTAGGTCAAGGAGTCTAACTCGTTTAATTAAATAGATCAATTTTTAGTTAACTTATATAATCTCATACTAATGACTTAACACAGTATGAGATTTAGTATTAGCAATTTTTATACAACCCATAAAACCAACACGAATTCATAAGCATGTTAATTAGGGTGATGGGTCTTAGCCATTTAATTGAATGTGTTAAGTTAGTTAGGATTAACCTATGTAGTCTTATACTCATGGACGAAGCCATAATTTTTATCGTAATGGGCCAAATTAAAATATGAATAAACAAAATATTATTATTGAAGGTTAAAAATAGTATTATTATCCATTCATTATAAACCAAAAAAATAAACAAAATAATTGTTTCTTAGCTTTTATGTTGCTACCCTTATTTAATTAGCTAGTATTGCTCATATATATCTAATTTTTTTTAATGACAGATTTAATTAAGTAGTTGCTCAAGATATATATAGATAGATAGATAGATAGAAAGTTAAATAAATTTGAAAGCATGGTCCTCTCCTGTCTATTATGATTTTGATGGGGAGAGCTAAAAAAAAAAAAAAAAAAAAAAAAGGTAATATGGAAAGAAAGAAAAATGGAGAGAGAGGTAGGTACCATATTTGGGGTGACAATGTAAAATGCTCCCTCCACTAGCATCCAGCTTGCACCTAAATGGAAGATATTCTCTTTCAGTGTGTGACTGACTATTCACTAATTCTTGCGTGCAATGAAAACTCTACCCATCCCTCTCTGGAAGTCTGAATCATGATAATGGGGTGATCGAGTTTATGACAATTGCAGCATCGTGTCCCTCAACTCTTTGATATTTTCCTTTTGTTCTATATTAATGTCATGGCTTTGTACTACAGGTTATCATGAGTCATCCAAATCAATTCTTGTTTTATATGTATATATTAACGTACATTTTCTTTTTATTATATGATATTAATTCATGTACGTTACATAATTCTTTGCTACCGGCCGGACAACTAGTGTTTGCTTCCCAACAATAAATATTAATGTGTGGAGATCAATGAGGACAATATTGCATATATGCGATCGTCTTTTTTTAAACCTTTTTTTTTTTTTTTTTAAGTACTGTATTTTCTCTTTTCATAAATTAATAAGATTATATATATATATATATATATATATAAGATGAAATCACAGCTGGCTTAGTCCATAGAAGTACATGTTTTAATTTTTTTTGTTTCCTTAGATAAAAAATCAACTAAACAATATTAAAAATTATTGTTAATGCAGATCTTTTGACGGTCAGACTAAGAGCAGCACATCTGCAAAATAAGGAGAAAGCTATGGAATAATGTCGGTCCAAGAGCTGTCGGGAAGCCTTCGATGGCTAAGTCAGATAATTTTATGAGAGAGACTCAATACAGAGTCTTTTGGGCTATTTGATGTCATATTATAGAGTTTTTTTCTCAAGATTCTTTTAACGTGTTCCCTCGTATGTTTTTTCCACGTAGTGGGCTCCAGCTATGCAGTAGTTTTTTTTAACTACTCTAATGAGTAGTTTTGTTTTTTGTTTTATTGATTGCAGCCTTAATTATTTGTTTTCGTCATCAAAGGTAATGTTAATTTTCACACCCATTTTACATCGATAAACGTGACGTGTTTTAAGTACCTTCCAATGTCAGACACTTAAGAAAACAAGAGAAAAGCCATCAACCAGTGTAAAATGGTGTGAAGAATAACATTTTTCTTTCATCAAAAGGGGGTAAACCAAATCCAAGATGTGAGGAGAGCATCCAAGAGAAGAAGAGACATTTTGATATATATATATTTTTTTAAAAGTTAAATTGATAAAAAGTATAGGCCATTTTTGATCCATCGGTCTTAACAAATTTTTGAATAAGTTCTTGTTAAGAAAAAAAACTAAAAACTAAATGATGCGGACACGTCAGCGTTAGTTAGTTGTGAGATAAAAATGTAATTAATTTAATGATAGCATTACTTGGTATTAAAATATGAGGGTTGCATAAAATTAATAAGTAGGTGCAATGAACATTGTTTGTGAAAAAATATAAACAAATATAGTAATGGAAAATTGAGGGGAGTGAGAAAAATGTTGGGATGGGGATGATGGGACCAGAAATGAGTATATTTTAGAACAGAAAGAAAGACAACGTTAAAGGTAGGTAATACGAGAACACATGATAACCCTATATCTGGAACTAGGCCCATTAGGCCACCGACAAGGGTGTGGGTTGTTAGAGTCACGAAGAAGTAAACTAGATACTTATGTCATTTTAGATTATAAAAACACAACGACAAGAGTTTTGATGGGAAGCAATGATTTAATGGAACAGTAGAATGGCATACTTTGAAATTTATTGCTTTTCAAAGCCATAGCCTTCGGCTTTTGAATTGTTGCCCTGGAAGGTTACAGTAAACTCTTCATGATCATACATTCTATTACACTATCATCAACTCCATAAAACAACCCCACACTAACCTTCATGTCCCTAGTTCAACATTCTTAAACGAAAGCCACCTAGTGTTACAATTCCTAGCTAGGGTTAATCAAATCAGTATCTAATTGTTTTAGGACTTTTGGATCGATGATGAGACAGTTAGCAATTACTATCAGGGCAAATACCACGCCGTGAGTTCGAGTCATAGAGAATAGACTTAAAAGATAAATGACTATTATCGGGTCAATGCCGGTAGAATGAACGATTGTGAACATTGAATTGAAAAGGCATAATGAAATGTCATAATCCTAAGGATGAAAAGTTTAACTAAATGGGTACCTAATATTAATTAATGCTAGGACTTTTGAAGTTTCCTGTCGAGAATGGTGGGCTTTAGGGCTAATATAAAGGCTGTTTTGAAATATTAGGAACCCAGCTTGGCAAGACAGAGACCTGATTTCACCTACTAAATTGTAGTTTATAGGGCACATGTCATTTTAATGCTGGGTTTGCTGATGATTTTTTTTTTTTTTTTCCATTTTATAAAACAATATAATTTAACTTTAAGGTAATGGACTTATTAAATAAAGTGTAATCTAAATTCTAAAGATATGACATTTGCGCGTGCACATAGAAGATGCTGGTGGGTCAATTAAGCATGCATCAGAAACAGTTAAGAGATACCTTGATTTTGACATTATAGGTTAATGATTATAGCAATCTAACTAGGATTAGTGTAAATCTTAATCACATGCCGAAAGGAAAAATTGTGTGGCCCGCTTCAATTATGTTGATGGACAAAACTCAAAAGTAATACCAAGTTGCCTGGGCCTAGCACTAGTCCCAGGCCAATGCCTCTTTGTATAGGGGCCATGACCCAAATACTAACCCCAAGTTCGAAAGCTTTCCAATCGCATCAGGATATAAAGCTACCATTTGGCACCGGCCTAGACACATTTTCAACATCCTTGGAAACCAATGAGAGGTCGGCTAAATGCCCTTAAAAGATTTAATTAAGGAACCAAAAACATCTAATCCGTTTTTCTAATGGACAAAGTTTTCATTCAAATTGGGTTATAGGAAGAAATTCATCTAATCTAGTCTATTAGACATACGTTTGTTCTTAAAGCATGAGAATCACATGCACTAAAAATAATAGATTGAATTAGCCTCCAGCCTAATTTGAAAGAATTTTGAATGGCTGACCTAACACATCACTTGCGCCATCAGTTTCAAATCGGCAACAGAGAACACTAATTGCCTGTAATGTCAAGCACGGACTTTTGGGCAGTAAATTTGTTTAACAGATTTTCAAAGATAAGGCCTTTATGCAGTGGGGACTAACTCCTTTTTTTTTTTTTTGGCATAATGACAGATAACAAAAACCTCCGAATAATTGATCAGGAATAGACAAGATTTTATTGATATCACGCAACCGAATCAAAAGGAATAGATAAGAGTATAGAAATTAGAAGAAAAAAAATGATTATAGAAAGGGTTAAGTAATAAAATTTGGTAAGATATCATTATAAATTTGGATTCTATTTTGAGTCCAGATCCATTAAATCTGGACTGTTAGGCCTCGTTTGCCAAGGGATCGGACTGGAAAATATGGGGACCAGTACTATAGATAGAGAATATGATGGGTGGCAGGTGCTGCAGAGATTTCGTCTTCCCAGGCGCAGGTTCGAGTTAAAAAAATCGACTTTTCACAACAAACCAACTTGCAGGGACAAAATTACCCCTGCAAGGGACAAATTCTCCTTGAAAATGCTCCTCCTTGCAGGGGTAATTTTGGAAAAGGACGAATTTTGTACTGCCATTCGTACCCCTAGGAAGACCAACAACACTGCAGCGCCCTGCCACCCATCATATAATCTACAGTACCAGTCCCTTATTTTCCAATCCGGTCCCTTGGCAACCGAAGCCTTAGGGTCGAGTCTTGTGTCCCTTAAAATATAATTTTAATTAACAAGGCTATAGAGAAGTACAAAGTATCCACTGGTGTCATCTTCCTTCAAATTTCCTCAATTTCAGTGCATTGCAAAAATGGTTTTTTCTTTTCTTTTTAATCGCAATTTTCCAGACCAGAGCAGAATAAGCTTTGGAACTTGGAAGGATGTTGTACCCTCCAAAAAATAGAAAATCCAAAGAGCGAAAGTGTAACCATCCCCCCCTCCTTTTCTCTACTATCCTCTCCCTTCATCCATCCATCCATACCCATTTTTTGCATGTGTGAAAGGGTATTGGGCCTCCTCTGGATTTTTGCCCAAAGAAAAGAAAAAAAAAATCAACATGAGATTTCCATATGTGCAATTCAGAAGCAACTATTCTGTGAAAAGAAAAAGATTAATATTAAAAATCACATTTTTATCTCACAACTATTCCACGATGTTGACGAAGCATACCCAAATACCACTATATGGACAAGACCGAGAAACAAGAGCAAATATACCTTTGTAGTTGTCCTCCCAAAACATGCCAAGACCTAAACTCTACAGTTACTTTGTTTCATTAACAAAGGAATATCAAGAATTCTCAAATAAATGTAATCTATGCCCCAAAAACAGCAAAAAATAAAATTATCTAATCTATTAACTTATAAGTTACATGAAGCACAATGTGCAATAAAGTGAAACTATGAGCCCCAAAAACAAGTATCATGCAGATTGTAAGTTGCTGGCTTGCAAAGCTTCCTGTAGGAATTTCGTAGCAGCGTTGTAGTTTAAGAAGCCCAGGAACCAAAATTCATGGTTATCAACAGAAATAATCTGAATGTACTTTTCAGTAGGGTTGGCTCTGCTTGATGAAGGATTAACAGCTTTAAGCTGGTGTAATGGGATAACTACCTATTGACATCACAGAGGAAATAGGTAAAAATTGTCAGAAAACTCAAAAACAAATAAGTTTAAAGGAGACAAATTCCAGCTTGATGTCTAACAATTCAGAAAAGAATGATTCCAACTATACACTAGTTTATGGAAAACAAAAACTTTAAAAGTAAAGTCTGATGAAAATTAATATTACAAGCAAAAAAAGGTTCATGGATTCAATCACTTTCACTCGCTAAAAGAAGCAATCACCCACATTATTTCTGTATGTATATATATATAAGTAATTGGCCCCAAGGGGTAAGAGGAAAATGACCCACATTATTTCTTAAAACGTGTTAACCACAGAAAACACTAGCTGACAACACAAACACAGGGCAAGATTGCCATAAATATTAGCGCTACAGTTAGCAAAAGTCTTTTCCCATTATCCAAGATGACTTGAACATAACTTGATTGTAACCAAACCTACGTTCCCACCATGAATGAAGCCAGAATCTACCTTGAGTGGGGCAATCAACAGGTCAATCATATAGAGAATTCAAAAAATAAAGCCCTCTTGAATGGCTAAAGAAAGTACTGCATGAGCCTTACTTCACAGCAACATCTATTCCCCAAAGCAAACACCCCAGAGATACTATCATAACATTAATACAATGTGTAATTAAAAATGTAAACAGAAAACAAGGTAGGATGTGAGTAATTGTTGTACATATGGCCATAAAAGCTCATGAGGATAATATTAATTAACTTAAAATCATTTAGAAGATGCCAAACTTCTTTCACTAGCATTATAACTCATTAAAAACAGTACTCCTACTTGTGGAATTGACCCCGCTGTTGTCAAATTTTCAACCCTAACAATGTTGGCAAGACTCATCTGGCGCATCACCATCAAGTTGGCAGTCAACAAAAAGCTCCTCTTCAAGTGTCTAATAATGAACGCTGATTCAAAAGCTCAAGTACAAGCTACATTCAGAGGACTTGGGGATAGCAGGGGGGAAATGGCCCCCTTCCCACCCAAATGCCTTTATGTTTGTATGTTCATATTGAATAACACACACTAGTTAGATTTGGGCCCAAGATTCACTGGCACCTCCAATGTTTAGCATATTGTATAGAAACCCCATCCAAGTAAATAGTTTATTTAATCCCTTCCCCCTGGCCCCCCTGGTTCTGATCATTCACAAAATTGAAATTTCCCAATCCGGGCTAATTATACAATCAAATAGATAAGTTGCAAAAATAATTAGCTTTGACAAAAAAAGAAAAGAAAGGTCCAACAATATTCAAATGCATTGACAAACAATATGCTATTAATCAAGAAGAAACTTCAATCTTATAGGTAAAAACGAAAAATAAAAAGGAAAGAAAACTATGCAACCTGACCCCTCTGCTACCATATCAAGTATATACGATTCATACAAATGCATCTTTGTTTTGATAAGTATCATACAAATGTACCTTATAATAGCTCCATTCAGTTTGGTCATTGACGGTATATGAAAGAGGATTATCACTACAAAATGCAAGCTTTGCTGTGGATACATATAAAACTCCCATGACTGGACCAGCAGATGTGGATAAGTAACATGCGTATGAATCCTGAAGTTGCTCTTCAGGAACAGTCTCAAAAGTTTGCCGGAAAATTTTCTCATAACCACCTTCTGCTAGGACTTTTGTTCCCTGTGCAATTCTTCCCATTGCAGCATCAGCAAAACTAGGGCCGGTTTTCACTATTTTAATACAAAAAGAGATCACTTTAGTACTAACAAAAAAACAAATAAAAAAGAGCAGTCAGTAGAAATATCATGTATGACAACTGCAAAATGGTTTTGAAAAAAGTAAACGCAAAAAAGTATAATCAAGCTATATAGAAACAAAGAAAGACACAGATCATCTCATTTTTTTCAGCACCAAAACTATGCAAATAACTCCGCATTTAATCCTTTATAAGAAGAAGATTTCATGGTTTGGTTAAAAAAAAAAAAGTGAGTACAGATGGTTTGGTCATGTCCAAACAGGAACAATAACTACACTACAAATTGTTCTGGTTGAAGAAAAGTATATGGACCAAGATTAAAAGAAGAGGCATGATGTCCTCAAAGTCTAATAAAAAATAAATAAATAACTAAAAGACAAGGATCTTCACTTTTTAATTACAAAACTGTGTGACAACCACCTCAGTAACTCACTTTAAGATCTATGACTACATAGAAACACAGAATCTACATGAAAGAGAGATTAAATCCTAGATAGCTTATAATCATATCTTAATCTATTGTTTTTTTAATGAAGTTCAAGGCAGGGCCCCTTCGGGACCCATCATTGTCGGGTAAACCTCGGATACATGATCCTACTACTCTCAAGAACCATGTATCAGGTAATTGAGGAGACTAAAACAGCCAACCTCGTGGTATTACATCAAACAAGCGACCATTCGAGCTAACCCTTGTGGGCATTGTTACTAATGACGGCGTCAAATCAAAACTCCTGCTCATTTTGAAATTTATAATCATATATTGCTTAGAATTTTGAATAAATAAAAGTTTTGCTAGCTAAGAAATTACAAGGCATCTTATCAGAGGAGCTTCATAGTTTGGGTTGTAATAGCAAGAATCTTGGAAAAAGGTAGTATATTGGAGCAGCCTGTAATCAACAATTAAAATACAAGTTGATAGGCCATAGGAATCTCTACTAGCGTTTAGGTGATGAACATTTGAAAAGCTCATTTTACTGTTCATTCATGTGGCCAGTTGTGTGAAGGATCTTCCTCAGACCTCTGATCATTAACATTTTCATCATTTTCTTGCATCTGGCTATATAGAAATAACATCGACCAACTAAATAGATCAAACAATCGCCAGCCCTAAAAACCAGATCACAATCTTTTGATAATAATCCCCCAAAACCATCAAACCACGACCAATCACGTTATCCCCAACAAATGAACTATACAAGAAAGTGCAATCCCCCCATCCACGGATAGAATCAAAAGCACTAAAGTTAACTACATGCATGGAGAAACCAATCAAAATACTTAACTATGCAGCTAATTCAGCAGGAAAATCAAAGAGCAACGTCTTTGTAACATCGAATCTGATAAAACCTAAAAAACTTACGGTGCTGCCAAGTGTTTCCGGCGAGATCTTCAGCCTTCCTAGTGGTCTCCCCGACCTTCTTTCCCCACCTCCCCAGCACATTCCGTACAGTATCCACCGTATCTGCCCCAAAAAAAATCATACAGAAATTCCATCAATACCGAATGATGTACGTATACAAATACGTATAGAAACAGACAATACTTTACCCTTGAAGGAGAAGGAAGGGGAGGGCACAGGGGAAGGAGACACGTAGGGGCTGGATCCCCTGGGATAGGACATGGCGGGCGATTCCATCACCAGTTCGGGGCTCCAGCTCACCGATTTCCTCGAAGTGGGCGACGCCGCTCGGGTCGTGGGTGGCTCGGTCTGCGTCTGAGCCCGGGTCTGTTCCTCACTCAGACTCTCGTTCTGAGACTCCGATCCAATCACCAAACTTGTCCACTTCCCGTCCCCATTCGCCGCATGACCGACCTCTTTCGGATCCAGTTTCGGGTCCGTTTCCTGCCCCGAAGCTCGCGTGGCTTGCTCTGTCGCCAGCTTCGGCTGTTCCATTTTCTCCGTGGCGCGTGGGGTGGGGGGGGTTTTCTTAATCTGGAATTTTTCGATTTGAATGCTTTTTGTGTCTTTCTTTCAGAGTTTCGAAAATTCGTGGACTTTTTTTGGATTAGAAAACGGGTATTAGTATTACCGGTAAGGATTAAGATTTAAGGACGGTAAATGGCCTTAGAAAATTAGAAATGTATGGCTATAGCTTTTTTTAGAGCGAAGAAGGGGTTGGGGGCCCAATCCATGAGGCGCTTGTGTTGGAATTGTGAAAGGGGCTACGCTCACGTTTGACTGTCCGTCCAATCTTGATTTTACTAGACATTGAGGCCCCCAATTATCATGTTTGATGGGAATGGATATTGGGCCAATTTACGTCTTAAACTTTACATCGCCTTCCACCGGTATTAAAAGTTAAAACAATCAAATATCAATGTCTACAATGACCCACTCTAAATCTAGTAACCTTTTTTACTTTTTCGGCAATGTCACTCTAGCAACAAATAGTCCTTTCTTTCAAAAGCTCAAGAAATGATAAAATATAAAAGATTAGGACTTCAAATTTATTTCATGCTAGGCTCGCCCGATCTTATGCCCATACTCCAAATTAGAACCCACCAGAACACGTTACCTACCAGTCAATTGTCACTTGGAGTTTTTATATCCTTTTACAATTTGGTCTCAAAAGTTTAATTAAGTGAATTTAGTTCTAATAATGTCATATCAATTAGTTTTTTTTTTTTTTGACATGTCCACACAAGGAAAGGGGAAAGGGGATTCGAACTTGTGACCTTCGCTTCATTATGCGTAGTTTACAGTCGATTGAGCTACCTCTTGAGGACATCAATTAGTGTATTTGGAGCCGGTAAAAGAATGAAAATAGACTGATACAAAAATTTGACCGACTCAAAATACATCTCCGTGATCAATAGTTCTTATTATCTAGATACCACATGGTCGTTAGTTTTTTCTTTTTCTTTTTGGTGATTGTTTCAATTATGATTGTGGTTAAAGTTGTCTTTTGAGTGAAGTCCTTTGAGCATTTGGTGTTTATTGGGTTGAAATCATCTATGGGTTTTTTTTTTTTTTTCTAAACAAAATCATCTATGGGTTGAAGTCTGTTAATGGTTACAACGTTCTACATGACGATGATTAACGCTAGCGACAACTTGGGTCTTTCACAAAGTCCGTTGTAGAATTGTATTAGGACTCTTTAATTTTTATCATTCGTTTTTTTTTTCTTTATCTTTTATATATGTATTAAGAAAAAATACTATTTAGCCTCCTCAATTATCAAAGGTTGTTAAATGGCCCTCCAATTACCAAACAATTATATTTTAGCCCCCTCCGTTAGTTGTTGCCGTGAAAGTGGATGGAAACATCCAAACTATGTCGTTTTGATAAGTCCAAGTTACGAAAATACCCTCCCAGCGAGAAAAAAAATAATTAAAGCTCTTACCAAAACAACGCCGTTTTGGTAAGAGGGGAAACCCTAATCTTAGCCAAAACGGCGCCGTTTTGGTAAAAGCTTTAAATTTTTTTTTGGGTAAATATATAATAACTCCTTGGATCTGCCTTTCAAAATTTTAAAATGCTTAGGTTTTTTTTTTCAAAAATTTACTCCATGGGTGTAAGGAAACAAGAATAAAATTTCTGCCGTCACACTTTTGGTAACGGCCGTTAACAGACCCAAAACGCATCATTTTGGGAGATTAAAATATTAATTTTTTTTAATTTTAAATTTTTAAATCTAAAAAAAAAAAAAAAGTGAAAGAGGAAGAGAAGGGTGGCT